>ML782605.1:1319673-1351651 GCA_009831015.1 Picea engelmannii | reverse complement strand
ATAGATTTCTTATTTAAAGACATCTTCACCAGATTTGGAATGCCAAAAGAATTAGTTACAGATGGAGGACCTCCTTTCAACTCTCATGGGTTCAAAGCCACCCTTCAGAAATATCATATTCAATAGAGAATGACTACAACATAACACCCCCAAGCCAATGGACAGGTGGAAAGCAAAAACAAAGTAATAGAAGCCATTCTTACAAAAATAGTGAAGGAAAGTAGAAAGGATTGGTCCTACAGGCTCCTTGAAGCACTATGGGCCTACAGAACTACCTGGAGAAATACTACAGGATTCTCTCCCTATGAATTAGTCTATGGAAAGAGTGTTGTTTTTCCTGTGGAATTTGAGATAAAAACCTTAAGGACTGCTTTAGTTGTCAACCTTGATCTAACCGATGCAAAAATGGCCAGGTTGCAGCAGATTAATGAACTAGAGGAGAAAAGACTAGATGCCATTCAGCAAACAACCATAATTCAACAACAAAGATCAAAATGGCATGACAAAAATATAAAAAACGAGCAGTTCCAAAAAGGTAATTGGGCCCTACTGTATGATTCTTGGTTCAAAGAATTTCAAGGAAAACTGCATACAAGATGGCTTGGACCTTACGAAGTAGACACAATTTTCCCCAATGGAACAGTAAGGCTCCTCACAATCGATGACTCCAGAACTCCGTTACTTGTAAATGGTCATTGGCTCCGTCTGTACCAACAACCTATTTCTAAAGAAGCTTTTAAGGCCACATGCATGGTAGACGCCCATTTTCTCTTCGTCGAGGGGGTTTCTACCCCTAATCACAGTTAATTCTTTTAATTTTCTTTAGTATTAGATTAGATTAGATTTTGTCTACTAATAATCCTTGTCAAGAAATACCATGCTACAGTCGATTTTTGCAGATTCCCGATCGAAGCACAACCACTAGGAGAGGATGATCCTACTTCAAAGAGACAAGCTTTCACGATGCTGAAACACCACTGTTCAGCACTGTTGACCTTCACGATGATGAAACACAACCGTTCAACACTTTTGACTTTCTTCTGATGCTGAAACACCACCGTTCAACACTCTTGACTTGCCTCTGATGCTGAACCACCACCGTTCCACACTTTTGACTTTTCTCTATTGCCGAAACACCACTGTCAGCAATCCACCCCCTTTCCTTCATTACTGAAACACCAAACTCACACCTTTTCCCCCATCACGGCTCGGCAGCCTTTTTGCCACTTTTTCCCATTCCCTCACCATCCTTCATCGACGAAACAACTCCGTCCAGCAATTGTTTCGCCTTTCCCCTTCTGTTGCTGAAACACCATTACCAACAACTTTTCACTATTTTTTTATGATGCTGAAACACCACTGTTCAACACTGTTGACTTTTTCCCTGATGCTGAAACACCACTGTTCAACACTTTTTATTCTTCCCACTCCCAAAACACTACAGTCCACCATTTCCTCACCATTCTCCATCGACGAAACAACACCGTCCAGCAATTGTTTCGCCTTTTATTTTCCGTTGCTGAAACACCATTGTCAGCAACCCTTCATCATTTTTCCCGATGCTGAAACACCATTGTTTAGCACTTTCGACTTTTTCCCGATGCTGAAACACCACTGTTCAACACTTTCAACTTTTTCCTGATGCTGAAACACCACCGTTCAACACTTTTCACTTTCTTCCGATGATGAAACACCACCGTTCAACACTTTTGACTTTCTTTCGATACTGAAGCACCATTGCTCAGCAGTTCTTCATCTACAACAATTGTTTCATTCTTCTCTGTTGCCGAAACACCAGTCTTTCACCATCGTCTGTCAGCAAGCTTTTACGCCCTCAGATTATAGTTCGTCCTTCTAGTCAGAAAATCCTCGACACAATTTATCTATTAGATCAAAGGTCTCCACCATGACAGGACTACCACGGACAGTCATGATATCTTGTTTGCAGAATGAATCAAACAGTAAGGCGAGGTATGTAAATATTATGTAATTTAGTTAGGCTATAGTTAATGAGAAATATTCTAAGTCATTATGACCATTCAAGTGCAATCATTACTAGCCACACTTGGCGGGAGGGGAAGTACACATCAAATCCGCGATACCATCATTTCACCCGATTTCACCGCCGCCATCCCCATTTCACCACCCTTTCATGCATTTAACCACTATTCCTGCATAAAGTCGCTCGGAAAACTCACTCTGTGCAGAAGCTGATACACAAACTCTCAACGCTGTATCTTACTGAGCTAGTAGCCATGGGAGGATCTGTCATACGGAATGAGCCCGCCACCACAGCGCTGCTCGAACACTATCCAGCAGCGTATCAAATCTTCCAGCAGGCAGGATGGCTCAATTACTTCCACAGACTTCAGGGATATAATGAATAGAAACTCCTACAATTCGTCCAAAATCTTCAGGAGGACCATTCTGTCGTCGAAGGGGTCTGAATATCTGTAACAGAAGAAGACATAGCATAGGTCTCAGGCCTCCCTATCGATGACACTCGCATGTTCAGCCGAAAGCATATCATCAGTAATGTTCAGCAGAACTTCTTCCTGCCCGGGGAATGAATTGAATTGAAAGGCAGGGGTGTTCAACTCAGCTCATTTCTACCCCCATGGTTGGAAGTTGCCAGATTCATCAAGCATTACCTGACCTGCGAAGGTCGATATCAGGTAGTCTATTAGCACGACTTTCTTCTACTTTCTCATTTAAGGCATAACAGACGGGTCAATATTCTCTATTATTTGCTGGGCTGTTTGAAAAATATGGCACATTACTGTAGAAAGGCCAAAGATCCAACCCTTTCACTCACCCACCACCGTCTTGTTCAATTTCTCATCCACAGGGGTTTTGATCAACAAAACCGTCCACTAAATAACCCACCCATAAACCCCCAACCAGCTACTGAAATTCCTCAAGAGCAGCAACCGCAAAACCCCCCAGACTTCCCTGAAGTACCTAATAGCTCGCTCACAGAACCAACCAGTCCAGTCAATTCCCCTACCCTACCTAATCCACCGCATACCGTACCAGAGTCATCCACTCCCACCCTTCATATTCTCAGTGATGACTTTGAACCAGATAACCCCTCCTGCCCCATAATTCAAGAAAGACCTTCACGAAAACGAAAACAAGCTCCCTTCTTTCCACCCTTCTTATGGAAAAAGTGAACAAGGGCCTCAACAAGGTGACCCTTTATGACCACTACCCTAGATCCCCCACCAATTCGACTGATACCCCGTACACCTCCAACCTCCCCAATCTCGGGATCTTTTCCTATTCCAACCACGGGCACTGAAACACAAGAACCAGATGCCCAGGATGTTGTGACATCATCTGTCTCACATAAAGGAGCTGCAACAAAAGAACCAGCTACCCACTTAGTGGCTGGAACACAAGAACCAGCCATAGCTAAAACACAAGCAACAACTATGGCTGAAACACAAGAACCAACCGCTGACATTGAAATTGAGTCACAGGAACCAGATGCCCAAGCATGATTTGTTTCAAATAAAGTAGCTGAAACACAAGAACCAGCTACCCATCTAGTGGCTGAAACACAAGAACCAGCCACTGATATTGACATTGAATTTCAGGAATCAGAGACCCCCAATGCTGCAACATTACCCTCCTCAAGCAAAGTAGCTGAAAAACCAGCTACCCATTCAGTGGCTGAAACACAAGAACCAGTCGCTGATACTGAAGTTGATATGCAGGAATTAGAGGTTCAGGGTGCTGCAACTTTACTTTTCCTACACCAAGAAGCTGAAACACAAGGAATAGCTACCATTCCTGCAGCTCCTCCCCAACAACCAGAAGCAACAATGGAGTCTGTCTTGCAGGAAAATGAGTTTTTAAAGTCAGAACTAGAAGCATATAAGCAGGAACTAGCCAGGGCAAAGGAAGCATATGAAAAGGAACTAAATTTGTACACTTCAAGCCGTATAGAAACCTTGTCAGAACAAACTACAGAAAGCCTGTGTAAAGAATATATGTGTTGTCAATGTGGAGATATTTACTATCAGGCAGGCTATAAGGTAATTCAAGTCCCAGTACCAGGAGCATCCCCTATTCCTTCACCCTTTGTAACCAAGGAAGAACTTGTTGCAACACAAGAACCAGCAGGCTCTCCCAAGCTCAAGACTGAACCTGCTACAACACAAGAACCAGCAGGCCCTCCCAAGCTTAAGACTGAGCCCTGCATGGCAACAAAAGAAGCCCCTACCTTTGTCAACAAGGTTGTACAAACAATGCCTATGGAGGAATTTATACCTCCCAACCAGATCAATCTCTCCACTTCCAGGGACCAATCTACTCAAACCTTACCTCATCCCACCACTTCCAACGCTGAAACACAGACTCAGCTATGGGATGAACAGGCAGAAATACAAAAATGGAAGAAAGAGTATGCTGAAACTCAAGCCAAAAACCTGCAAGTGCACAAACAAATCTGGATCAACCATACTTACTCAAATTGGGAAACATTAGAACAGACACGCCAGGAAGCTCGTGAGCTTAAGAAGAAGAACAAAGAATTGAAAGGAAGAATGGTCCTGGTATTTGATTTGGTGCAGAAGCTACTGGCCACAAGAAAGCCATCTTGCAACTACTCCTTATTCCTTATGGAGAGATTCACATGGTTTCAGATCAAATCCATTATAGAAGGTAAACCCCATGGAGTACTACAACCAACAGATTTTGTCAAAACTTTTGTAGTAGCCTCTACCAGGGATCAACACCTCCTCTGTGAGGCATACTTTCATAATGAGGCTATTCCAGAAAACAGGTTGCTAAACATAAATCCCCTTGTTGGGGACATCCAAATTCGAGCATTTACTTCCTTTCTCTATAATCAGATTTTGTGGCAAGATGACTTTTTGGCTGCTAAGCACAATGAAGATAATCGCCTCCTCTAGATTAGACTAGAACCACAGAAGGCAACCACCTTTATCACAGAATATTATGAGTTCTTAAAACAACTAGGGGTGACTGAACATGTTCAGCAGCTACAATCAGAAGTGCTCCAGGATTGTGAGCACATCATCAGATCCATAGAGATTCCTGCCCTCCAGGCCAATAACCTGTTTTGGCAGCAATCCACGGAGAAGAGACAAAAGCACAATCCTTTTGGTCCTGCCAACCTAGAAGTAGCAATTTCCAGGATACCCAACTACATCCAGTGTGTTAGACATTGTGCTGAAAATTGGATAGGGTACCGGTTTTATTTTCCCATCCTCTGGTTGCCAATAGAAAGGTATCAAGTCAGTTATAAGCTGCCTAAGAAGGCAGAAACAACAACATGGCAAAGATTACAATAGGTCCAAGGGTTCAGAATGCCAACGGATAGTACCTCCCATAGTTACTGCTTGAGTAACTTACATGATCAGAGTCGGTATCCAGACTCTGATTCAGAGTGAGTTTCCTGAGGACACGCAACACCTTGAGTTGGGGGGGATGTTAGGACCACACAATGTACCTTTTTTCCTATACTTTTTTCCACTATTATACTCTTGATCACCCATATTTAGACTCATACTATCACTTTATCTAATCATCCCAAAGGTATACAACGTCCCTTCTCATTACTATACGTTTAATATGTTTTGCATAATATTTTACATCACTCTCATACTTGACCATTGATTAGAAATGCATAAGTGTTCAAAATTGCATATTAACATTTAAGGCCTATTGCTGAAACACAGAACTGTCCAAGGTCGTTGTTGCTGAAACACAGAACTGTCCAAGGTTGTTGTTGTTGAA
Source organism: Picea engelmannii (assembly GCA_009831015.1). Taxonomy (NCBI): domain Eukaryota; kingdom Viridiplantae; phylum Streptophyta; class Pinopsida; order Pinales; family Pinaceae; genus Picea; species Picea engelmannii. Next base: position 1,345,885 of record ML782605.1, on the reverse strand, counting down.
ACACAGAACTGATGATGAAACACAGAGCTGCTATACAGTCCGAGGTCGCAGATGCTGAAACACAGAGCTGTTACACAGTCCGGGGTCGCAGATGCTGAAACACAGAGTTGTTACACAGTCCGGAATCGCAGATGCTGAAACCTGGAGCTGTTACACAGTCCAAAGTTGCAGATGATGAAACACAGAGGAAACCCCTAGGACCGATGATGCTGAAACACAAAGGAAACCGTTACAGTCAGTGGTCAACAAAGCACTAACCATCGCTCCTACACAAGAATGCCGACACAGTCAAGCGCAATTCATGTGGCTGAAACAACCTGCGAATTGCGATGCTAAAATAGCATCAACATCAATGAGAAGAAGCTGTTACAACAGCCGTAACAACAATACCTCATTCAGCTCCTGTAATAGCATTCTGTTGCCCGAGACTAGGACATCCTATGCTGGTTTAGAAAGTAGATCCAACTAAGGATAGGACTCAGATACACATTGTAATTTATTGTATCGAAGGGGTTCCCTCTTTAAATAAGAGGAAATCATCATTCGAAGGAGCCAAGTTTTATGTATTGAGAAAGCTTCAGAGAGAGGGACGTATTCCATTCCCAGATTGTAATATGATATTTTGACAGATGAATAAAATACTGCTTTGAGTATCCTTCTTTAGATTTCACGTTTCAGGGGAATCTTGTGAGAAGGGAGGGCCCACCTTCTTCACAAGATTCACCCATTAGTTTTAGAAGTGTGTTAGTACAATCTCTGTTTATGATTTGATTAAATTTTGTTTGCTGAAACACTACTTTTAATGAATTCCGCTTTGCTGAAACACTACTGAACTCTATCTTAGTTTATTGAATGAAATTCGTAATTCTTTTTATTAGCGATCTTGTGTGATGATTTTATGAGGCTAGCCAGAGATTGGGTTAAGGGTTCTTGCTCAAAAAGGAAGGAATCAGAATATCCTATTCTCTATAGATTTCAATTACTTCTGCAAGTGTGCTAGCTAGAGACTGGGTTAAGGGTTCCTGCTCAGAGAGGAAGGGATCAGAACATCCTGTTCTCGGTAGATTTCAATTACTCCTGCAAGTGTACTAGCCAGAGACTGGGTTAAGGGTTCCTGCTCAGAGAGGAAGGGATCAGAACATCCTATTCTCCGTAGATTTCAATTACTTCTGCAAGTGTTCTAGTCAGAGACTGGGTTAAGGGTTCCTGCTCAGAGAGGAAGGGATCCGAACATCCTGTTCTCGATAGATTTCAATTACTCCTACAAGTGTGCTAGCCAGAGACTGGGTTAAGGGTTCCTGCTCATAGAGGAAGGGATCAGAACATCCTGTTCTCTATAGATTTCAATTACTTCTGCAAGTGTGCTAGCCAGAAACTGGGTTAAGGGTTCCTGCTCAGAAAGGAAGGAATCAGGAGATCCATTTCTCTATAGATCTCAGTTATTTTCACAAGTATGCTATTCAGGGATAGGTCTTAAGGTTCCTGCTTAGAAAGGAAGGAATTAGATGGCCTTGTTTTCTACTAGATAGAGTTAACTTTCTCTGCATTACTGTTTTCATGAAAAAGTGTTAATCAGAAATAAAGTACTGAAGTCTCTGTTTGAGAGTAAGGGTCCTGTTCTCTGGTTGCAGAATAGTTGTTCCTTCCTATTGCAAGTGTTATTTTAATGTAATCCAGGATTCTTAGATTAATCTTTAAGATCTGCAATAGGTAGGTTGCTTTCCTGTGATTTAAATCAGAACTTCAGTTCATTCAAAGCAAGTGTGATTAGTATAAGTTTCTTTACTACAACTCTAAGTTGCTTTTGAAATTGAGCATATATAATGCATGGTTATCTTTGAAATAACAGACTTCCTTGGGTTGACAATTTATGTATCACTTGATTGTTTGAATCAATTAAGCAATTATAGTGACCAACAACCTTGTCTTCATCTTCTATTGGGGGAAACTATGTCATTTGAACTAGAGGTTGTTCTTATTTTGATATGATTGTTATAACATAAGATGAGAGGGGATTTAATAGAGTTTCCATAGAGGGGATTCGATCCTCTTGAGACAGAATTTCAAATATGTTATGGAGCATTGGAGGGTTTACACGACTTTCCTAGTTCAAGGATTTTGGAGGTAGATTTGAATGTGGGCATGGAGGGTTACCTTTGACTGGGGTATAAGACCAAGGATGTTTTGATCCAAATGGAGATGAAGGGTTTGGAATTTAGAATTGGGGGTTTTATTGTAGGTTTCTATCTGATCCTATCTTCTTCTTGACCATTTTCCACTACTCATATTTTTCAGGAACCAACCAAGTAATATAAGGATTCTTATTCTTGTAGTCCTTAGAAAAATTCCCATATTCATTACATGATTTTCATTTAAAGGATAGTTTTTCTTATTCTAATGGTTGTTCATGAACTACAAGAAACATATTAAGCATAACCAAGAACATCAATAAATTAGACACAATATTTTCTTCTTGCCATTCTTAATTGTCACCATTAACACACTTAGATTAGAACATTAAAAAAAATGAGAGAAGCGTAATTCACAAACAAAATTTACATAGAAATAACATCAAACACGCCATAAAAACAAAGAATTTATCCTAGAAACCCAAATGGGAAAACCATCATTCGAATGATTGCTCAATTCTCATTCAATAATCTCTTATTGCAATTCAACTCATTGCTCTCTATGCATCCTCACCTATTTTTCCAAAAGGCCCTTTGAAATTCAAGTTACAATGAGATATAGGAGAGCTGGGGGGTAATGAGAAGACCAAGAGTCTGACCTTTCAATTCTCATTCCCCTCTCTTTTCCTCTCCTATTTTATTTAATTAAGTTTTCCCTCTCTTTGTCTCATTTTTTTTACTCTTACATTTTCCTTTATAGTTCATCTAATATTCATTAGTTATCGAATGACACTAAGATACCAAGTCTTACAACCATTTGCTTGTTTGGATCCATTTTGGATCATTTGGAAAGTCACCAAATACATCAAGCTATAGGATCAACACAATAGGGGTTACATACAATCAAAACAAAGCATATGCCATCTATGGTGATGAAGATGGAGTTATCAAAGTCATTTGATAGGATGTGTTGGGTCTATTTGATATTGTTATGGTAAATTGGAAAATGGGGTGCATTACTTCAACTTATTATGTAGTACTTATTAATGGCTCAACATATTCGTTTTTCAAACTAACCAAAGGATTCATACAAGGGCCTTTTGTCCCCTTATTTATTTTTTCTAGTGGTTTAGGGGTTGAATAGGTCCATTCTAGAAGCTAAAAAGATCAGATCCATTCATGGCTTCAGGGTTGGAGGTAATGAATCAATTACACGTTTTCTATTTGTAGACAATTTTATTCTGTTTTCTAATGGCATTGTATAGGAGAGAAGGATATTTAAGGAGATTCTAAATTTATATAGGAACGAGACTGTTATGGAAATAAATGTTCATAAGTCCATTGTAGTTTTTAATGAACTAGAAATTGAGGTAAATCTAAAGGATTTCTTCCTTACAATCAAATAGATTTCATTGAAGGTATTAAGTATCTTGGTTTTCTTCTCAAACCAAATAACAATATCAAAAGGAATTGGACTTGGCTATTGGCCAATATTTAGAGAAGAATCAATTTATGGTGTAACATATGCCTATCTAGAGGAGGGAAATTGGTTTTAGTCAAATATATATTCAAGTCAATTCTATTTTATTGGTATTCTTTGACATTTATTCCTAAGGGCATTTTGGAGAAGACTAGAAAGACATGTTTTAAATTTCTCTAGAAAGGAAGCATTGATTAGATTGAAACACATTTGGAAAACTACCAGTCTATCGCCAATCTAAAAGATGAGGGAGGATGGGGACTAAAAAACCTCCATTTTTTTGGCGCTTCCCTTGCTATAAAAACACTTTGGAATGTGATTATAGAGGAGATCCTTTGGAAGAGGATCATCATTAAAAAATATATTGCTCTAGGTACATTAATGGACTATATTAGAAGTGAAATTTAAAACATCACAAATGTTTCTAACCAATGGAAAGCATTGGTCCTTGATTTTTCAATAATTGGGTCATATCTGGCTTAGAAAGTGGGAGGTGGATTTCAAGTGAGGGTTGGAGACGATGCTAGTATGGGGTGTGGAAATGAGGTATTTTAAATACAATTTTGATTCAAAATTTACAATATTTAGGTCGTTAAACACTAGATAGGAGGGGGACCATACAACTACTAACAATTGGCAACAAGGTTTGTTTTCTACATAGTAGATAGGTTCATTGGGAGATCATGAACAAGCATAGAATGATTTTTTGTCTAAGCTTAGTATAGCACACTTTAGATAAAGAAAGGAATTTGATGAAAATCCATGGGAAACAAATAATATTGGAGGCCTTTCCACTTCTATGATAGGTTGTAGGGATCTCCAGGTGATCGAGGATCTTTTCATTGATGTGACTTATTAAACAATTGTATTAAATGATCATAAATTGAAGTGCACCATAAATAAGGAAAATCCCAATAAGAAAGAGACATAATCATAAAAAATGAACACAAAAAATTGATAACGGAGTTCGTTCCTAATGGAATATGTCTTTGAGTCCTACTCTCAAATGGGTAGGCCTTTTTATTAACTCAACAAAAGAATTTGAAAAAATACATAAGTATACCTCATTCTGGAATTAAGCTATAGAAGTTTTGCTCAGATCAGAAAACAAACAACACCATTGAATTCATGGCGTCGAATTACCCAAAAATGACTGTCTCCAAGACTCAATATGACTCTGGCACTCTTAGACCCATGAGAAATATCATCTCGGTTTCTGTGCCTTCTACTTGCAATTAATTCATTGTACTCACCTCGTAAAATATGCTCGACCATACCATTGAGCACCCTCTTCCTGTCCATTGGAAAGTTGGGCATATAAGTTTAAAGGAGGGTAGAATATCCAACGGAGCCGTTTGGCCCAATGGCTGGCAGATGTTATGTTAAGGAGTTTGGATGGGGAGGTCCCGAGGTTGAGCCCACAAACCTCCCCCTTTTGGATTGTAGTTACAACAATGTATATGTATGGTGGTTAACCATCGCCAAGTTTAGAGTCCGTCATTTATATTTGTCGGGGTTGGTTACAACAGAGGTCGACCATCAGATTTGGTGGGACCTCCGCTAGATTTGGTGGGCCGACCCTTTTTAATTTTGAAATTTCGTTTACGCACCCTAATTTGGCATTTTCCCCCCACCACGTGGAAGCCCATGATTGGGCCACATGGCAACCACCTATTGCCCACATCATCGACTTGTACAGTCTTCCTGGCACATTTCCTTCCTGCCACATATGGTACGAATGCTACGTGTCTTCCATGTCCCATACAACCTACCACGTGGCACTTCCTCATTGGTCCATATGACTACTTTAAAATGCCAAAAATGAGTGACATGTGGCAGCCTCTGGTGCTGCCACATCACCATGCTGACATCATGATTATGTTAGCATGCCATGTGTCACCCTATGCATGTTCCATGTACACTATATAGATGTTGATGTCATCTGTATTGATGCTGACGTCAAAAGTATGTATGCTGACTCATCCTTGCTGACTGGGTTAGGTTGACCAAAACTTTGGCCACGAATATATTTTGATCTGTAACTCCATTTGATGAGCCATTTATGTCGTTGGAAATCTTACGATGCGCTCTTCGTGATGATGCTAATTTCACCGAGTTTTGAGGACTTCAATTTTTTTCCCTTTCTCTGTCTACTGAGGCCATTATGAGCTTCTTGAGTTGCTTATGTGAATTCTGAGTTATCCTTAGTATCCTTTGGATCCTTTTTCGATCACACCTTCCCACTGAGATATTTTTGGACGACCAAAAGCTTTCATCAATCAACAAATAACTGAGGGAAGAATTCCCTCACCTTGTCCTTCTAAATCCACTTTTCCTTGCTTGGATGTGTTCCCTTTAATCCCACTTGAATATAATAAACATCACCCCTGCGTGAAGTCCTCCTCCTTCTGTCCAAGATGATATATTCCTTCAACTCATCCAAGTACTCGAGAGAAAACTCATCAACTGAAGGTATTGAAACTTCCTCACCCTGATCCATGATCATGAGAGGTTCAAAAAGTTTCAAGTTTTCCACATTTACAACTGAGTAGATCTGCATATAAGGTGGAAGATCTAGACGTAAAGAATTGGTACCACTTTTCTCCAAAATAGTGAAGGATCCATAACGAATGGGCTTGAGTTTCTTGCCTTCATCCATCAATCTCTCCTTGCTGATGTGAAGCCATATCTGGTCTCCAACCTGGAACTAATGATCAACCCTATGTTTTTCATGTCGAGTTTTATATTGTTCTTGACTTGTCTCCAAATGTTCCCTTACTTCTTGGTGTACCTTTTGTATCTTCTGAATGAACTTGCAGGGCATGTCTTCATTTCTTTCTTCATTTGAATCAGTATCTCTCCCATACACCAAGTCCAAAGGGACCTTAGGAAAATACCCAAAACATGTCTCAAAAGGCGAACATTGAGTGGAGGAATGTAAGGCTCGATTGTAATCATGATGTGCATAGGGTATATGTTCATCCCATAACATGGGATGCTTGTTGTAGTAACCTTGAAGCAAAAGTACCATTGTTTGGTTAACAACCTATGTCTGTATGTCAGTCTATGGATGGAAATAAATGCTCCTCTTCAACTTGGTGTCCATCATTCTCCACAATATTGTCCAAAAATACCCAAGGAATCAAGTATCTCTATCCGAGATAATGGATGTGGGTAACCCATAGTGAACCAAAACATACTGAAAGAAGAGATTAGAAGTCTAATCAGTAGTGATATGATTTTTACATGGCATTAAGATACACATGTTTTTGAACCTATCCACTACAACATACAAATAGTCATGATCCCTTTACAACATTAGTAAACCCCCTACAAAATCCATGGAGATACTTTCCCATGGATGGGATGAAACAGGAAGTGGTGAGTATAGCCCCAATTTTCTGTTAGTGGGATTACAAGTAGAACACATCACACACCCATTTACATATTATTTAAAATTGTTTTCATTTGAGGCTAGTAAAAAAACCTCTACAGATGAGCCATAGTTTTTCCTACCCCAAAATGCCCAGAAACAAGATAAGTCTGAGCTTCTCGTATTACATGGACTCATTCACTTGTAGGAATACATAGCTTTTCAAGATGGTAGAGTATTTTTCCCTGCAGACAATAGTTCTCTACCCTGGTACCATGGGTTAGCTTCTCAAATACTTCTTTAAAATATTCATCAATGACATATTGTTCCACATAGATATCATGAGATAAATAAGCATTCTTAAAAATAATAGAAGCAACAATAGGAGGTCTAGAAAGCATATCAACTACCTTGTTACTCATACCCTTTTTGTATTTGATTACCAAATGAAATTGTTGAAGAAAACCCATCCATCTGTAATGTCGAGATTGTTGCACCTTAGTTTGTGCTTGGAGATACTATAAGGGTTGATGATCTGTATGTATGATCATTTCATTCCCTAACAAGTAGCACTTCCATTTCTTTACACTTTGAACTAATGCATACAACTCTTTATCATACATAGGATAGTTAACAACAACTTGGTTAAAAGTTTCAGAGTGGTAACAGATAGGATTACGATATTGCATCAATACTGCACCCATGGCATACCTGCTGGTATCTATCTCAATATTGAAGGTTGTTGAAGATTCGACAGTGCTAATACTGGTGCGGTAGTGATCTTTTCCTTCAAAGTGACGAAAGATTGTTTTTTCTTTCCTCCTCATGGAAAAGTGTTCTTCACACTGGTTAAGGCATGCAAAGGAGTTTCTATAAAAGAAAAGTTTGAAATGAATCTCCTCTAGTACTGGATTACACCTAAGAAGCTCCGTATTTCGGTTACACTTTTGGGCTCAGGCCAATTTACAATTACATGAATATTGGAAGGATCAATTTTCAATTGTCCTCCTCCTACAATATGACCTAAGTATACAAGTGCAGTCTTACCAAATTCACATTTGGACAATTTTTCATACAACTTTTCCCTTTGCAAAGTACCCAATACTTGCTTTACATGCCTTACATGTTCATCCCAAGTTCCACTAAATATAATAATGTTGTCTAAATATACAATCACAAAATCATCTAGAAATGGCCTGAATATATCATTCATCACACACATGAAGGTTGTCGGAGCATTACAAAGCCGAAACGACATAAATAACCACTCAAACAATCCTTGTTTGGTTTTAAAGGTAGTTTTCCATGCATCTCATTCTACAACCCTGATTTGATGGTATCCACTGCGCAAATCCAACTTAGTGAAAAAAACAACATTATTTAATTAATCAAGTAAATCATCTATACGAGGAAGAGGGTATCGATTTTTCACCGTGATTTTATTTAAGGCTCAGTAATCGACACGCATTCACCATGTTCCATCCTTCTTTGGCACCATCACAATCAAAGAACCACAAGGAGATGAGATGGGACTCATGACCCCTTGATCCAATAAACCTTGTACCTGTTTTTTTATTTATGTCATCTCTACAACTGACATCCCATAAATTCCCACATTAGGAAGAGGAGAATCCTACTGAAGATGTATTTCAGGTTGGATTTCCCTCTTAGGAGGTAATCCATCTGGTTCCTAGAAAATATCATCATACTTAGAAACAATACCAATTAATTCAAATAATGTATCTATCTTAGTGTGTTTAGATACAACTCTTATATGAAAAAATTATTTCCTCTTTCTTTCATCATCATGAGATTCATTATCGGAATTTGAAATAGCATGAAGGGAATATTTGCCTTGTACCCCAGCTATTGTGATATTTCCTTCATCTCCTGAATCGGAACCAAGATCTTGTTGCATTGTAGCAACTGTCTTTGTCTTCCCCTTTCCATCGAACTGTTTCAGTCTCTTCTCTGGATATAGTTTACAACAGTGTTCATCATCGTGACCATTCTTCTTTCAATGAGCGCAAGATGGTTTTCCTTCTTCTCTCTTTACAGTGGTGGTCTTTTTGTCCTTCCTTTTAAACTTCTTAAGCTGCTTATGTGGGAGATTGGAAGGTTTCTTTCTGGGATATTCTTGAACATGCTTTCCCTTGTTCTCAAAGTGAGTAGCTTGCACACAAACTTCGTCAATATTGGTGGGGTTAAACAATAGTAAAGTATGGCGAATACAATTGTGAATGTGCCAATATATTTCATTAAAGTTTCATAAGAATCCAAAGGAATGTTTAATGCAAGAGCTTTCTTCCTAAATTCTTTCGTGAAACTTTGTATAGTTTGACCATTACTTTGTCTTAAAGTTTGTCATTCCATCATTGCTTTATGTAAATAACCCAATGGGTAAAATTGCTTCCTTATCGCTGATTTAAATTCCAACCATGAGGAAAGACGATTACCACACTTACTTTTGTATTGAATTTTTCTCTCCCACCATATGAGAGCGGTGCCCTCCAACAGAAGAGAAGCCAATTGTACTTTAAATTCCTCTTCATCAATCTTTTGAGCACGATAATACACCTCAACATGTCAGATCCAATTATATATCTTTTTAGGATTAACATCTCCATTAAACATAGGTAAAGAAAATTTTACATCAATCTTTAATAATGGTTTCTTAAAAGAATCTTTATGGCTAGAATGATGAGAATGATGAGACTGCTCAGAGGAAGAAGAGCTAGAAATTGATGGTGAAGATGGAGGCTCAGGAGGGTATCCTCCAACCCCTTGATTCATTGAAGCATTATCATCTTCATGTTATTCCTTTTTATTCCCTTTCTTCTTCATCTTCTTCCGGTAGTCACCATACATTCTCTCGACCGTTTTTTACATGCGATAAAAGACCATATGGAAGTTTTTCGCTTGTTCATCATGCTTTTCCTCTTCGACCATTTTATTCCTTCAAGATGCACGACCAACTTAGGGATTGAAAGTCTTAAGAGTTCCTTTACCCTTCTTATGATTGTCCCTAGTAATCATTCACACTCAACAAGTCAAGTCAAAATATGACTGCTCTGATACCAACATGATCTGAAATATTTTCATCGACGTGACTTATTAAAGAATTGTATTAAATGAGCATAAATTGAAGTGCACCATAAAGAAGGAAAATCCCAATAATAAAGAGACATAAGCATCAAATCTAAACAGAAAAACTTGATAACGGAGTTCATCCTTGATGGACTACATCTTCGGGTCCTGCTCTCAAATGGGTAGGCCTTTTTATTAACTCAGTAAAATAATTTGGAAAAATACATAAGTATACCTCATTCTAGAATTAAGATGCAAACGTTTCGCTCATATTAGAAAATAGACAACACCATTAAATTTGTGGCGTCAAATTACCCAAAAATGACTATCTCCACACCTCAATCTGACTCTGGCACTCCCAGGCCCATGAGAAATATTGTCTAGGTTTTTGTGCCTGCTACCTACAATTAATTAACTATACTCACCTCGTAAAAAGTTCCTGGTCGTACCATCGAGAGCCCTCTTCCTGTCCATTGAAAAACTGGGTGTTTAAGTTTAAAGGCGGGTATAATATCCAACATATCCGTTTGGCCCAATGGTTGGCAAATGCTATGTTAAGGCGTTTGGTTGGGGAGGTCCCGGGGTCGAGCCCACGAGCCTCCCCCTTTTGGATTGTTGTTAAAAAAATGTATATGTATGGTGGTTAACCACTGCCAAGTTTGGATTCCATCGTTTAGATTTTTCGGGGTTGGTTACAATGGAGGTCGCCCACTAGATTTGGCAATACCTCCGCTAGATTTGGTGGGTCGACCCTTTTTAATTTTGAAATTTTGGTTACGGGCCCTCATTGGGAAATTTCCTGCCGCCACGTGGAATCCACCTATTTCCCACGTCATCCACTTGTACAGTCATCCTGCCGCATATGGTACAGATGCCATGTGTCTGCCACATCCCATATGGCCTGCCACATGGTTGTATGGATGACCACGTGGATGTATGGATTGCCACATGGTCGTATAGACTGCCATGTGGCACTTCCTCATTGATCCACATGTCGACCTGAAAATTCCTAAAATAAGTGACACGTGGAAGCCTCTGGTGCTGCCATGCCACCATGATGAAGTCATGATGACATCAAAATGATATGTGTCACCCTCTGCATGTGCCACGCACACTTTACAGACGCTAGCATCATCCATACTAATGTTGATGTTAACAGTACATATGCTGACTCATCCCTGTTGACTGGGCTATGTTGACCAAAACTTTGACCGAAAATATCTTTTGATCTATAACTCCATTTGACGAGCTATTTACGTTGTTGGAAATCTTGCGACGCGTTCTTTGCGATGATGCCAATTTCACTGAGTTTTGAGGACTTTGAATTTTTTCCCTTTCTCTGTTTGTTGAGGCCATTCTGAGCTTCTTGAGTTGCTTCTGTGATTTTTGAGTTATCCTTAGTCTCCTATGGATCCTTTTTGGATCACCAGGCCAATGCACAACAAGAATCTAAGTGGTGGTGGGATAAAATTTGGAAGAATAAGGCACCAATGAAGAATTTTTTTTACGTGTCTAACATTGAAAAATAGGGTCCTTACTTGGGAGATGATTCATAATCATATTAAAGAGGATCTTTGTATTTTTCCCTTGTGTAAACAAGGAGAAAAATATACTACAGACCCTTTTATAGGGCGTGTATTTTCTCAACATATATAGAGGGATACATGGAAATGGATGGGATTCATTAATGTTTGGAGTGTGCCATGTGTTGAAGATTGCTTAAAGAGCTAGTATGAAAGAAAATATTTTAAGAAATACATAATAATTCCTTACCTAGTTTTAAGGGGTATTTGGATTGCACATAATGCTTTACTATTTGAAAAAAACAATATGCCCACTTTCCAAGTCTCTACATAGGCATGTGTATATATCATTAGTGAAAACCATATTAGTAGGCTTGACTCCTTATATAGGTGAGTCATTGTGTGTGTGTGTGTGTGTTAGACAATCACTATTTTCAGTACAAAGAAAATATGGGAAGAGGTAATAATAACTATGGTGAATTAGGAATTCACAAACTCTGAGTCTCCAGGGACTCACTCTTGGTTATCAAGTCGATGATTAACCAACTTGATATAAATATTATTACACTTCTTCCACTTGTAGCTCAACTCAACGAGAGCTCAAAACGATTTGTTAAGATCTCCTTCACACACGTTTAATAGTAATTGAACACCATTTTTCATGCTTTGTCAAAAGTAGGTTTCACTTTACTAGTTTGTCAACTCCTCCTAGAGGAGACTATTGATGGGATTTCCATAGAACTTATGCAACATATTTAGTTTATTTTTTTTTTGGAGACTCTAATATGTAATTTTGAGGACATGAGTGGAAATTTGTATGTGTAATTTCTTGTTTGAGTAGGTCTAGATAAATATCACTAGTCATTTTTTGGTCAACGTAACTTGAATTTCTAGTTTTTGATATATATACTACATGGAAAAACTATATGTTTAGTCCTAATCACATGTAATGTTCCTTGAGAACCCGATGAATTTTTTTTATATTCTTTGTTGGAATAAAGAATATGTTTTTTACCTTGAAAAAAAAACTAGAGGATTTAGTGTGGGATCATAACATGCCCTCCCCCATCAAAGCAACATTTTCCTCAACGTTGGAGTTGGGGAAACTACTCCAAGGTCTTAGTTGGTTACCACATGGAATATTTTTCCATACAATTATCCATGGCCTTTTTCTAATGGTAGGCATGGAACCAATTGAAGTCAACCCAAAACATTACTGATGACTTGTCCTAAGAATGATTGTAACTTGAAATGGTTGAAACTTCTATGTTATTTCTTAGAATCTCTATTATGACCCCAATGTGAAAATGACACCACAACCCTAATTTTGATGACACCAGTGCGAATGCAATCTACTTCTTTAGTAGAGAGAAAATCATCCTACAATATTTTCTTCTATGGTTATAAATCCACAACCAAAATTGGTTATAAATTTCATGATACTTCTCAAAATTGATATTATAAACCCCATTGAAAAATGACACCCCAATTCTATCTCAAACAATACTAGTGTGGCTACAATTTGGTTCTCCAAAAAAGGGATACTACCACCACAAAATAGGGTATTTGGGTTCTAATGATCAAGGGAGTGCTCGAGTCTATAGAACTTTGATATATTGTTGGGGTTCCAATAGTAGTACTCGGCTAGTGTTTTATGGTGTTGACAAAGAAGGATATACCATACCCTTTATTGTACTAATCGATTCCCATGTATGTGAAGGTAATCTTCCAAAGTGTTATGCACAATGTACTATAGAGATAGATCATTAGAAGGCTTATCTAAGGAGTGGCTTAGTGATTCTTATGGGGCTTTCAATATACCCAAGGGTAGATGGAAGAACAAATTCATAAATAAATTCTATCTTTAAATGCAGTACTACTTTCTAGGCACCAAAGTAGGTGTACAAGGGTATCCAAGGTTGACCCCACTATATTCTCTGCATTTATACACACTTGTTGTAATTTTAGTTGATTAATGAGATATCTTTGTGTTTATAGACAATGAAACACATATATATCCCTAAAAAAAAAGGGTCCTTGTGCTTTCCCATGAAAGTGATTTGATACCACTTAAAAGACTCTTAAAATGAAAAATGAACAATATCAAAGAAACACATATGCAATATCTAACAAGAAAGGAATATATTAATTGAACGGGAAAAATGGAAAACATGATATTGATATTGTAACTAATAGAAATGGTCACAATGCTACTTTGAGGGGGGGGGAATCCAAAAGCATAGATATCTAGTATAATTTAAAGTACAATTTAAAATACAAATAGCTTCTAGAAAACCATAACTATAACCACTAGTGCACCCTATACTAATCACTAAGCTATATTACATTATTGAATGCCAACTACCTAGTGGGCCTTATTTAATGAGGATGAATTATATTATTGAGTACACACACTTACTACCTACCGAGACTTCTCTAATAAGGCCACATTATGTTAATACATTATTGAGTACACATGCCAAAAAGTTAGTGGCCCTTCTTTAATGAGGGAAAATGACATTGTTGAGTAGGCACTCTAACTACCTAGTGGTCCTCATTTAATGAGGATGGTCACCTTACATTAATTAATAATGCAAGACCAATAACTAGAGGAGTTATGGTAGGAATGTAACACTAATTAGCATTCAGTATAGAGGAGATGATAACATGTAAGGATAATAGGAAGATATTTGCCATAGGAAGATGCAGTAATATTGCATAGGTCACATAGGTTTCATAAGATGTGGATGTTGCTTCGGTGGTTATAATAAATGGATGTACACATATACATATGGAGATGAAGGAAATGATTAATTTGAGTGTCCATAAAGAGAAGGCATTGTCGGAAAACTGAAAGGGGGGGTGCAATATGAGCACTTTTTACCACTCTCAATCACAATATATAAACTTCAACCTTATTAGTAGTATTCGATAGTTGATCACTTATGCATTCAGTGTATTATTGAATTATAAATAGTAACATTCATCAGTGCATAATAAACAACCACAAATACACAACACATCATAATTTATGTGGAAAACCAAATGGCAGAAAACCATGAAATGCTTTCTTATATATATCAAGATTGCATTCATATGAAGCACCAACTTCCCAATTCTCTGGCACCAATTGGAAGGAGGCTCCAACCTAAAGGAAGATACAAATCCTTGAATTCTATAGCTACAACTGGAAGGAGGCTCCAACCCCCTAGTTTACAGGCTCCAACCTTAAGGAAGATCCAACTCCCTGTATTCTATGGCTCCAACCAGAAGGAGGCTACGACCCCCTGATTTATAGGATCCAACCTAGAGGAACCTTCAACTCCTTGTATTCTCTAGCTCCAATCAGAAGGAGGCTATGACCCCCTGATTTACAGGCTCCAACATGAAGGAAGCTCCAACTCCCTGTGCTCTTTGGCACCAACCGGAAGGAGGCTACAACCCCCTTTCCTTGCCCCATCATGCCACCCTGAAATATGAGTGTAGACTTAACCTACCACTACCACTGATACTGTCACTTCCACTATTACCGATACATCAACCTATCACTATCACATCAACCTACCGCTTTCACTATCATATCAACCTATCACTGTCATTGTTAGATCAACCTATCACTTTCACCGTCACATCAACCCGTCACTGTCAATCTGTTACTGATATACCATCATCAACCAACTATAACCAGATCTAGTCACATGGATACCAAAACCATCACCAAGATGTGCATCAAACTATATGTCATAACAATCTTGTGCTATATCCATACACCATATACCATGTACCAAAAATTGTATCATATCATGCATCAACCATGTACCAAAATATGTACCATACCATGTAAAAAACATATACCATACCATGCATCAACCATGTACCAAAACCTGTACGATATTATGCATCAACCATGTACCAAAACGTCTACCATATCATGTATCAACAATGTACCAAGTCTTGTACCATATCATATGGCCTCAACCATAAACCATATCACTCATGCCATGTCTCAATCATGCCATACACCATGTACCATAATAATATATCATCGATGAGGTTCCTCAATCATGTGATAACATGACCATGAAATATACCAAACACGATACCAATATAGCCAAGATATGCTTCTAATAATTGTACCATAACATCACCAAGGTGTACCTCAAAGCATATGTCCAAATCTACAAACCATGCCTCAAGCATGTATCAAGAAACAACCCTCAAAACACATGTAAAACATACCTTTAATCATGTAGCAGATATGATACACAATATTACAGACCTGTAGCTTTTCCTTAGCCCCAACAACTTGGTACTAGCATCCTCCTCAAAACATTTTCATAGAGCTGCGACTTGTACACTATCAACCTGCAGATATCCTCACTTTTCTCTTCTGCAACACACGTACATATGTGCCTTTCCCACTATCAACCCATGGATAACCTATATGTTCTTTTCTATACCGTGACCCATGTACATATCTACCTTGCTAAGTTGTGACCCATGGATAACCTCAAAAATCTAGTTCAGTCACATCCGTACACTTCGCTCCTTCAAACTTTCCCTACCTAAGATATGCTACAAAAAGATAAATCATGTCACTTATTCACTTGGAAGATATTCAATAGAATTGTGTATGTGAATGTACTTATGAGAGACTCATTCAAGTGTATTTATACTTTTTCAAAGTAACTTCTCTCCTTAAATTTAGGGCTTCTTGTTACAACCAATTTACCCTTTAATTAATTACTTGTAACCGTTTAGGGGATTCTTAACCATTCTTTGGGGCTTCCAACTTTAAGAGGGAATAAATCCTCAACTATGAGGAACAACACTATGTAACACCTACCGTTGGAAACATAATGACAAGGACTATCCATCTATGAGTGTGTTACATGACTTTACATTGTCCTTCGTGTTTGTATTCCTCAAACAACTTTGGGTTCCATGACCACACCATCTGGGGCTTCTCAACCACTTAGCCATCTTTCCAGTGCTTCTTCTAGGATTTAATAGGGTTTAAGTCAATTCTTCTAGAGTTCATCTAGAGTTGACATCAATGATAACTAACTTTCCAATAGGCACACCTGGAGGTGAACAAAAAATCAACAAGTGAAAGGAGAGGTGTCTTAGGATAGAAAATAACGACAATGATGAAATTGAATGGAAACATTATTATGAAAAATATAGAAATGATCACTCTAAATAATAAACAACAAATTTTAGAGGATGATCAATGGATGATGAAGAATTTTTTTAGAACAAAGCACAATATCAGGGATAAGTGCTACAAGATTATTATTAATTCAAGTGGCATAGAAATCATTGTCATGGTAGAGAAACTAAATCTAGTGTGACAAAAACACCCATGACCATATAGATTCTTTTGGATTCATCGTGGCTGTGAAATTATGGTGACTCTTGGAAATATGATTCAAGAGTCTTAATTGTTGAGCACCTACCACCTATCAAGAGGTGGGACACTATTTGACTCTTGGATGCATGAGGTTGGGCTTGACTTAATTGCCCCAACTCTACCACTTTACAAAGCCCCCCTTGCAAGAATGTGCTAGCCCCAAAGGAGCATATCAACTAATATTTTGAGGAATAAAACCAAGGTGGGAATTGTACTATTACCCCACTCTCACCTACTTATAATGATTCTTGTATCTTGAAGTGATGATGACTGACCAACTTGTAAGTCATTATTTAACATTGATGATTATAAGGATGGAATTTGTGTGATGTTTGTTTTTTGTTTGCTAGGATGTCCATTACATGTAGGACTAGCCTATGGTCTAAGAAACCACGACCTAGGGGCATCTAAACCGTCAAAATCACCTAAGGTTTGCACCTGGGCCCGACCACACCAACCCTTAACATGGCTGGATTTGTTTGGGTGTCTCCTCTTGACTACCACGAGTTTCAAACCTTGGCCACCTTATATAACGAAACCATTGAAATCCAATCTCTCTAGCGAGACTTGATTGAATTTGTGTGATGTTATTCCCATGGATGTTTTCCATTGTAGTTAGGAATAATATGATAGTATGAAATACATATGGTGCATGATGTGATGAAGAATACTTACAAAATCATCAAAGGTGGACATAGATTCTAGTTGTAAACAATGAAGAATGAAGGATGAAAATATGTGTTCTATTAATATTGTAAGCTAATAAGTTCTTATTCATAGTGAACACGACAAAGGATTATTATGCTATAGTGACAAATAAGGTTACAAAATGAAACGAGATATTAGAGAATGAAAGGAAATTAATTACCTATATGATTGAATAAGTTGTTGGGTGAGAACAACAATGTAACACAAAATGAACTAGTATATGGTTTACCAAAACAAAGAAATAGTTTACATGAGGTACACTTGATTCCACGTGTGACATTACCAAATCAAGTAACATACTGAATGAGTCCAATGGAAATCATTGAATGAATATATAGTTTGGTGAGTTATTATTTATGATTTTGATCAAGGAGAGCATGAAACCATGAGTGGTAATAACATTGATAATGACAAACAAGGACTCACAATCGAGGGTGTGTATAGACTCTAGGGAATTGAATAAAAAATCGCAATCATGTACAAATTCCCATCACTAATAATGGATGGTTTGATGGAGACTCTAAGTGGCACATGGTACTTCATGAAAGTATATTTAAGGAGTGAATATCTCTAGATTAGGATCAAAGAAGGAAATGATTGGAACACTGCATTCAAGAGTAGAGGGAATTTACATGAGTGGTTGGTTATACCTTTTAGATTGACCAATGCACTAAGAAAATTCATAAAACTGATGACAAAATCATTTCCACTCTTTATTGGTAAGTTTGTGGTGTATATATAGATGATATTTTGATTTTTAGTAAGAGAAGAGAAGGACACTTGGATCACCAAAGACTAGTGTTTGAAGGGCTAAGGAAGGATCTATTGCACATAAAATTAAAGAAGTGTGAATTATTGAAGGAAGTGTTATTGTACCTTTGGTTCATCCTAATATGGATTATGCATGGATTTTGGCAAAGTGAGAGAAATAATGAATGTCCTATATCTTGTAGTGTCATAGATGTTAGGTGTTTTCATGGGATTGCAAATTTTTATGTAAATTGCATTAGAGGTTTTAATGGGATATGTGTGCCAATGATAGAATATATATATATATATATATTAAGGGGGACTAATAAAATTCTTCAACAAAAATCTAAATAAAGCCTAATATAAGTATTATACTTATGGTATTGAATTTTATGAAATTGTGTAGGCGTTGAAGAATTATATTGTACATAGACCATAAAACATTAAACTTTATCAAAAACTAGGTGAAGTTGGATTAGAGACATGAAAAATGGTTTGAGATTTTGTACAACTACACATTAATTTGAACCATGAGTTTGAAATGAAGAAAAAAGTCATAGAGAATTTAAGAAAGAGAGAACTAATGTTGGAAACAATGAAGAACGTGATAGTTGGATTTTGAATAAATCCAAAACTTGTATGAGTGTGGCAATGTTTTTGATAAATCACATATATTTGTAAAAGTGTATCATAAATGGATTAATCCATACATAATGGTTATCCAATCAAGGAGAAGTCGTTATGTATATTAGAGAGTTCAATACACGAGAGTTTGATTGGAGAGTTACACAATGATGGATTGGGGGGTCACTTTGGGCGTGATAAGACATATAGGTTGCAAGGGAAAATATATTACTAACCAAGTATGAATAAATAGTATAACATAATTTTGGTGCATTATCAAATATGATAAATAGTGAAAGGAGAGAGTCAAAATAATGATTATGAAATTGAAGGGATTTGTGAGACAATATTTTCTAATTATTAAGGTGTTTATTTATGTATGTGTATCCCTAGAAACCCTCATCACATCTATACTTGTTGACTGCAACAACGTGTTTTCAAAAAACACTTTTATGTCCACCTTTCCTTCCACTTACTACCACGATGTTTGACGTATGCGCTAACACATTGATAATTCCATTTGTTATTAGTCACTCATCCTTTGTTTCCAATTTCCTTGAAAATAGAACTTGTAACATGAATGTAATCATATAGAGTTAGAGCACACCATATTGGAGACAAAATATCTAGTTACAATTGCCATAACATCAACATGAGACATGACATTGGGACAATATGATTCCAACTCCCTCTTTTCTTCAATTAAAACATCAAATCCATATCTCAACAACAAAAGGTTGATACATGAATCTTTCTCCTCTACATTGTCATCAGTATAAGCAATAAGCATCAATGCATTATGGATACATGAGACCCTTGTAATATTTTTCGAGAGGTTGACAATGCAATGTCCTACATTTCAATCCTTTTACTTGTAACATTGACACAAATACTAAGGATATTGGTTGATATAGACATTTACCAATGCTTATGTTGAGTAGAACAAGAAGAAAAATACCACTTAGTCTAGTGTCAAGTCCCTTGGATACCCCTTTTAATCTTCTTTTCTTCTTCTATGTGATGCTAAGTGAAGGCACCTCAAATTTCAAAGTTCAATTGAACCACATTTAGTATGTACAAAAAAAAATACAACAAATACCTGATTTATATAAGTGTCGAGGCATATTGAAATCATATTTTGTACAATCATTGTGTCTTCTTTTCTTTCATTCTATTAGCCTTTAAAGTTCAAGTTTCAATTTTGTTATGTGTTAATCATATCTAGTAGGTGTTTGGATTCTTTATTTTATTAGAAGTGGAGGACATGTTTTCAATTTCTTCTCTGTAGTTGAGGATGAATGATGGGTGTCTTTATTTGAAATCGACAATGAGGGAGAAGTTAGGAACTTCTAGTTTCTCTGCTAGAATGAATGATTGAGTTGGAAAAGTCAACTAGATGAAAATTTTGTTGGAACATCAAGCATTGATGGTTCATCACACATATTCTGGGTTCAGCCGATCGAGAGGTCGATTTACATATGCACACATTCGATCGATCGATTAATGAGCACACCACACTAGTCAGTTGAGTAGTCAACGTTCCTGTCGGTTAGACAGTCAACCAACAGTTGAAGATGGTCGGGTGGTGGATCAAACATCCCTACAATCGACTACGATTTGGAGGGATTGTCAGTTAGGTGGAGTCCCATCAAGCCGACTTGACAGAGAATATTTTGTGGAATCAAATCTAACCACCGATGGTTGTATGTGGAAAAGATCTTTCAGATTATGTGTGAGTCAGTTAGATCTCAAGTCTATAAATGAAGACCCCTTGTGTCATTATCATATGTTGGATATGGAGTATTTTATTTTTTCACAATAGATCATGCATATTAAGATGTGAAATATACACTATGGTGTTCTAATCACAGTACTGCATGCTTAAGTGTTGTAACATTGTCTTTAGATGCCACCTTTGTTCTTTGAAATTTCTTGTCCCTCTTCGATTGTCTGCAATACTGTTTTTTTTGTTTCATGTCATGTTCCATTTCATTCCCCAACATGGTATTAGAGTTGATGGTTTGAAATTATTGACATATTATCTACAAACCTTGCTGGGTCAGATCTGTTATGTGATTGACTCTGGGCCATGGTTTGTTGATTGGAACTAATTGAAACAAAACCAATTTGTCTAGATATCGAATATGGATTCGAAGATCAATCCTATTGTTCTAATGGATAAAATTATGCAGTATGGGCTCAAGATATGGAAACTCTGTTGAAAAGAAAGGGACTATGGCAGTATACCAAGGTCACGATCCCAGATCCAATAGATGCTTTGGTAAATTTTCGATTGATGGAAAGAAGAATGAGGCTATAGGGGTCATCATGACCTACATCTCACGAGAAATTTGTTTTCATATCGGTTGACTTGATTGTCCACATCTATTATGGAAGAAGCTGAAGACCTTATTTGACCGATTCGACGAAAGCCACATCATGTAGTTGGAGAAAGAGTTGATCTCTCTCAATCCTCATTCCTTTGAAATAATGGAGGAATATTTAGTGTGTGTTAAAGTACTCTAGTTGAAGGTGAGTGAATGTGGATAAAACTACAAGAAGAATGATGGAAAACTCATTGAGTTGGTCCTGATAAATATGAGAAGAACATCATTTTATGTGTTCATATCAACCTTCCTCACCAACTGGCACACACAAAAGCAAGACGGTAAGGACTACTCCTTTGAAGTTTTTTGTGAACTTTTGATTACTAATCAGCATAGATTTCTTGAAGAAGGAAAGCTTGGTGGTAAGCACTAGAACCACTTTCTCAAGGGTAAGAGAAATATGGATTGGACTGAAGATTAATGCTTTTGCACAGAAACCTGCATATACTGATCAGGGACCCCAGAGACAAGTACAATGAAATCAAAAGAAGAAAACATGTTGATATTGTGTAAAGACTTGAAATGTCGAGAATAAATGATTCAAGAAGTGAGATGATTTAGAGGGGAAGGTTAAGAGGCTTGAAGGAGACATGTCGATTGTTCGCCAACCCGCTGATAATTTCACCTTCCAAGTCAAGAATTCTCAGGCCTTGATGTCTCATACTGTGTAGAATAAATGGGTTGTCAACTATGGGTGCACTCATTGTATGGGAAAAAGATGCCACTTTATTCATGAGACTGAATAAATCCAAAGAAAGTAGAATCTATGTTGTTGATGATTTTGCTTTGGATGTTGCTAGTCACGGTGATGTAGCTTGTTGACATTGTAAAATTGTCGAATTCTATCATGTACCAAATCCTAGTGACAATCTATTTTCTATTTCTCAGATGACTTAGACTGAAAAGATTGTGGAATTTTGGCTAGATTGGTTCTATGTTCAAGATTGGAAGAAAGGGAATTCAATTGTCATTGGCGGGCTTCTGTACCTGATAGAAAAATTATACTTCATGACTCGACTCAACCTGAATTTGAATCGACTACACTTATTGCTCACACTACTGAGAGAATTCAAATGTGGCATGAACAACTAATACATCTAAACTTTTCAAGTCTGCAGGCACTGACAACTTAGAAAATGGTTGTTGGTTTACCAAAGGTGTTTCCCCCTGATGGTGTATGTAAGGGTTGCATACTTGGGAAACATCATCAGGCACCTTTGGACTCTCGAAAAGCGTGGAAAGCATAGAACCTACTGGAATTGGTTCACATTGATGATTGTTCTATCAAATTACCTTCACTGGTAGGTGCAATGTACATTTTGACTTTCATTGATGATTTCTCTCACTTCACATGGGTCTTTTTCTCAAAGAATAAAAATCTTGTATTTGAGAAGTTCAAATAATTTCAGGCCTTCACTGAAAAGCAATGTGGTTGACCCTGTTGGATCATGTTGTCATTGATGCCAATGGTTTGATTGATTGATGTCAAGTGATTGATTGATGTCAAAGGATTGATTGATGATTGATGTAATATAATCTGTATTGTGCTTGATGAGAATTCATAGATGAAGATGGATCAATGAGTTGTCATTGATATGATTAAGATGGATCAATGAGTTGTCATTGATACATGATGAAGATGGATTGGTGTGGTTACATTGGTATATGATGCATTGTTGGAAAAATGTATAGATAACTCATTATTGTCTTATCATGATTGATAGGTTCCAAAAATGGATGAACTCCAAAGTGGCCTGCTTATGGTGAAATCCCTCATGGGAAGACGCTTTACGGATTGAGTTATCCTAGAAGAATGGTTGGAGGACCCATGCTTGTATGTGGAATAATGACATGAATATCAAGGAAATTGTTGGTGAATCTATCCTAGATGGATAGTTCTTGTCATTCCATTTCCGGTGGTATGTGGAATGTCACATAACTCCTCATGGTTTGAGATTTATGGCCTTACGAATATGAATGACCCCCAAATGAAGGCTTGAAGCCCCCAAGGTCAAAGAAGTCAAAGTGACCTAAAAGAATAAATCATTATTTAAATGATAAAATAAAGTGACAAAGTCAAGGTGGATTATTTAAATAATAAAGAGAAGTGACAAAATCAAGAAATGATAAAGTAAGGAGAAAAAATCAAGAAGGAATATTTAAATGATAAAGTATTGGAGAACCTTCTATTTATGGAAAGTGGTTAACCTTAAAAATAAGGAAAATAGGTTAAGTGACCTAGAAATGGGTTAAGTGACCTAAAATAAGAAATCATTACTTAAATGATAAAGTAAGGTGACAAAGTCAAGGTGGATTATTTAAATAATCAAGAGAAGTGACAAAATCAAGAAATGATAAAGTAAGGCGACAAAATCAAGAAGGAATATTTAAATGATAAAGTATTGGAGAACTTTCTATTTATGGAAAGTGGTTAACCCTAAAATAAGGAAAATAGGTTAAGTGACCTAGAAATGGGTTAAGTTACCTAAAAATGGGTTAAGTGACCTATATGATGAAAGTATAAATAAGATAGCAATGGTCTCTTGTAAATCATCCCTTTTTGTGAATCAATGGAGAGCTTCTTGTGAGAATATCTTTTGGAGTATTGCTGGAGAGCTTCTTGAGCATTTTTGGTGTGGAACACTTTAACATATTGAAGATATATAGGTGAATGAGGTAACCAAGGATATCCAAGACGAATTTCAAAAGGAAGGTGAAGAAAAGAGGGTTGGAATTGAAGGGAGGATAAATTCTTTTGATGATTCTTTCTAAGGTATGTTATTCACAGGTCATCTCACTATTTTCGTTATAACTTTTTTTCTATAATGATTCAGAATGTGAAATTGCTATTCCATTGAGAAAAGATACCCAATTATATATGGTAAAAAATTAATCTTGTGGGTCGTTGTATTTTGGGAGTTACACTCAATGGAAAATAAGGTTTGTGGCTAGTCCTGAAACTAGTCAAAAATAGGTGTTTCGGGTAAAAATGTCATAAATTATTCATAACAGATCTAAATTCAGTGAGACCAAATGTGTTGGTTAGGGTACAGTCTGTAGTATGTTTTACAACATTTTCAAATCAATTCAACAAATATTTTGTGTGGGGCACTCTCCACAAGGTCGCTCTCTATAATAAGCCAGAATTCGATAAGGTATACCATTTTTGCTATAACACCTTTTTGGGGAGGTTCTAAGTAGTGCCACCTGGAGGAATTGCATAAAAAACACTAAAGAACATTTTTTATTAGTTTCATATATTTATTCATTACAGGTACAAAGTTATGATTATTTCAAGTTGGGGTTGTTGACTAATCCAAAACTAGTCATGGTTGAGACAAGCAGTTGATGAGTTGGCACATACATGAGGTGTATAGTTGATTATGTTGGTACATATTGATGAGTCATTGTTGATGATTATTTGACACATGATTGGTATATACTTGTTACATGGTTGGATGCACTTGTTTATGGTACAAGTTGATTACAGGTTGTTTCGCATGGGTTGGTGCATGGTTGATGCACTTGTTTATGTTGACAGATTGATATCTGTTGAGGATTTTTTCCTCATCTCAATTGGTGCTAAGAATGTAATATGAGTCTTTCATATAGAGCTGGTGCTCTTGTAGAGTTTTACTCTATTCAGTTGTTGCTAAAAAACCCTCGGATTGAAGTCGATAATAAAAAGAAAAATTGTACATACATCTTGTGTTCTTTGTGTTCCTTGTGGAGATGATTTGTTGATGATATGTTGATTATATATGTTGCTGATATGTATTCACATATAACTGATTATAAATGAAAAGAATGAGTAATGAGAAAATGTTGAATGTTAACTAAGGATTTTTTGTGTAAGAGGGAAGTTTTGGAAAAGCCAATCTCACACTCATTCACCCCCCCCTCTAAGTGTGGTAGGTGTGTCCAACAATTAGTATCAAAGTGGGCCTTCACTACAATCCTTAACAATCTTGAAGGAGATCCATAGACACACAAATGGATGATGAAGTTCCAAACCTTGATGAGGAAAACTATTATACTTGGAGAATAGAGATGAGATTAAATTTAAAGACAATGGGAGCAACAATTTGGAAGGCATCCATTGGTGGATCAATTTCATTAAAGAACAAGACAAAGTTTGCAACTCAAAGGGAAGGAAAGAAGAATGATGCATTGGCTCTCAAGACCATTATTAGTGGACTCTCAAGCCCTATCAAAGATAGCATGGGAAAATGCACCTCCATCAAGGATCTATGGCTAAAGCTAGAGAAAACATATCAAAGAAAGAAGGAGAAATAAAAAATTGAAGATCACTCCATCAAGATCACTAAAGGTAAAGAATCTCCAAAAACTCTTGAATGCATTATTTCTAAATGTGATTTTGAAAACATTTCAATTGAAGATAAATAATCAAGTGATGATGGCACAAAGGAAGATCTTGAAGACATTTCAAATGAAGGCAAAGAATTATGTGTTGATGTTGGCAAAAAGGAAGATTGTGAAGATATTTCAAATGAAGGTAAAGAACCCTAAAAAACGCTTGATTTCAATGATGATGATGAATTTTTCTCTGCAAGTGAAGAAGAAGATCTAGAAATAGTTTGTGTAAAGTTTGATGATAATTATTCCATGAAAAGAATAGAATGAAATCTATTAAAACTTCAAAAGGAAGTTGAAGAGGGTTTATATAGATATAGAAGTGATCATTATTATATAGACTATAACTATCTTTCAGATAACA
>ML782605.1:1261702-1302367 GCA_009831015.1 Picea engelmannii | reverse complement strand
AATAATATAATGGACCTAGTCCACCTTACATTGAATGACCTCCACTATTATCACTATGGGCCCTCTGCCCCCCCCCACTACCTCTCTAGCTACCTTACATTCCATCCTCCTTATGAAAGTGTTGTCCTCAATGCTTGATGTACAACCATATATTAGGGTCCCATGGATAATTGTGGACCATAATGCTGAAAAAGACTGAAGAACCAAGGTCCCATGTAGAAAGGAAATCCACCATGCTGAAGTAGTCCAAACACCATTGTAAGTCCGGGTCCCACGTCCAAGTTCTCATGTGAATTCCCCGTGGAAGATTTTGGAACCCAATAACCAACTCCAAATGATGCTCCAAAGACTGACACCTATCATGTGGATCCAAATAAGAAGATCCATCCACATAGTGGAAAATGGGCGTAGCAGAATCTGGAAGAAATAATACCACTGTAGAATAGGGAGACTGAATGCTGGTAACTAGCTCCTGATGTGGGACATTGACGTTCTCTATAGAAGGTGGAGTAGAGTCATCAAATAAAATATGGAAGTGGTTGTTATCCCAGAAATGACAACTATACATATACCAATCATCACAATCGTCCTCAAAATCATACCAAACATATATTTCTTGATTATATTCATCCCTGATGATGTCTGCCATAAGAAATATCTCCTGCATGCTATCCAATGAACTACAAAGACTATTATTGAGGCCATCTGCAAGGTCATGAAATTTGTCATGCAATGTGTCACACAATGTGTCATACAATTGAGATTTGAATGCTTCAAGATTTTCTTTGAGGTTTTGAGAAGAAATAGCCATCTGAGCACCATATGAACTCTTCGGTTCTGCAGCCGTCACGAAAAAACCCAAAAATTAGACCCAATAAGTTTCGACAGAAAATTGCGGCTTTTTCTGGAAAAACCCTAAAACACAATGGAAGTTAAAATGCTCATAACTTCACTTCCCAGACTCCGTTTTGGCTGATTGTTTTTTTGAAATTGGGTGCAATTGTGAGAGGAACTCATATCTGTAATTTATTTGGGCGAATTCGGCCTCCAGATGCTACAAAAATAAAAAATATCTTGCCGCCGTCCGTGGAAAAAATCCTGAAAATTTGTATATTTTAAAACTTCAATATCTTGACTACCCGGACTCCGTTTCGGACGATTTTTTTTTTCAACTTGGGTGTTTTTCTGAGAGGAAATCAGATATATAACAATTTTCTGCAAATGTTTCATGTAAATATACCTAAAACTTAAATAATATCGCGTCCCTCTTTTTTTTTCTCCGAAAAAAAATCTGCAAAAATAAAAATTATTTGCCCACAATGTTTGCCCAAGGAAAGCGCTCTGATACCACTTGTTAAGAACCTGAATAGATCTACCAATATAATCACCAAAAATACTGAATACTCAATAGATCCACAAAGCAAGATAGAAGAAACTACGCTTTATTATTACCAAACCCTTGAGGTAGGGCAACACCATACAATGGATCCTATTATGGAAGGGATCCTCTCATGTTCACTTGCCTCTTTAAGGGGGCATCCTCCTATTGAGCTATCATTTCAAATACAATACTTCTCTTCATGTCTCATTACATTTCTTGAACCCCTTTATATAGTGCTACCATCACCTAAGAACATTCTAGAGGAGGAATCTTCTAGAAGTAGAACCTTCTAAGAAGTCCTCTTACATTTATTATATCTAATTATCCATCTATTATATCTAACTACCATAGTGGGCCTTATTTAATAATATAGTGGACCTAGTCCACATTACATTGAATGACCTCCACTATTATCACTATGGGCCCTCTCGCCCCCCCCACTACCTCTCTAGCTACCTTACATGTTCTTTTAGGACAACCATATTTTTGGAATCATCATGTTGTGTATGAATTTAGACCCTACAATTTTATTATTACTTTGGGTAGACAATTGTATAAGATCCCAGAGGTATCACTTCCTATTGCTATTTCTTTAATCTCTTCTAACTAATGTAGTAAGGTCACTTCACAGACCGAGAAGTTCCTCTTCTTTGTGATCTGTTCTCACAATAAGTAGAAGGTCGTTGTGACATCCGTGGCCTCTACACAACGCCTCTCTTTGTAGCAAAAAAAAGTGGACGGGATCATGGAAGAATATAGAGACATCTTCTCATCACCTACAAGGGCACCAACACACTACCAAGTCAAACATCCAAGTGATTTGACCCCTGATGCACCTCTACCTAGTGGACCAGTCTATCGATGCTCGTTGATGGAGAATGACGAAATTAGGCGTCATATCTGAGAGCTTCTTCAAAAGGGGCACATTAGACCCAAATTGTCTCCTTGCGGAAGCTCGATTGTACTGGTGCAAAAGAAGGACAAGTCTTGGTGACTCTGCATTGATTACATAGCTTTAAACAAAATCAAAGTCAGGAACCACTACCCCATTCCCAAGATTGATGAACTTCCTGACCAACTCAAGGAGGAAAATTTATTCAACAAGATTGACCTGAAATTTGGCTACCACTAGGTTCCCATCGAACCAATTGATGTATGGAAGACATCCTTCAAGTTTAAAGAATGTCTCTACGAATGGCTAGTCACGCCCTTTGGCTTAAAAAATGCACCAACCAATTTCATGAGGTTGATGGATGAGGTATTGAGACCCTTCACCAACTTCTTTGTGGTATTATATTTGGATGACATCCTCATCTTCAACAGAACGTGGGAGGAGCACATGCGGCATATTCAATAGGTTTTGAGCACTCTGCGACAACACAAGCTTTATGCTAACTTGGAAAAATGATCTTTTGGAATGAACAGGGTCCAATACTTGGGATACATTGTTGATGAGAATGGGGTACATGTTGATCTAGCTAAGATTCAATTCATTCGTGGCTAGCCAGCCACGACCACACTAATTGAGCTTCAGATCTTTTTGGGACTAGCCAACTTCTACCGACGGTTCATGTTGGGATTATCCCATATTACATGGGTCCTCAACTAGGTAACCAAGGGAGGTGGTAGGGCCAAGTTAGTGTGGGGGAAGGAGAAACAATGAGCATTCGACGACTTGAAGCATCGCTTGTGCTCATCTCCGTTACTCTCCTTTCCTGATCTGCAACAACCATTTGAGATTGAGACTGATGCATCTGACTATGCTCTGGGTGTAGTTCTCACCCAGCACGGGCATCCGACGACATAACATAGTGAGACACTCTTTGATACTGTTCAAAAATACCCCACCTATGACAAAGAAATGTATTCGATTGTACAAGCCTATCGTCAATGGAAACATTACATTCTGGGGAAGGAGACGATGATACACACTGATCAAAAGCCTCTGTAGTTCATACAGACACAAGGGAAATTGCAGAATAATCGCAATAAGAATTGATCCACCTACCTGCAACAGTTCCATCTCAACATAAAGTATAAGACATGTATCTCTAATCCTGTCGTTGACTACCTTAGTCGGCCTCCTGTGGCTACACTCACCACTATGCTCCATTCCTGTGGACATGAAGCATCTGAGTGGCCCCAAATTTATCAACAAGATCTGGAATTCACCACCACCTATCAACTCTTGGGTACATGTGCAAGTGTCACTAATTTTCACATTCAGGATGGACTCTTATGCCACCTGGGCCATATCTGTGTTCCTACAAGCGAGCGTGCATAGATGATTTGGGAATTTCACTACAGTCGTGTGGGAGGACATTTTAGTGTGGAGAAAACTGTGGTCGTTCTTCAAAAACATTTTTATTGGCCAAAACTTTGACAGGATGTCAGCAAGTATATCAGATCTTGCATTGCCTGTGCCATTGCCAGACCAACCATCAAGAAGAAAGGCTTATACACCCCTCTTGCTATTCTTGAGAATCCTTTGGAATCCATCTCAATGGATTGCATGTCTGGCTTGCCTTCCACCAAGTAAGGAAATGACTGTGTGTTTGTGGTCGTTGATTGGTTTTCGAAGATGGCCATCCTCACAACCTTTAAGAAGAATGTCACAATGGAAAATATTTCTAAGCTCTTCTTCTAACGAGTGTGGGTCCACTTTGGGATACCACAGACCATCATCTTTGAACAAGACAACAGGTTCCTCAACACCTTTTAGTCGAGTCTCACAAAATCCACTGCTTTCCACCCCCAAACCGATGGCGAAACAGAGGTCGTCAATCGGATGATTGTGCAAATCCTGCACATGTACAATTATAATCATCCATGTACATGGGACGAAAGTCTCTTGTATGTCCAACATAGTTACAATAGGGCTCTCCATAGTTCCACCGACCATAGCCCCATTCAAGTGGGTCTAGGATTCCAACCATTGGGACCCATTGATGTTTCACTTCCTCTTGCCACCACATAGACAAAATCTTCCCATGATCAGTCTGCGATCGACAAATCCACCATATTCATTGAGCAGATTCATCACATCCGCCAACAGGTCTAGGATATTTTTTCGAAATCCAATGCTAAGTACAAGCAACACCATGATCAACACAGGGTACCGCACCAGTTTAAGTTTGGAGATAAAGTCTGGTTACATTTGTAGAAGAAGCATCTCACTGAGCCCCATCGGAAGCTTCACCCACTTTGTTATGGGCCTTACACTATCACCAAGGTTGTGGGTAACAATTCTTTTGAGCTCAACACTCCACCCTTCCTTGGCCTGCATCCAGTATTCAATGTGGACCTCCTTTGACCATATTTTCCCCCATTATTGGACACCTCCGAGATCTCATAACAACTGAAACCAACATATCTCAACCTGGAATACATGGAACAAACATCCAATGATCATATAGTGGACACATAGGTCAAGGGAACTCGCCAGCAGTGGATCCATCTTTATTTGGTTGTCAAGGCAGGGCAACACCTACACCAGGGAAAGTGGCTCACCCATGGCCAAATCCAACACAAGTTTACTCACCTGATGGGGGAACTCAATGCAATGGAGGCCATTTATTCCTAAGGGGGGAGGATTGATCCAGGTGGATATTGGTGGCCACCCATGTATTCCAACTGGCTCCTCATGTCCGTTTTTTGTTCAACACGTTCTTTTGTACTGCTTTATAATTGTGGGTTCTACACTTCTGGCGCTGTCGGAATCCCCACACATCCTCCAGTTGGATACAGGTGGCCTCTCGCCTAATCCAACTGGCTTATTTTGTATTTTTTCAAGTCAACACATCTTGTTCTACTTTCAGGGCCATTTTGTAGCCCTAAACACTATTTTTTTGGCTCTCCACAGTTAAACTGTAGACAAAGTCAAATTTTGATGACATACTGTGTACTTCTCTTAAAGACCTTTCCAATGGTCTATCACGCACCTAAAACGGAGGTCGTATGCAAAAGTTATGACCCTTGGAAGTTGAGGTACCAAAGTACACCAACTTACCCATAGGGCCCACATGGATTTTGGCGTTTCACCTTCCAAGGTTAGGTTCTTGGATGTCTAGGGTTTTTTCATTCATGAGTAATATAAAAAAGGCCTCTGGAGCCTCATTGTAATCCATTATGCTCAGACAGATGAACGTAGCAGCGCACATCTCTTCTCAGAGATAGGTACCACCATTCGAGCAAGTGTTTCAGTTCTGCAGTTTTACAGTTTCAACCTATTTCCTTATTTAATAGAAGATATTGTTCACTGGATATTTGTGTTATTCTTCATATCTCTGTTTTTATTGTATTCATTCTGTTAATCAGTTTATTCCGCTCCTAAATCCGGATAAAAAATCCACCTAATTTAGATCAAATTCCAAGGACCAATGATTAAGACACATCCCTTGGGTACCCATGAATTAAGGCTCACTTCAAAAGATCAAATATTTGTCTTCCTTTAGCTCAAACAAAAAAAGATAATACCATCTTCCACATAAATAATATGAGAGCTTACATTTGATGAGAACCATCTAGTTCTTTTGAAGCAATTGTTCCACCATGAGAGGAGAGTGCCAAAGGATTGTAAATTGATCCATCAGAGTGTACTCCGCTAGGTCAAGGGATTTCATCCACAAGGATGTCAGAGGAAGCTTCGTAGAGGGTGAATTTTTAGATTTCTTGATAAATCACAAGGAGGCAAGCTTTCTCATAAAGTTTTTTTGACTGGAGGATCCCACTAAATAATTGAATGTTAGGGGTTCAAAATAAAGGTTTGGGGAGTTCCCCCACAAGTGCCACTACCATGGAGAGACTAGAGGATTAGGGTTTCACTTGAGAGGGTGATTCTAAGCACATAATTGAAGCACAATTGTTATTTTGTTACCTTCATATACATCACATTATACTTTTAATAACTGGCATAAATCCATCTTAATCACCAATAATGTATAATCCCTAACACCCATAACCACATTTATTCTTTGTACCCAAGGTTGGGAAAATAAGTGGTAGACAAAACCTTGAGCACCATAAGATCCAAGTCAAATCAATGGTTTTCATTCTATGTCAAATGTTACAAGATTTTTTATTAAGCTTATATAAATAGAGGGCAAGATTTATTCTTAATTGTCTAATCAATCCTTAGATCAACATACAAGATTCCATATTTTTTATTAAGCTTATATAAATAGAGGGCAAGATTTATTCTTAATTGTTATTAAGCTTATATGAATAGAGGGCAAGATTTATTCTTAATTGTCTAATCAATCCTTAGATCAACATACAAGATTCCATATTAAAATTTTGTGAAACTTGAATGAAAACCCTCTAAAACTCTCTAAATCCACAAAATTAGAGGAAAATCAATTTATTTCATATTATTAATTTCCATCAAACTTAGTCCCATCAAAATTTTGATTCCATTATATTACCTCATGAAATACCAAAAAAAACAAAAAAACTCGTTCTATCCTTATACAACATATCCATCTTCTATTCCTCTTTATTCCCATTCACTCATTTAAGGGACAAAAAATCAAACTTGAAATCCAAGTCCCACATTAAAGTAATAACGTCCTCTCAAACGTTTCTTTGTATTACCAATTTTGTGCCACCTACTTAAAAAAACATTCAATTGTAAACTACATGGCTAAATAATATAAATGAAAAATCTTACTATAACCAAGAATTTACACTAAAGGCAAATTGTAGTGTAGATAGGTTAGTGAGTCATGGTACAAAATTCTAGAAGCAAAGAGAGAGAAAGCATCTAGAGCCCCACATTAAGTCAGTTGATGTCACCCCTACCTTTTAGGTGGTCTAATTCAATGTCTTTCGTTGAATAAATTGCATTTATTATTTGTTTTTCTAATCATCAACTCTCTTTCCCTGAAGTAAACTTTTGCCAACTTTATATGTACCTCCCTTTTCCTAGGTGGGGACAATTTAATTATATATATATATATATATTTATTTATTAATTGAATTTATAATTTTATATGTATGTCTATTATTTTGTGTATGTGTGTTTTTAATAGTTATTTAGATTTTTATACTTATAATAATGTTATTTAAGAAAGATGTAATTTAATAAAAATAGTGTATATAGTTTTGAAATAAGATTTAAATTTATGTTTGATTTAGTTAAGAGGTTATTGTTTTTTCTAGATATAAGGAAATATATTAATAAGCTAAAATCTAAAAGTATATGAGAAGAATGAAAATTTGCTCTTTATGAACTACCAATGAGTTATTTTCGGATTTAAGGAAATATGTTAACAACTCACGATTTAAAGATATTTGACAAAAGTGAAAAATTTGCCCTTACAAACCACTAGTGAGTCATTCTTGGATGTAAGGAAATAGGTTAATGAACCAAGATCTAAAAGTATTTGACAAGAGTGAAAATTTGCCCCTTACGAACCACTAGTGAATCATTCTTGGATGTAAGGAAATAAGTTAACGACAAGAGTGAAAGTCTACCCCTTACAAATATATTTGACAAGAGAGAAAGTCTACCCCTTATGAACCACTAGCTAATCATTTTAAATAATGTGATTTTCTTAAATAACATTAATAAATCATCTCACATTCACATATATTAACTAATAATTACTATCCTCACTACCTATTAACCACTAAACTATAATAATTTAACAAATAACTCATAAAATTCACAAAAAATTTTCACATATATAAATCCATTGTATTATAAAGTTATGTCCGACCTCGTATTCATTAATAATCATTGATGTCGTGGACAATGACATACTTACAAATATTCTCTAACAACTAATGGACACTTAAAGTCGCTGTCTCCCGACTACAATGATGTAATCTCCACCTCCTAAGTGCAATGATTCAATGTCCATAGATTAACCATTTACTAAATACAACTATTCAATTTCGATAGATTATTACTTTTCCCCAAACAAAATAAGGCTTTTGATTCACTTGCAATGTTATGAAGTTACCAACTTTTATAAGGATTTTCATTGTGTTTTTACTCTAGTTAAATGACACGTTCTTACTTTATAGATGAAAAATAATGAAACATATTTTTACTTCTTACATTTAAGGTTTTCACTTATATGACTTATTAAGTATATTTATTATTCTACCTTTAATGTGTGTTCATTTTAGGGAGTGATGACTTTCTTTAGTGATCCATGCTTTAATGTGTGTGTTCATTTTAGGGAGTGATGACTTTCTTTAGTGATCCATGTCTACATATGACTCGATTCCCATCATATAATATAAGTAATTTTTTCTTTAGTGATCCATGTCTACATATGACTAGATTCCCATCATATAATATAAGTAATTTTTAGTTGGATAAAAGTTTAGGGTAGTTGAAAAGACTTACGAATAAGGTAAAGTAAGTAATAAATAATAGAGTAGTTTAAAAGTTTTATTTTTTTGGAGTTTTTTGGCGATTTTTTTTAGTTTGATTTTGCTCGAAATATGGTGAAGAATGGTTAAATCTGCAGATTTGAGTAGCTAATTTGTATAATCCAAGTGCCTCAGGGGTTTTTCAACATCTTGAATCCATTTATGCATCCAAAAATACAATTTAAACAACAGAAAATAGCGATTTTATCTAGATTTACATCATCAAATTCCTTGAAAAAAACCCAAAAAATAAAACATTTAACCAACACCATAAATATTTAATTACAAAGTATTTCATATTTTATATATTGAAGTGTACATAGTTAAATAAAAAATATACAAAATATTGATGTATCCTATTGTTCACCTACCTACAAATAATATTAAGTATCTAATAAATGTGAATGTGACATAGATATTTTAGGATTACAAATAGATGCATCCACCTTAGAAACTATCATGAATTCATGTAAACTTATGGAGGTTTATGGCATATACCTTATCCTCCCATAGAAAAATAAAGGGAGAGAATAATAATGTAGTTTGTGGGGTTATAGTGTTTGACAATAATTCAAGCTTTTATGAACGCTAGAGATCGATATTTCCTTATTGGTAAGGTACACTACCTTGAAGTTACAACACTCTAAAAGTTCTACTTTTAAAAAACAAACCAAGTACATCAAAAGATTAAAGGTAAGGGAATCCAAAAAAAGTTATTAATGTGTGCCATCCCCTTAGTGGCTCATTTATTTCAAGATTTTGGAAGAGATATCATTAAAATACGTGCAAACAAAATCTCTTTAATGATTATCGAAATGTTTTTTGGGATTTTTGGACTTTTTAAACTATGATTATGATTAGACAAATGCTCTCGTGACTAACATCCATAAATAGAACTTTTTGTAATTATAACTATAATCAAATTAATGCTATTAATGACCAATTTTGGAATGTTATTAACTTTTCTAATATTCTTTGCATAACAATCAAATTAGTGAGAGAGGTATTGTGTCAACACTGATGTGCATAATTGTATTTTTAGTTATTTATTTCATTATACGGAGGGTTTATGTTTCATAAATAAAGAATTGATATTAGTGAGAGGGGTATTGTGTCAACACTTAATTGTAATTTTAGTTATTTATTTCATTATATGGAGGGGTATTAATAGAAAATTTTTATTAAAGTTTTTCTATTAATGCCGTCTAATAAATAAAGAATCTTGTATATTAATTTGATATTTGATTATAATTTTAAATTTGATTATTATTATTATTATTACATTTCAAAAATTATAATAATGAAGATATCTCACATTCGTGTCTCTTGACATATGGTTATGTTCTTCACATGAACAACTTTTTCAATTATAGTAGCAACACACAACTAGAGTTTCACTCGTTAGGGTAGAGCTACTAGTTTACCAAGTTTTATACCTCATTCGTCAAGTTTTCTTGTAGAGGAAAGAAGTAAGGATTCCATATCGGAATCAATATTTAGAAAGAGTTGGTCAAAACCCATACAAAAACTGTCCTACAAGATAAGTAGACTGCATATTAATATATAATTAATACACAATTAATAAATATCTTTTTTGAATTTTATTTAACATTTAATATTAATTCTTAAAGCAAACCTTGATATTCATATTTACTTATATCTTATTTTCATTAACTTAAATTTTAAGATTACGATCCCATTTTTTCCAACTTTTGTCATATTTAATAATGTTTTCAATATTTTACCATATATGTAAAATATGACTTTGTACCCCTTCCTCATGCATGCTTATAATCTCTATTACCCCTTTCTTTTGACCCTTATATCTCCTAACCATTTTAACCCCTAATAGATACAACTCCTAAATCCTAACACCTATAATCTCTAACTACTAACCCATTACGATATTAATTCCTAATTCACTAATCAACTAACCCTTAACTACTAAGCCACTAAACCCTTAAAAAACACTAAACCATAACAACTAACCACTAACTTGTATCCACTAAACCACTAACCCCACAACCCATTAACTAACAATAAAACCACTAACAACATAACCCACTTTCCCATTATGCCCCTAACTCCCGACCTCTAACCCATAACTACTAATACAATAACCCCATAACCCACTAACCCATGATCCATTAACTAACTAACCTACTGTTACACACCTATTTGTCACACTTAAGTGAGGGAGTGTTTGTCAAGATTCGTAGACACGTTGGGGGAGAAATTTATCATATGAAGGTCAAAATACTATGTGCATATGTATTATTAATTTTTATTGAAAAAATGAAATTAATTTAGTATGAGAATCCACCTCACATCTAGTTTTCTAATCTCAAGGAGAAGTTGAGAGTCTCATGGATGGTTGAGAGATTTTCTCAAACCAATATCCTAATTTGATGGATCTTGAGAGATATTTTCTCCCTAAAATCCTTGAGAGATATTTCCTCCCTAAAAATCTTGGAGATCCCAATTTAGTGGATCTACTAAGTGATATTCTCCTTTGATTGTTGAGTTAGTTCTCAAATGGAAAATTGTTTAAATTC
The DNA here is from genome assembly GCA_009831015.1 of Picea engelmannii. Taxonomy (NCBI): domain Eukaryota; kingdom Viridiplantae; phylum Streptophyta; class Pinopsida; order Pinales; family Pinaceae; genus Picea; species Picea engelmannii. The sequence goes on along the minus strand of ML782605.1, from coordinate 1,291,048 downwards.
CTTAGGTGAGAGCTCAGGGGGAGATAACTTCATAGTATCATAATTATGATCTTGAGACATTCAAGAGAGGGAGAGAATTAATAACATCATACTTATGATTGTGTGAGATCCAAAGGGTTGGATAGGAGAGATAGAAGAAGTTGCTGCAACATCAAACTTGAGATTGTAAGTGCTCCCATTTTGTTGGTTTTCCATTAATACATAACTTGACCTATTCCTTTCATGTCTATGCGTTCAAGTGTATGCATGTTTATTGTTTTAAATTCATCAAAGATAGATCTATTTTCAATTAACAATATAGTGTGGAAGAAGGAGGTTTCTCTTTGTTCTTTACAGGTCTTTTCTTGCACCTATGAGCTTGGACATCAAGGTCAAAGGATGGAGCAACGAGAACAAACTTCGTATAAGGGTAAGTCATCCATCTCTTCCTTCTCATTCTAATTGCACTTGTATTTTGGGCTTTTGTTTGTTTATGACCTATTATAAAATTGGCTTCTCATTTTGAGTAACAAGTATTGGGAGATTTCTTTCATTTGAGTTCTTTCGATGCTTGTCGACCTACTTGATTTCATTTTTTGGTTTGCATTTTTTTGTTGTGCAATCCTTTGTGTTTTCATTTATTTCTTTTCATCTCATTTGAAAGAAAGAAAACAAAAGAAGTTGCATTACAATTTTTCATTGCATTTGAAAGAATTGGAAAACCAAAAAGTGATTGCATTCTAGTTAGTGGGTGCAACATTTTTGAGCTTACATTTTAAAGCGAAGTAAATTACATTTTAAGAGTAGTTCATGTTTCTTGCATTGAATGTTATTCATATTTATTTTCTTGAGACCTCTTGCTCCTTTCTGTAGACAAGATTCATCGAAACTAAAGATTGCATTCCATTCATTTTTTCTTTTGAAGTCTTCTTGGAGTTAGAATGATAACACCAGATAGTCCACTTCCATTTACCCCTTTGAGTAACAAAAACCATAAAAGGAACAAGGTACCTAATCTAAAATCAAATATACCTTTTCTTTATTAGAAAACAATCACAAGTCTAGGTTGTAGGGCCTTGGTTGTAGGGTGGAGATTAAATTCTCCAAGGCCACTGAAACAAAACTAGGAACACTAATGAGCGAAAATCCATCAGTAACATGAAGTGTTTGTTGGGAAAGATACTCTAACACAGGAGTCAAGTGGTAGGATAAGTTGAGAAGAGTTCTTGGACCGGTCCCCAACACTCTCTCTTGGTGGGGTTATGTGAGTCAAGGGGGAAAGTTTAGTAGTGACAAGTCCTCGGGGTGACACAACTATCTGAGTTGCTTCGGGTCTAAGGAATTTGTCTTACGTTCCCTTCCCATTCACAAAATCCCTCTCCCATGTCTATTCCGAACAACCACCAAGTGCGAAGTGGTAGCCCTAGTTGATTTTCCTAGGTTACCTTCCCAAGTGACTGCAGTGGTGGTACTGTCAGTACCTAAGACAAACATACAACACACAACTTTGGATTCTTAGGAGGGTACTTTGTTGCATTTGGTACTCACACCTCTGGAAGTCCATTACGAAGTAGTTGTGGGTAACTGTCTCTCATTTCTTCATTGATAGTCTCATCTCCCATCTCCAGAAGATCCTTACTTCCTTTCTCTCTATTACAAGAGAGTTTTTTTCTTTCTCTTATATTATAGGGACTTTGGTAGTGCGTGCTCTTTGATTTAGCAGACCCTAGGTTGAGTCTGTGTCTATGGAAACAATTTCAGAGCCTTCCAATCAAGGAACCCCTTTTGCATGGGGATCCTTGTCCTTTTCCTTGTTTTGGAAATATTGGTCCTCCTTACATTGCCACATTGAGACTTCTCAAATTCACTATAGGGTTACCAGTATGGTTGTTTTCCACTTTGATGATCCCAAATGTTCTTGGTGCCTCGAATGCAAGCCCTCCACCTCAATAACATCAATCTCATATTGACCCTTTGCCTTCTTTAACTATTGGTTATTCTTCCCTTTCTTCATCCATGCCCGATGAAAGCCGTGATGCTAGTAACCATGAGGCTAATAATGAGAAAAAAAGGAAGAACAAGGATAAGAAAAAAATCAAAGAGGAAATCAAACAACCACTGTTAATCATGCTGGGAGTGTTGAAATTTTTTAATTATGAAGGTTTTAGATGTTTGGTCTCAGGGTTCCCAACAACCCATTTCACCAACCTATGCAAGTCATTCTAGTGATGATCTGTCGACCAATGATAATAAGGTTGGGGGTAAAAAACGTAAATTCAAGTTTCCTTGTCATTTATGCAATGAAAATCATTGTACTTACCATAGAGAAGGCTTCAAAATTGTTGGAAAATAGTGTCGTTTCCCAACAGAAACCTTTAGTTTCTTCCCAAAATTCCTCCCCTACACAACCTCTGGTTGATGAAGTGGTCAATATGTTTCAATCTTCGGTTCACCCCACTCTTCCCTCAGAGAGTGAATTGAATACCACTGATGTTTTCTTTGTTAGTTCAGAGTGTTATAGAAAAGAGGAAATCCCTCCCATTTCAATGGAACCCCCTCCAAGTATTGAGGTCATTTCCTTTGATTGGAATAGTCTAGTAGAACCTCGTCTTCCTTTGAGTATCCCTTTCCAGATAATTGTGCAAGTTGTTGATAAGTACATATATCGCACTATCATAGATGAAGGGGCCTCTGTTAGTATTTTATCCTCAACTGCTTGGCAAGATTTAGGTTTCCTGAGCTTGTGCTAGCCACTAATCATCTATTAGATTTTAATAGAAGACCTAGTGAACCTTTTAGGATCCTTCCTCAGATTCCCATCACCTTAGGAGGAAAAACTATCTGTATTGATGTCATGGTAGTCCAAGGCCCCTTGGATTTTAATTTTCTCCTTGGACGAGACTATGTATATGATATGAAAGCTGTAGTGTCCACACTCTTTCGAGTGATGGATTTTCCCCATGATGGGAACATAGTGACCATTGATCAAATTTCATTTGTTACTCCTGATCATTGTATGACTGTTGACCATCTGAATTCCCTGGTATTCTCATCTTCTTTGGATTTAGTTCCTCCAGTTGAAATGATAACTCCCTTGCTAGGGACATTGGTGCCTGTTCTCCCCCATGTTGATCAGAGTGAGTCTCTTGAAACGTATTCATTCTAGAGCATTATTCTTCCATCTGATGAAGAACTATTGGAAGCCATGGTTAATATTAATGACCATAGTTCGCTTTCCATGTTAAGCTCATTAAAAAATGAAACAAACGCACATGAGCATAGTTCATTTTATCTATCAAGCTCATTAAAAAATGAAACAAATATCCATGAGCATAATTCATTGTTCATGTCAATCTCGTTAAAAAATGAAATAGAGTCGTTGAGTCGAGTATAGATCTCGTACCTAAACCTTCATTTCATCCACCTATGTTAGTTGATCCTCTTTATTCCTCCCTCTCTAGTGAACCTACTCCTATTAGTAGTCAGGAGTCGTGTCGGGTGCAGAAGAAGAGTCGATGGACGAAACAAATATTGAGGGGCATGTCTCTAGTCTTTGGACATCATGCTAGACTAAATCCACTAGCTTCTGTCGATCATGCTAGGTTAAAAGTACCAATCTCTAGACATCATGGTGGGAAGAAAAACCGCTAATGGGTATCACCCGAGCATAGTTAATTCTCGGTGTTAATCTCGTGTAAAAATGAAACCAACCTCGAGAACAATTTATTTTCTAGTTTCAAGCTTGCGTAAAAATGAAACTAACCACGAGAAAAGTTTCAGTTTCAGTTTCAAGCTCATGTAAACATGAAACCAACCCCGAGCACAGTTTCATTCTCTATTTCAAGCTCATGTAAAAATGAAACCAACCCCGAGCAAAGTTTCATTTTCGGTTTCAAGCTCGTGTAAAAATGGAACCAACCCCGAACAAAATTTCGTTCTTTGTTTCAAGCTCGTCTAAAAATGAAGTAGACACTTGATCATAGTTTTATTCTTTGTTTCAAGCTCATGTAAAGATGAAGCAGACACTTTGAGCTTAGTCTTTGTTCTTTCTCATGCTCATAAATACATGAGAATACGTTACCGAGTATATTTTTAGCACTTTTTTGGGCTTGTAAAAATTATATGAAAAAGGAACTCATTGGAGTCTCCTTTAATCTCTTTTTAGTCTCTCTAAACATGAAACGATTGTCAAGAAATCTTGTTTCCTTTCACACTCGTTAAAAGGATTTGAAAGGGCGGTTATTCAGTGTAAGTTTAACCCTTTTTTTCGGACCAGATGGACTAATTACGAAAAATGAATACTCTAATCAATATTGACTAGAATAGTTCTTCCTTGTATTGTTTTACACTTTTTCAGGCTTGGGGGAGTAAATTTAGGAAAAAGATCAACCCTAGAGTCTCCTTTAAGTTATTTTCAGACTCTCTAAACGTCAAAATACCGTGAGTTTATCTTCTCTGGGCTCGTAAAATTATATAGTGAAGGACCCAAATGGGAGCAAACCCTTCCTTCTTTAGGTTCGTTAAACATGTGATGAGGGACTCATTGAAGATGAGCTATACCAAGCATCTGTTATCCTCCTCGAGCTTGTTAAAAAATAGAGGTACTCTCCAATTATGGCGGGGGGGGGGGAATTTGAGGGAAGTGGGTCAAGTTTTGCAAAGCATTATGGAAGTTGTTTGTTGTCACCCTTGAACATGGCACCTGTTTGCGTCTTACCTTACATTTTGGTAATCTTCTTGTCTCTGAGTCATACCAATCCTATGATTTATTATAATCCTTCGACCCACCCAAAGAGTTCCCTAGTTATCGTCGCACTATGTGTTGGTCTATCTCTCAATCGAGTCAATGCTGGCAAGTCATTTGTTGTGCCTCACAATGTTCAAGGGAAGTTTTATCCCAAATCAACCACTCTGCAGTATTGCCAACCTTCATCCTCATATCCGTTTCTTCTCATTTGATCCGTCATCTTACATCAATTTCTTGTGTCAGTTTCATGTCGATGATGGGATACATCATGGTACTCCTTTGACAAGTATGTTCCTATCGAATTCAACACATTATCTAGGAATTAGAATTAGAAACTAGTTGGTACCTTGGAACTTGCATGCCTCAATTTCAGGTCTCCTCACCTTTGACAATAGGATTACATCCTTGGCCTATGATAGAATGATTCCATGAATGTTAGACTTCATCTCATTTTTTTACATTCGTTGGAATGTACTAGGGTAGCTTGGGAGTCATTTTCATCATTGGTGATTTCCCTTGCACTTGTTAACGGTATGCATCAATGACCAATAATCAAATGGTTTCTACCATGTTCGACATCAGGACATCTATTTGTATGGCTAGATTCGTACCATTGAGGGATCGAGACAAAGACCTTGTGAACTCCTGAGACACCCAAGATGGGATGGAGACTGTTTGAGTTCTTAGAAGATTCCAGTATCTCCATCATGCTAGAAATATCACTGATGTATATGCTATCACATAGATCCACTTTGTATTGGTCTGTGGCTATGTTTTTTCATATCGTAGCTCCACTGTGTATTCTTTCGTGGCTATGGAATGATCGCGTCATGGAAGGTATGGATCCAAATTGTATTTTTGAGGCCATATCCTTAGTCAGTACTTTCATGGATCCGTAGTGTATTGGTCGGCATACATGGTTTGAGTCAAGTGTATTCAAAGCATGGGTATGCCTACCTCGGGGATGATACATATATACTGATTTATTTTTGTTTGAATCTTCTTCCCGACTCTCCTATTCCAACACCCTTTTCACACATATTTTTAAGTGTTTCATCCATCAACTTTTCTTTCGACCTCACAATATAGAGGGCATTTGTTAAACACCTATTTGTCAAAATTAAGTGAGGGAGATTTTATCATGAGCCCTAGACATGTTGGGGGAGAAATTGATCATATGAAGGTCAAAATACTATGTGCACATGTATTATTAATTTTTATTGAAAAAATGAAATTAATTTAGTGTGAGAGTCCACCTCACATCTAGTTTTCTAATCTCAAGGAGAAGTTGAGAGTCTCATGGACGGTTGAGATATTTTCTATGTTGTCTCACAATTTGTACTTTGATCAAAGGAAAGGTTAATGGAAATCAAATTGGTGTAACATAGGTTTTCCTATCACTGTCACCTCAATAGGATGCCTCTTTCTATTTAGGTTTGATGGCCTAGGAGAGATTTCCCCTGTGACCTAGGGGTTTGAGAAGGCAAGGTTAAGATGTCTATGAAAATGTCCCTCTCACAAGTCACACTGATAAGAAAGTCTTGGGGTTTTAACCAATGAAGTAGTGAAGTATCAAGGTGTACCTACCCGGAACACAACAACAAGAAAATATATCTTTTGCAAGTACAACTTGCTGTTAGTACTCATAAAACCATGAACTTTATAAATAAAAGAAATGGCTGATATAATGGTGAAGCAAACAGAAATTTGTAGCAGCAGTATTTATAAGACAATATATTCACAATAAGTTCCTTAAAATGGCTTCAAAATGACCAAGAATAATCACTTATTAACATCAAAATACTAGCATTTGTCAGAAGCAAGTAAGGCAGTGCATTAATCAACTTTTTCAATTGCTTTTAGATGCTTTTAGTGATACTATAGATGGCTGTAGCTTAATTTAGTAATAAAAACAACTAATTTAGTATATTAGGCTATTCTAATGTTAGGAGTGGTTAGTAAAGAGCTTAAAGTATAGGTTTTGATAGTGGTTTTGGTAAATCACTCAATAACAAGTCCTAGATTAGTTCCTTTAGGGAAAATGAAGTCTTTTAGGTAGCATAAAATATTGAAGTAAAAGATGATAGTAAGAGAACCAAAGACAAGAGAGGTCAATAGTTGAAGTGTTGGTAACCCAAGGCTTCAATTACCAAACCCTAGGGGGAAAATAGCTACTAGGGTGTAGGTAACCCTAGGCCCTACTAGTTTTCCTCCTTATTTATCTCAAGGATAAAGTAAATGACATATTATATGAAGCAAAATGTGTGAGGGTGTTGCAATGGAAAGTCCCTTAGCAAGAACTTCAAGAAAATCGACTTCTTAGCAAAATCTAGTAGGTGAAAGCTATTAAGGCAAGGACAATAACATGTTCTTATCCTCCTAGGGTTTTATGCTAGCAATTTCACAATATTAATGTAAATGTAATATAAACATAACTATAACCATTCAATCAAGAAGAATTGCAGAAATTTTACTTACATCCACCAAGAATCATCTAGCAAACACTCTAGTTGAACACTTCCACCAATAAAATTGCCAAAATAGTCCAAAATAAGCCTCCTTCAACAAATGCACACTAAATTGCAGTCATGTAACCCAAAATAGGGTTTAAATTTCAGATCTCACCAAGTGTGAGTGAAATATGATGGAAAAATACAAGGGAAAATCCCTTATTTATATAGTTACAATGACCATAATTAGGTCAAAAAGGACAACATGGCCAATTTACATGTAATATCCAGTTTTTACATTAAATGAAAAAATAAAACCCTTAATCAAGCAGAAAAGGTGGCATCATTCCCTTTTAGGGTGACGTTAGGCCTTTTTAGTGCAATGTTGGCCTCTTGGAGCAAACCGGTAAGCCTCCTAAGGCCTTTAGATCAAACCACATGTGTCACTTGGCACACAACTGCCTCCAAAGTGTCCAAAACACTGGGTGATGTCAAGAGTCATAAAGGTGACGTCGTGGGCCTTTCAAGGCCTACATCATAGTGAGAAGGGAAAGACCCCCCCGGGTCCAGACCTTCCAGGCTGTCTCTGGTGGAATTCCCTCATCTCTCTCTGGTGCAAACCTATGATCTGTCTCTACTCTTGGTTGGGGTCTCAAAATCCATCTAGTGGGATTTTATCTCTATGGAAGTCCGAAATAATCATCTCCCCATGTGTACCAGTCCATCGGGTGTGGCCCTGCAACAACAAGTATGCCTTCCACGGGTTCATAAGACACATAGATCATAGCAATGTCAATCACATATAATAATTGAGTTATTTAAATATGTGCATAAAACCCCCTTTTCCGAGACAAGTGCTCAAAGACGTTATGCTATTCTACAAGCCAGGTTTGGAGGGGACGTTAGGATGTTCTATTGGGCTAATTCTCTTTGGACGTGGGATGTTTCCAGATGAAGACAAATCCAAGCCATGTAAGTGGATGAGGTGGTAAGGGATGTCTGAGCAATGGGTGTAGTGATGACAGGGGAATGTATGGATTACCTATGGGTGCCTCTAAATGTAAGTTTTACACCTGTGAATTAAAGCAATTCATATAGATTCTTAAGCAAAACATAAATTAATCAATGACTCATACTCACAGTTCACAAAGATTTATACCGAAAACCCTTAACCGAGAGAAAACCTTTCAAAGTTTCATTGTATTAATTTCACCATTCACCATACAATATATATATAAAATGTTTTTAGGTATTTCGTAGATACCAAAACCCTAATACCTTAATCCGAGATTAATTTAGAAAACCGCTAAAAATAGCAAAATCCGCTAAAATAGAAAAAATGCCCCCCAAAAAATAAAATTATATACACAGTGATCAGTCTTGCTTCTCACAAATCCCAATCCAAGGATGTATGTGTCAAAATTTTGGTACCACATCCTAGCTGATTGCTTCAGACCATATAGTGACTTCTTTAGCTTACATACTAGCTCTTTCCTTCCCTTCACTACAAAGCCTTCTGGTTGCTTCATGTAGATTTCTTCTTCCAGATCCCCATGTAGGAATGTTGTCTTCACATCTATCTGTTCCACTTCAAGATAAAAAGAAACAACAATAGATAAAATAAATATAATAGATGTTAACTTGGCAACATGAGAAAAAATCTCACCAAAGTCAATTCCCTCTACCTGGGAATAACCTTTTGCTACTAATCGAGCTTTGTATTTCTCCACTTTACCTTCTGCATTAAAATTCTTCTTAAAAAACTATTTTCTACCAAAATATTTTCTTCCAGCTGGAAACTCAACTATATCCCATGCCTCATTATTATCCAAGGCATCCATTTCTTCAACCATGGCCTTCTTCCATAGTTTACTATCCTCTAAATTCACTACTTCCCTGACAATTCTGGGATCATCATCAATAATATATAAAGCATAATTGGAACGAAAATCAGGTGGACTATACCTTTCTGGTTGCCTTCTTTCTCGGACTGATCTCCTCAATACTAGGGTATGAGGTTCTTCTTATTCTTCTGCTTCATCTTCTGATTCTTCTTTAGATGATTCGGTTTTTTCATCATCCAACTCAAGCTCTATTTTCTCAGGTTCTTCTTTCCTTGGTAGGAATTCCTGTTTGGAAACATCTTTTACCTCTCTAAAAACAACATCTCGACTATAAACAGACTTCTTAGTTTTTGTGTTCTGAAGCTTATAACCTTTCACACCATATTTATAACCAATAACAATACACTTTTAAGATTTATTATCCAGCTTACTCCTATTTTCCTTTGGAACATGTACATAAGCATCACAACCAAACACTATAAGATGTTCAAGAGATGTTTTCTTTTCAGTCCATACCTCGTGTGGAGTTTTATCATCCAACGCTGATGAGCGTGATCGATTGACTAGGTAACATGATATACCCACTGCCTCTACCCATAATTCCTGTCCTAAATCGACACTGCTGAGCATGCTCCTTGATTTTTCCATCAGTGTCCTATTCATCCTTTTTGCAACTCCATTCTGCTGAGGTGTGTATGGAGTAGTCTTCTGCCTTGCTATACCACACTTCTTACAGAATTCTTCGAATTCATTTCTGCATAATTCTCCACCATTATATTTTCTCAATACCTTTATTTTCTTCTCTGTCTGATTTTTTACTAGAGCCTTAAACTCTTTAAATTTATCAAATACCTCATATTTCTTTCTAAGGAAATAAATCCATGTGTTCCTTGAGAAATCATCTATGAATGAAACATAATACATAGACTTACCTAGTGATGGAACAAGCATAGGTCCAAACACATCACTGTGTATCAACGCTAAGATCCCCTTTGCTCTTGTAGCACCAGATGAGAATCTTACTCGATTTTTTTTACCATATATGCAATGTTCATAGAAATCAAAATCCAGAGTGCAATTAGACATACCTTCAACCATACCTTTACCGTGTAGTGTTCAAAGGCCCTTTTATCCAACATGTCCTAGTCTTTGATGCCACATCATGGTCTTCTTTCCAGGGAAAATATTGGTCTTGGCTTCTTTATTTCTCTGCTCAGGGACAACATAACTGTTACACCCATTAGTATAAGTGCTTCCCAAAAAATTCTACAGAGTTCCACATCGAACTCCCCTCATCAACACCATTTCTCCTCGTACCATCTTGCAAGTGTCCTTTCCAAATACAATATCCACTCCTGCATCATCCAACTTTCTTACATATATTAGGCTCTTGGCTAGTTTTGGAATGTGAAGAACGCCAGGGAGAGTTCTAATCCTTTCATATTTTAGCAACAACTTAACCCTTCCACATCCCATGATTTTGGCTGACGAGTCATCTCCTAGGAACACATCACCACCATTGTATTTTTCATATTCAGAGAACCACTCCTTGTGATGAGTCATATGGTGTGACTCACCTGAGTCGATCAACCATACATCACGGTTTGCATGTGTACTTGTAGATTCTAGGTAAACATCACCTCCTTCTTCAGTGGAGGTTTTCGCCTCTGTGGAAGAGGTACTATCAGATCCCTTTGGTTTACAAACCTTCTTAGACTTGCAATCTTTCTTATAATTCCCTATTTTACCACACTTCCAACATTTCCTCAAAGATTTTCCTAGAGACTTAGATCTACCTGTAGATTTAGATCTCCCCCCCGAAGAATTACCAGGATTCCTATCTTGGGTACGACCTCTTACAAATAAAGCATCTGTTCTATGAACATCCATGATTTTTTGCCTCATCTCTTTAGATAACAAGGATGCAACTATATCCTCATACTTCAATGTAGATTGAGTGGTACTACCAATTGCTACAACCAGATTATCCCAAGAGTCTAGCAAAGAAAATAACAAAGTAATACACTTATCTTCTTCTTCAATCGTAATATTAACAGAGACAAGTTGACTTACCAGAGTATTAAAGGAATTTGGATGTTCTGTCATGGAATATCCATCTTCCATCCTAATATGATACAACTTCTTTTGAAGAAACAACTTGTTTACTAGGGACTTTGATTGATACAAATTCCCCAACTTATCTCATAGTTCCTTGGCTGTAGATTCTCCCGAGACATTCAACAACACTGAATCTGCCAGGCAGAGTCGAATAGTACTCCTTTCTCTTCTGTCCAACTTCTCCCATTCTTCCTTCGACATACCAGTAGGTGGTGTAATAGTAGTTTGTGTATCGATCGATTGTGTGCCAGTAGGTTGTGTACCAGTAGGCTATGTACCAGGATCCACAACGATCCATTGTTTTTTGTCTACAATAAGGTCCTCCATCTTGAGCTTCCATACCTCAAAGTTTTTACTGTTGAACTTCTCTATCTTGATTCTATAAGAGCTCCCCATTCCTCTTTCTAGACTTGAATCACCACTGCAAAATCTCCCACTAAACCTAGGTTTATCACAGACCCAAGATAACTTGATATAGCAAGATCGAGCCAAACCCTCAACAACAAAGGCATTCCTTTGAAGCCAAAAATGAGCTCTGATACCACATGTAATTTTTAAACCTGTGAAGTAAATAAATGCATATAGATTCTTAAGAAAAACATAAATTAATCAATGGCTCATACACATAGTACACAGGTTTATACCAGAAACCCTTAACCGGGATAAAACCTTTCAACACTTCATCGTATTAATTTCAACATTCACCATACAATAAATATACAATGTTTTTAGGTATTTTGTAGATACCAAAACCCTAATCCCTTAATCCGGGATTAATTTAGAAAATCGCTAAAAATAGAAAAATCTGCTAAAATAGAAAAAACACCCCCCCCAAAAAAAAAAAATTCGGGGTGCTGCCCCGAACACTGCGTGTAACCAGGGGGGGCCATACCTGGGACCCCCTTAGGAAGTGCCTGACACACGACAAAAATAACACTACTAGAGGGATCTTTAGATGCAATTGTCGAATCTAACGTGCCCACACACACACATGCAAAGAATATAACACATACCCAACACTGAAGAGGGTGAGCTACACCTTGTCATGAATGCAAATGTTTCCAAGCCCATTCAATACCTTTTATCCCTTTTTATCTTATTGATTTTTCTTTCAAGAGACTAGTTAGGGGACACTACCCTAGCGTGGCGACTAGTGGTGACAATGTTACTAACAATCATTTCACAGGGATGAGAAGGCTAGCTCGTGATGAGACCCCCTTTCTCTTGGCTATGCCACCAAGAGTCACTACCCTAGTGTAATATACCAGATATAAAAAGTATGCAGAACATAAATAAAATACTAGAAATGGAAGAATAACAACAATATAACCAGAACAATCACCACAATAGCCCTGAAATGATATAAGAACAACAACATAAATAACACTTTAATTCTGAAAGCAATGTTCACATGCCTCTTCGAGGGGGCAACCTCTAGTTGAGCAACGCTCTATCACAATATTAGCCAAGCTAGGTTTCTCATACCCTCAACTCCTATTTATACTAAATATGTTTATTAAAAGAAGCATCTAGAGGAAGATCCTTTTGGAAGCGGAAGATTCTATTAGGTATTCTTACATCTGCCTTATTCTATTTTATTGAAAGGCCTTATTAATATTGACCTTTATTCAATCCGAATATATTTTTCTACCTATGTGTGGGTTAGGACCCTAACATGTCCGCCCCCTTAAAAAAAACCTTGTACTCAAGGCTTGAGATGAGGAAATTGCTGCAGAATGGTAGCTGGTTCCCAAGTGGCATCTCCTGGAGTTGTATCTTTCCATTGGACTAGCACTTCCTTGATGTTTCTCTGGCATAGGCGATGCTCACGATGGTCCAAAACTGCTTCTGGTTGTAGCCAAATGGAACCTTCTTCAGCTAACTTGGGAAGGTTGGTTTGAATTTGGCACTTAGCTCCAATCACCTTCTTTAGGCATTAAACATGAAAAATAGGATGTAGCTTCGAATGGCTGGGCAAAGATAACCGATAGGATACTTGTCCCACCCGCTTGAGAATGATATAAGGACCATAAAATTTGGGCACTAGCTTCTTACAATGCTCGACCTTGAGGGAAGTTTACTTGTAAGGTTGCAGTTGAAGAAACACTTGATCCCCTTCTGCAAATTGACGTTCAGAGTGACCTTGATCTACTTGTTGCTTCATGCGATTATGTGCCATGACCAAATTATCTTTGAGGGTACGAAGAATAGCCTCTCGAGCTGTAAGTGTTTGGTCAACCGCCTGGACCTTCGAGGCACCCTATAAGTATGAGAGAACTGAAGGTGGCTTCTGTCCATATACTGCTTCAAAATGAGTCATGTGTGTAGTTGTATGGTATGAAGTGTTGTACCACCATTCACCTAGGGGTAACCGTTGAGCCCACTGATTTTTATTTTCCAAGGAAAACACCTCAAATATGTTTCCAAACACTTGTTGATAACTTCCGTTTGGCCATCAGTATGGGGATTATAAGTTGCGCTGAGATGAAATTTGGTGCCTTGTATCTTGAACAGTTCTTGCCAAAAATTGCTTATGAAAGTTGGGTCGTGATTAGAAACAATAGAGTGAGGCATGCCATGAAGCTTGAAGACCTGATCCATGAAAATTTGAGCCACCATGGATTCCGTAAACAGGTGTTGAAGGGCGCATAAATGAGCATACTTGGAAAGGCGATCAACAACCACCATGATGAATGATTTATTTCCTTATTTGGGTAAGCCGATAACAAAATCCATAGAGATATCCTTCCAAATAGCAGGTGAAATCGGGAGTGGTTGCAGTGTGTCCAAAGATTTGACTATTTCTCCCTTGTTGCGTTGACACACATTACATTCAACGAAAAAATTACGAATGTATTGTTTCATACCCTCCCAGAAAAAGGAACGCTTGACCCTGTCATAGGTTTTGGTGAATCCAGAGTGCCCTGCTGTGGGTGTAGCATGAAGCTCAAAAAGTACTGTGGATTTAAGCTTTGATTGTTTACTTAAATAAAAATGGCCTTTGTATATAAGTTCATCATGGAGCCAAGTGTACCCTGGGGAAGTTGGAGCATTGGAATGCAATTATTGGATCAGATGCAAACTTTTGGGATCTTGTAGCCATTCCCGGCGAACGGCTTGGAGCCAATCTGGTACAATGAATGATAGAGAAAAAGGGGATCCTTCATCTTCATATTTTTGGGAAAGTGCATACACAACCACATTGTATTTGCATTTCTTGTAAATGATCTCATAATCATATCCAAAGAGCTTAGTCTCCCATTTTTGTTGTTCTGGGGAGGAAATGCATTCTAGAAAATTCTTGAGGCTTTGATGGTCTGTATTAATTTGGAAACTTTTCCCCAATAGATAAGGGTGCCACAGATCAACGACATGCAGAATAACCAACATTTCCTTTTCAGAGATGGATTTGCCCAGATTTCTTTCAGATAGTTGCTTGTTGGTAAAGGCCAAAGGTTGACCCTCTTGCATAAGGACAACACCAATTCCTTTCCCAGAGGCATCACATTCCAACACAAAGGTATTTGTGAAATCGAGAAGGGTGAGGATTGGAGTGGTGCACATGGCCATCTTCAAGGTTTGAAAAGCTTGAGAAACAACTGGAGTACAAGTGAAAGAGTTCTTTTTGAGGAGAGCAGTGAAAGGTGCTGCAATCTTCCCATAATTCTTAAAAAACTTGCGATAATACCTTGTTAAGCGCATAAATCCACGCAAGATATTAAGAGTCTTGGGTGAGGCTAGTCTTACATAGCTTCAATCCTTTTAGGATCCACCCTGATGCCATCCTTTCCAACCAGATGACCCAAGTATTCTACTTTTGAGGCACCAAAATCACATTTAGATTGTTTTAGGAAAAGTTGGTGCTGAGAGAGTAGATGGATAACTCTATCCACATGAGAAAGATGGCCTATCCAGGTTTTTCTATAGATGAGGATATCATCAAAGAAAACTAAGACAAAATGGAAAAGAAAAGGATGGAAGACATGATTCATGAGGCTTTGGAAGGTGGATGGGGCATTACACAAACCAAAGGGCATGACCAAAAACTCATAGTGGCCCTCATGAGTTCTAAAGAAAGTCTTGGGAATGGGAACTAATGATCTCAGGTGAACTGGCGATGATGCCTTGGAACTTATATTGGTGTCCCTCCTGGTCGAATTGCATGGTTAAGTCTTTAAAATCCATGAGAATGGGACCCAAAGTCCTTAGCCAGTCTGAAACACAATGTCACAACCTCCCATGTCGATAGGAAACATATGGGATTTCAGGTGGTAGTCACCAATTTGGAGATGCACATTTTCAAAACGCCCTCCACATTTCATGGAACCACCATTGGCAATCATGATTTGGAAATTATTGACGGCATGGATGTAGCAATGAGTTTCTTAGGCAATGCGGCGATGAATAAAATTATGGGTGCTGCCACTATCAACTAGAATGATGACCTTCTGATGCTTGATGTAACCGATTAGCTTGAGGGTTTGGGGAGTGGAGAAGCCAATGAGAACATTGAGGGGAATGACCAGTTCTACTTCGGGATGGTCTGAGGGAGGGGTTATGTCAGTGGATTCAGGTGACTCAGATGTAAGGGGAGTTTCTACATCCTCTTCCAAAATATCCTTGGAGATTTCCATAAAAAGATTTTGTTATTTACACTTGTGTCCTGGGAAATATTTTTCATCACAATTATAACAAAGGCCTTTGAGTTAGCATTCAACCATTTCATCCCTAGTCAATTTTTGGATCTTTAGTGGAGCACAGAGAGTAGTGGGATTTACTGGTTTAGGGAGAGGGATAAAGGACGGTTTTCGATTTTGAGAAGATACAACCTTTTGTGCTTCTTTATCTCTTTTAGTAACCTCCACCCAACTCTGAGGCCGAGCCATGAGGACATGGGCCTGAATCTTATCCTTGAGGCCACTGATAAAACACTCTCAGAAAAAGGCATCAGACATGCCCTCTATTCTAAAAGTCAGGCACTCAAAGGCAACTATAAAGACTTCCACTATTCCTAATTGTTTCAACTTTGTCAAATGGCCCAAATGGTTGGTTTCAGTGTCAAAGCGTTCATAAAGATCTGCCACAAAGTGTGTCCAAGAAATATACCCTTGACGAGAAGTTTTTCTCCATTTCCACCATTGCCAACGTTCTTGATCTAGATGGAGAACACCATACCGGAGTTTAGCCCAGTCATCTGTAATGCCGTATAAAGAGAAATAATGTTCCATTTGGGTTACCCAACCAGTGGGGTCCAAGCCATCAAATTTGGTCACATCCACCCGCAGAAGGCATAGGTCACATTGAGAGTGATGGTTCTGAAAGTTATGGGAATGAGAGGAATGGTCACCTTCAGTATGTGGAGGTGAGGAAGAGGAAGGGTTATCTATAGGGATATGTAGTTTGGTGCAGAGTGCCAAAAAGACAGATTCAAGATGAGTGGTGAGGTGTTATTTGATTTCCTCCATTGAGGACTTCATGGTTGTATTGATGGCAACGACATTGGCACTAAGTTGTTTCACTTCTTGTTGGGTCTCGATGAGACCATATTGCAAGGTGTTGAAGCGAGCTTCCAAGTCTTGACTATGGGTATGGGCCATGAGGATGGGGGAAACTAAAAAGGGGCGGGCGGGGTCAAAAATTTTGCCAAAAAATGATATGGGTGAATGTGATAAGGGCGAAGATATGAATCCAATGGAATAGGTCTCAAATAATGGTGAAAAAATTTCCAGATATATATTTTTTAATTTTTTTTACACCTGTGGAGTTATAATCCGTTCTGAAGAATAATGCGGTGATGAAATGCCCAAATTCTTAACCAGGAAGAAATGTGTAGTGATTTGGCAACCCGAACATAGTTGCACGACAATATATCTTGTCTATTTTAATTTGTTTATGTTTCTGTCCCCAAGGGTTAGGTATTCAAGGGTTCTACAGATACGGGTTTTCCCTATGCTATAGCTCTCTAATATACGTGGGGGGTCCAATAGTAGTACTTGGCCCAATATCTCAGGGCACTAACTAAGGAGGATAGACTGTACCCTTAGCCGTACTACCCGACTACCTAGGTACCAGAGAGTATCTTCCCGAGTGTTGTTCTCGATGACACTATAGTAGTCAGGCGACCGATCGATTTATCTAAAGAGGGATTTAGGTAATCTAGGATGATCCATACATAGGTAATGTCTGATGTGCTATCACTCGAAGGGGTACCAACAGGGGTTACAAGGATGGCCAACAAATGTGCGCTTAAGTATAACTTGTATTTTTTGTGTGTATGAATTCCTCAACTGTGGAATACGTGTCTACCCTGAAAAAAATTTAACCCATACTTTCTACCGAGGAAAGTGCTCTAATACCACTTGTAATATATCAGATATAAAAAGTATGCAGAACATAAATAAAATCCTAGAAATGGCAGAATAACAACAATATAACTAGAACAATCACCACAATAGCACTGAAATGATATAAGAACAAAAACAAAAATAACACTTTGATTCTGAAAGCAATGTTCACAGGCCTCTTTGAGGGGGAAACCTCCAGTTGAGCAGTGCTCTATTACAATATTATCCAAGCTAGGGTTCTCATACCCTCAACTCCTATTTATACTAAATATGTCTATTAAAAGAAGCATCTAGAGGAAGATCCTTCTAGAAGCTAAAGCTTATATTAGGTCTTCTTACATCCGCCTTATTCTATTTTATTGAAAGGTCTTATTAATATTGACCTTTATTACATCCGAATATATTGTTCTACCTATGTGCGGGTTAGGACCCTAACACCTGACGTGGTGACCAGATGAATGGTAGTGTCATACTAGTACATTGCCATGGACCTAATAGGTTGGCTCATCTAGGTCTAGGCTCAAGTCAATATGGCTCTCGATACTCCATGTCTAGGACCTTTGGGCCTTGAGACATAATCTCCTTAGTTATCCCTAGGCCAGGGGATAACATCTGGCTCCAACTCGAGGACATGTTCTCACCGTAGAGTGCATGAGAACCTCAACATATCTGGCATGACCTGTGACCTTCTTGATCTCAACAAAAGATTATTAGTAATCATTTGGGGTGGTGATATCACCCCTGGCTCACATATGATATAGTAAATGAAAATAAACAAGCATATATACAAATGGAAATACAACTACTCTAGCATGAAATGCAGATGGTATATACAATGAATGAAAATGCCTACCAAATTTCCTCTACTTACTTGTTAGTTGAATGCTAGGTGTACTCAAATAGCATGTGAATCCATCCTAGCAATGCCTCATAGTACCTGCCTCTGTTCTTGATCATAAACCAAAACAATGACAAGTTAAGCACAAAAATAACACGAGTCAACAAATATATGGCATCATCGGAAACCATAAATTTTAGCTCATGGAGGCGGGAGGGAGGGAAACAATCATGCCAATTCATACTCTCAGGAAAGTTATCAATCCATCTCAGAAAGGGATCATGAAAATTCAAAGGTTCAATAGACTGACTCAAAGAGTCTGAAGGTTGGCTACCTTGGAAGTTTTCACAATCTGAGGTTTGGGAAGGAAATAACAAGAACCTAGAGGATGACTGGCATGTTCTTAAGGGAAGGCTGAAATACTGAGATGACAAACTTCTTCTTGAGGTATTCAACCTACCCTTTAATTATAGATTTTTCCTTAGAGGAAACTTAATACAAAGGATATACTTCTCAACTACACCTTTAATGACACAACAAGATAAGATAGTCGAAGGGGGCTAGAAAACATTATCACAAGGATCCTTCTATGGGAAAACAATGTCCTTGCCTCTATCAATATCTGAGCACAATGTTGGTTGATAATATTCTTCATGGAATAAATCCAAGTTCTCAGAGGGATAATCATAAAAATCCTCAAGGTATGACCGAAAGTCAGTAGGTGAATATAGCACCAGGTCATCCTTGGGTGTCTGAAACAAGTTTGTGATCATACCATATCCTTGTTGCCATTTTTCAAGTTTGTAATCATACAGGTAAAGGAAACTCTTGGAAACGACCCCCAATGTCGTAAATGGGATCCCCATCATATCCAATCACATCCCATTTATGATTCCCGACATGTATGAATTCATCAATATTATAAAAAAAGTCATCATATTCATCATAACATGAAGGGGTTAAAACATCCCACACTTCTTCACTCTCCACATCATAAGATAAAGAATCATTAAAAATTTGGAAAGGGAAATGACTCACCTTGCTTACTTTTTCCTGTGAGGGAGCTTCAAGTATTTGGATAACTTCATCAAATGGAAGATCTACCTTTACATATTCAACTTTGAGATATAGAGGATCTAGCTTGTCCAAGGGTTCCATGTCTTCTACACTCTCTAAATCATAGAACAAGGTATCATAAAAAAAATGGAAAGGAAAATGACTCACCTCATTCTCTTCATATTGTGCAGGGGAGATAGGATCTTGGAGAGATTCATCAGACTAAGGAGCGATTACCAGTGCTTCATCCTCAAGATTCACTTCTCTAGTTAAATCTTCATTGCATTCTATCGAATCATGGTAGAAATCCTACTCTTCTTCAAGGGGTTAAAAATTTTCTTTGTAAATCTCTTCTTCTATATCAGAGGGTTCCTAGTATTGAGTAAGGTATACATCCTTGAGATATTCTACAATATCAATGGTGAATCCTTTTTTATCTAATTCTATTGTGATATTTTGAAGGGCATCTTCATATGTTTGGCATCGCGGTTTGAAAAATTCAATAAACCTATTGATGAGGTCTACAAAATATGAAATACCCCTATCTTCACAACAACTCTTAAACCAATCTTATGAAAAGGATGAAAGAGAAAGTATGAATAGTTTTACTAGAAAATCCTCCCTTCTCGATTCTATCTCGCTTATAAACTTCAAGAATTCTACAATGTGAGTAATCGAGAGGCCTCCAAATCTTGGAGAGTTTCTTGACCATTTTGTATCAAAATTATTCGAGTATCCTTGAAATTTTTTGAAATCAATAGTCGGATACACTTGTTCCTAGGGTGCCATGATCCCATAACTTGGAAATATCATAGAGTTGAGAGTAAGGTGGCACCTTGGAAAAGGTTAGTGGGGTCGCCAGATAATTTTCTTGAAACTATTAGCACCAGAAGTCACCTCTGGATTACGACAGAGGTAAGCCTGATACCCATCCATTTTATATGTCACAATGAATGAATAAGGGTGGTCGAATGGGCGCAGACCCAAGAGAATATCACTTTAACTCACAATCCTAGACCAGGCAAAACATAAGCAAGTGAGGTCTTGATCTAAATCTAGTTAAGAAGTTGAGTTTAAAATGAACAGAGGGAAGACTTGGTGAGAAAATGTAAGAGTCTGCTACGGACATATGGTCTTCTAGCAACCTAAGGAAGAAAAGATTCAAGAACAATATCCTCTTGGACACGAAGTTTCAGACACTAATATATGCCTAAATGACACAATTATAACAACACGATGATCAAACCTACTTCACAATGCTATTGTAACAACTCGACTGGATCCTCCAATTCTGAGCTTCTTAGCGTAAGAGGGAAAACATAACACGGGAAATAGATTAAAACTGGTGAAAATATTGCAGTGATCAAACCTACATCACAACAACATAAAAACCCTCGACTTGATCCTCCAATTTCGAGTGTTTTAACACAGCTTTTTATAGAGATAGAAAAAGAAGCTGACTTTCATTAAATAAGAAGTCTCAAATACAGATGCATAACCAGAGGAAACAATGCTTCCTCAAAAATTTACAATATGGGATCCTAGCTCAACCATCGACCATCACAAAGTATCAAAATGACTCCTATATACTCAGATCCACTCACCATTGACAACAGAGGAGTGGCTGAGTCATTACATTCAAATATTTATGTGTGTAGGATCTCTTTGTAGACTGTGCATGCAGTCTTTTGTCAGACAGTGTCTCAGATCAACATGGATCTTGCAGGGAAACCTGTATGCAGGGGTACCACGAGCTGACTGCTCCAGACCCTCCATGCCTTCCATTTATTTATTGAGCCAAGGTTTCAACCACCTGCTCAATTTACATTAACTTCCTTTCCCCGGAGAGTGGCCGAGACAAAATGCTCAAGGGATGACCACGTTCCTGCTCTCCAAGGATCAGAGGCTAGCTTCTCTTTCTTCTGGATCCACCCTCAATGTAACCCAGGGCCATGACCCTATTCCTATGTTCAAAGGAATTTCGACATTTCGTGTTTTAGGGGTTTTCATATGGCTCACCTTTGGACCCTTGATCCATGAAACTGCGTCATCTCTGACCACGGGCCCAACTCTCAAGAGCGTCAGGATTTCGCGTCTTGTGAGTTCTTGTTGTTCTCCATGCTAAAAACTCTGAGTCGCGAAATCATGAACTCTTGGATCAAGTGTCACATGTCCCCTTTGATCGGACGGTCCAGATGGATATCAACATTTCGGGACTTCGACATTTTGACACTTGGGGTTTCACGTCTTGTGACACTTCACAACTTTGACATTTTGGCACTCAGGGTTTCACGTCTTGCTCCATGCTAAAACCCCCGATTCGTGAAATCACGACTTCCCTAATCTGGCGCCAGGTGTCCTCTTGGAATGGACAACCGAGGTCATTTTGGGATTTTATGTTTCACTAGTTCTGATGACTCTACTTTCTCATTTCTTAACTCACGAAATCACGAAAGGCTGACCCAATGGTCCAGATCTCTCTTGTGATCAATAGCTGCAATATTTTCGCGATTTCACATTTCACAAAATCTAATGATTTTCTCCTTGACCACTCCAATTCGCGAAATCATGAAATGCTTAATCGTGTGCCACGTGTCTTGTTGAGAAGGATGACTCAGATCATTTCACAATTTATCAATTAAAAATTATCGAAGTTTCACTGTCCATGGTCCCAATATGTGCACGCCTTAGTAGAACGTGCCCCAACCTTGGTTGAAACACATTTGTGGGGTTTGTTAAGCCCCTTTTCTTCGCATTTGGTCATTCAAGGGCTGAAAATGAAGGGAAAACACTCCCCTGCAAGAATATGTGCTAACATAAACTTTCAAAAGGATGAGGGGATGATCCTCAATGGAGTCACCAGGTAAGATTTGAAAAGTAAAGGATTTTGAGGAAAGGCTTACCGAGAAGTGTCGTATTTGAGGAGAATTGACTCAATGTTCCCCCACAATGACGCCAAAATGTTATCGCACAATTTCTACTTTGATCAAAGGAAAGGTTAATGGAAATCCAAATTGGCGTAATAATGGTTATCCTATCATTGTCACCTCAATAGGATGACTCTTTCTATTTAGGTTTGATGGCCCAGGGTAGATGTCCTCGATGACCTGGGGGTTTGAGAAGTCAAGGTTAAAATGTTTATGAAAATGTCCCCTCTCACAAGTCACACTGATAATAAAGTCATGGGGTTTTAACCAATGAAGTAGTGAAGTATCAAGGTGTACCTTCCCGAAACAAAGCAACAAGAAAATATATCTTTCACAAGTACAACTTGCTATTAGTACTCATAAAACCATAGAATTTATCAATAAAAGAAATGGATGATATAATGGTGAAGAAAACATAAATTTGTAGCAACAATATTTATAATTCAATATATTCACAATAAGTTCCTTAAAATGGCTTCAAAATGACCAAGAATAATCACTTATTAACATCAAAATACTAGCATTTGTTAGAAGCAAGTAAGGCAGTGCATTAATCAAGTTTTTCAATTTCTTTTAGATGCTTTTAGTGCTTCTATAGATGGTTGTAGCTTACTTTAGTAACAACAACAACTAAGTTAGTAGATTAGGCTATTCTAATGTTAGGAGTGGTTAGTACAGAGCTTAAAGTATATGTTTTGATAGTGGTTTTGGTCAATCACTCAATACAAAGTCTTATATTAATGCCTTTAGGGAAAATGGAGTGTTTTAGGTAGCAAGAAATATTGAAGGAAAATATGATAGTAAGAGAACTAAAGAAAAGAGAGGTCAATAGTTGAAGTGTTGGTAACCCAAGGCTTCAATTACCAAACCCTAGGAGGAAAATAACTACTAGGGTGCAAATAAACTTAGGCCCTAGTAGTTTTCCTCCTTCTTTAGCTCAAGGATAAAGTACATGACGACTTAAATGAAGAAAAATGTGCTAGGGTGTTGTGATGGCAAGGCCCTTAGCAAAAGATTCAAGAAAATTGGCTTCTTAGAAAAATCTAGTAGGTGAAAGCTATTAAGGCAAGGACAATAACATGTTCTTAGACTCCTAGGGTTTTATGCTAGAAATTTCAAAATCTTAATGTAAATGCAAGATAAAAATAACTATAACCATTCAATGAAGAAGAATTGCATAAATTTTACTTATATCCACCAAGAATCATCTAGCAAACACTTTAGTTGAACAATTCTACCAAGAAAATTGCCAAAATAGTCCAAAATAAGCCTCCTTCAACAAGTGCGCACTAAATTTTATTCATGTAACCCCAAATAGGGCGCAAATTTAAGAACTCACCAAGTGTGAGTGAAAGATGATGAAAAAATACAAGGGAAAACCCCTTATTTATATAGTTACAATGACCATAATTAGGTCAAAAAGGCCGACATGGCCAGTTTACATGTAATATCCAATTTTTACATTAAATGACAAAACGAAACCCTAAATCAAGCAGAAAAGGTGAATCCATGCCCTTTTAGGGTGAAGTTAAGTATTTTTAGTGTAATGTTGGCCTCTAGGAGAAAAAAGTTAGGCCTCCTAAGGCCTCTGGATCAAACCACACGTGCCACTTGGAACACAATTGCCTCCTATCGGATTACTGAGAGGGGGGGTGAATAAGTAATAGCATAATTATAATCCTTTTTCTTCAAATTTTATATCAATGTATAATTATTATCCAATAATGACCAATAAGAAATAAACAATCACACACATACACAGTACACCAGTGTTTTACGTGGAAACCCAAATCGGGAGAAAACCACAAAATGCTTTTTCTTATACATCTTGAAGAATTAAATTCATTGGAAGCACCGACTTCCTTTATTTTCCAGCTACAACTGGAAGGAGGCTACAACACCCTAGTTTCTCAGGCTACAACCTGAGGGAAGCTCCAACTCCCCAATTCTCTGGCTACAACTAGAAGGAGGCTACAACCCCCTATGTTCTACGGCTACAACCGGAAGGTGGCTACAACCACCTGTCCTTGCCCCGTCTTTCCACCTTGAAGTAGAAGTAGAATGATGGAACCACTGTCACACTATCACTGTGAGATATACCATTGTAAACCTGTACCAATAAATCTGAACCATGCATCAACCATGCATCAACCTGTACCTCAACCTATAATCAACTTGTACCATAAACAAGTGCATCAACCATGCACCAACCTATACCAAAAAACCTGTAACCAACCTATACCATAAACAAGTGAATCCAGCCATGTACCAAGTATGTACCAATCATGTGTCAACTACTCATCAACTATGACTCATCAATATGTACCAACATCATCAACTATACACCTCATGTATGTGCCAACTCATCAACTACTTGTCTCAACCATGTACTCAACATGTACCTCAACCAAAATACCTCATCAATTTCATCATCCAAATCTGATTTGTAGCTCTGTAATAGACCTAGTGTATATGATCGCATTCCTGCAAACCTTCCTTAACTTTAAAAACAAGAGACTAGCATTTTCATCAAACTTTTCTTTTGTCTCACATGCCTAGTTTTGGATTAGTCAACAACCCTAACTTGAAGTAATAATAACTTTGAACATGTAATGTATAAAGATATGAAACTAATATACAATTTTCTTTATTTTTTTTTATGCAATTCCTCCAGGTGTCACTACCTGGAACCTCTCAGAAAAAGAGTTATAGCAAAAATGGCATACCTTGTTGAATTCTGGCTTATTCTAGAGAGCAACCTTGTAGAGCGTTCCCCACATGAAATATTCATTAAATTGCCCTGAAAATGTTACAAAACATACTAAAGACTTTACCCTAACCAACACATTTTGTCTCACGAAATTTTGATATGTTATGAATAATTTATGGCGTTTTTACCCGAAATGCCTGTTTTTGACTAGTTTCAGGACTAGCCAAAACCCCTATTTTCCACGAAGTGTAAATCCAAAAATACAACGACCCACAAGAGAAATTTTTTACCACAGATACTTCGGTATCTTTTGTCAATGGAATAGCAATTTCATGGTTTGAATCATTATACAAAAAATGTTATATCGAAAATGGTGAAGTGACCTGTAAATAACATACCTTAGAAAGCACCATCAAAAGAATTTATCCTTCCTTGCATTTCAACCTTCTTTTCTTCACCTTCCCTCATATCCTTGGTTACCTCAGAAACCTATATATATTCAATATGATCAAGTGTGATTGAAATTAAAGAGCCTTGCCTCTTATTTATACTCTCCAAGTATCTTCCTTAAAAACATCTTCTAGGTCACTTGGCCCACTTTCCTTATTTTAGGGTTAACCCACTTCTAATTTTTCCATTAAATTTATTATTGAAATAATTTATTTTGTATTCACTTTGAATTATAATACATTCATCACTTCACTTTATTATTCTCCTTTTAAAATATCTTAAACCACTTTGACTAGTTTGACCTTTTGGGGCTTCTAGATGACATATGAGGGTCCTCCAACTTCGTATAGCCATAACTCTCAAACCGTGAGGAGTTATGTGACATTACACATACCACCAAAAATGGAATGACATTTACTATCCATATAGAATAGTATTATCTTCAAATATAGCAAAAATCATATTGTTATCCATCAAACAAACTTGGGTCCATTACCCAAACCTGGGTTCTCCAACTTCACATGATCGTAACTCTCTAACCGTGAGGAGTTATGTGACATTCTACATACCACTTAAAATGGCATTACAAGCACTATCCATCTAGGATAGTTTCGCTGATAAATTCAATGTCCTTCATCTCATTATTCCACAATTAAGCATGGGTTCTCTTACTCCGCAAAGCGTCTTCCCATGAGGGATTTTACCATAAGGGGACCAATTTTGAGTTCATCCATATTTACTTCTTATCAACCATGAAAAAACAATAATGAGTCATATTTACATCAAAAAATCTTGGGTCCATTACCCAAACCTTTGTGCTACGGGGCCTTCTTCAATGGTTGACATCAATGACAACCAACCTTAATCAACAATCTCTTCCTTTGGCATTAATGGCAACACTCTGATGCAATACTGAAATCATATCACTCATGCTCCCCCCTGAAACCATGCCTCTGTCCTCTGCATCTGATAAATCTTTCTCTGTCCTATGCATCTAGTAAATCTGCCTCTGTCCTCTACATCTAATAAATCTCTCCCCCTTTGTCATCAATGGAAAAGGTATCCTTCCATCTGGGGTTTCTCCCCCTGATTGAACTATCCTCTTATGGTTCTTCCTCGTGTACATCTAAGACATCTAAGATAAGCATTCAAAAAGCATTTATTTTGGAGTAGAAATAACTCCAAGTCTTTGGCGAATATATTCAAAGGATTCCTGTGGAAGTGGTTTTGTAAATATGTCTGCCACTTGTTCTTTTGTGCCCACATACTCAACTCTGATGTTATTTTATGCAACTTGTTCTTGTAGAGAGTGATACTTTATTGGAATGTGCTTCATCTTAGAGTGCATCACCGGGTTTTTTGAGATACTGATGGCACTTGTATTATCACAATATATTGAAATGGGCTCATCATGCTCAACCTGTATATATGTCAAAGTTTGTTTCATCCAAAGAACTTGTGTACAACATGTTGCTGCTGCAATATACTCTACCTCTATTGTAGATAATGATACTGATGATTGTTTCTTTCTTAGACATGATACCGAACACTCACCTAAGTAGAATACTGCTCCACTGGTGCTTCTTCGGTCATCAATACAACCTGCCCAATATGCATCTGTGTAAGCAATAAGTGATAGATATTTTCCTTTTGGATACCATAATCCAATCTCTTCTATTCCTTTGAGATATTTGAAGATCCTATTTACTACTAATACATGTTATTCCTTTGGTGCTGCTTGAAATCATGCCACCTGTCCAACTGCCTGCATTACATCTAGTCTGGATGCTGTCACATATAGTAGACTGTCAATCATTGACCTGTATTTCCTTTGATATGTAGACTTCGAATCATCATCTTTGCTTAGCTTACAACTAGTTTGCATGGGAGTGATAACTGGTTTGCAATCTTGCATTCCGAACCTCTTTACCATTTCTCCGATATACTTGATTTGAGAAATAAAAATTCCTTTGTTGCTTTGACGTATTTGAAGTACCTAAAAGAAGGATAGTTCTCCAAGTAACGACATTTCAAATTCATTATGCATGTCTTTTGCAAATTTCTATCTTAACCTGTCATCGTCACTACCAAAAATAATATCATCAACATAAACTTCAATTAATAAAATATTACCTTGACTTACCTTGATGTAGAGGTTGTTGTCTGCACTTCCTTTTCTGAACCCTGCCTGCTGCAGATACTTATCTAGTCTGGAGTACCATGCTCTAGGA
Source organism: Picea engelmannii (assembly GCA_009831015.1). Lineage (NCBI taxonomy): Eukaryota > Viridiplantae > Streptophyta > Pinopsida > Pinales > Pinaceae > Picea > Picea engelmannii. The sequence continues at coordinate 1,263,354 of ML782605.1, read as the reverse complement.
GCCTATTTTAGACCATACAAGACCTTCTTTAATTTACACAAATAGTCTGTGTTCTTGGACAACTGAAATCCTTTTGGTTGTTCAATGTAGAATTCTTATTCAAGTTCCCCATTTAGAGAAGCTAATTTTACATCCATCTGATATACTTTAACATTTTTGGGGCATGCATAAGATAACAGAAAATGGATTGCTTCCATTCTGGAAACTGGGGCAAATGTCTCTTCAAAGTCGATTCCTTCAATCTGTGCATATCCTTTACATGCCAATATATCTTTGTTCCTTGTAACCTGTCCATATTCATTCAATTTAATCCTGAAAACCCATTTTGTGCCGATCACATTCTTATTCTTTGATCTTGGAACCAATTCCCAGGTGTCATTTTTCTCTATTTGATCCAATTCTTCATCCATGGACTTATTCCAAAATTCATCCTTGTTGGTTTCTTCAAAGCAGTTTGGTTCAGTTGTAGATAAGAGTGCTAGGTGTGTTTGTTTTGGTGAACAGATTTTTCTTCTAGTCTCAACTCCTACATCTTTGTTTCCAATAATCTGATCTAAAGGATGATTCTTCTGTACTTGTTTTCTAGGTGTCTTTGGAGATACTTGTACTTGATCTTCTTCTTCTGTCGGATTCTCTTCATCTTCATCTTCCTCTTCTACTTATTTTCATCTTCTTCTTCGAAAAGTTGTTCCATTGATTTATTTTCTTCTTCCTTTGATTCTGGTATGCCTATTTCATCAATTGTTACATTGATGCTTTCCACAGCTTTGTTTAATCTTAGATTGTAACACTTGTATGCTTTCCTTGTACTTGAGTAACCAACAAGTATTCCTTTGTCCACATGAGAGACAAACTTTCCCATTCTGCCATCTTCTCTTTTGATATAGCATTTGCTTCCAAAAACTATGAAGTGCTTCACATTTGCTGGTCTTCCTTTTGATAGCTCGTAGGGAGTTTTATTAGTGTTGTTTCTAAGAATTACTTTGTTTTGAATGTGAATTGTTGCATGCACTGCCTGTGTCCAAAAAATATCTGTCAACTTTGAATCCATTATCATTGTTTGAGCCATTTCTTGTACTGTCCTGTTCTTTCTTTAAACAACTCCATTCTGTTGAGGTATCCTAGCGATGAAGAATTGCCTTTTTATTCCGTGATTGCTGCAGTAGTCCATAAATTCCTTTGAGGTGATTTCTCCTCCATTATCCTATCTTAAGCATTTGATTCTTGAATCCATCTCATTTTCAACCATTTCCTTGTAGATCTTGAAATTTTCAAAAGCTTCTGACTTGTTCTTGAGAAAGAAAATTGCAGTCATTCTTGTATAATCATCAACTAATAACATAAAGTATATCTCACCTTTTAAGCCTTTTTTTGTAGCTGGTCCAATTAGATCAGTATGCACAATTTCCAGTGGTTTTGTTGTTGAATATTCCTTTTATTTGAACTTGGTCTTTGTTTGCTTTCCTTGTTGGCAATGCTTTCATAAAGTGTTGGTTGGTTTCATGATCTGGGGCATTTCTATGACTGCTTCTCTTTTGCTGACTTTGACAAGGTTATAAAAATGCATGGGACCCATTCTTCTGTGCTATAGCCAACTTTCATCTTCCTTTCCTAGACAACAATTTTCATTTCCAATTTTGCTTAACACATAT
>ML782605.1:1229534-1256431 GCA_009831015.1 Picea engelmannii | reverse complement strand
TATTCACTTTTAATTATAATACACTCATCACTTCACTTTATTATTTACCTTTTAAAATATCTTAAACCACTTTGACTACTTTGACCTTTTGGGGCTTCTAGATGACATATGAGGGTCCTCCAACTTCGTAAGGCCATAACTCTTAAACCGTGAGGAGTTATGTGACATTCCACATACCACCAGAAATAGAATGACATTTAATATCCATATAGAATATTATTATGTTCAAATATAACAAAAATAATACCGTTATCCATCATACAAACTTGGGTCCATTACCCAAACTTGGGTTCTCCAACTTCACTTGGTCATAACTCTCTAACTGTGAGGAGTTATGTGACATTCTACATACCACCAGAAATGGCATGAAAATAACTTTCCATATAGGATAGGTTCCCTGACAAATTCACTGCCATTCATCTCATTATTCCACAACTAAGCATGGGTTCTCTTACTCCGCAAAGCATCTTCCTGTGAGGGATTTCATGATAACGAGACCACTTTGGAGTTCATCCATATTTACTTATTATAAACCATGAAAAAACAATATGAGTCATATTTACATCAAACAATATTGGGTACATTACCCAAAAATTTGTGCTACGGGGATTTCTTCAAGGGTTGATATCAATGACAACCAACCTTAATCAACACCTCCAAAGTGTCTAAAATGTTGGGTAACGTCAAGGGTCATGGAGGTGACGTCATGGTCCTTTCAAGGTATACATCATAGTGAGAAGGGAAAGACCCCCCTGGGTCTATGCCTTCCAGGATGTCTCTAGTGGAACCTCCTCCTCTCTCTCTGGTGCAAACCTCTGATCTATCTTTGCCCCTAGTTGGGGTCTCAACAACCATCTGGTGGGATTTTATCCCTATGGAGGTCTGAACTAATCATCTCCCCATGTGTACTTTTCCATCGAGTGTGGCCCTAAAAAAACAACATGTATGCCCTCCATGGGGTCATAAGTCACAGGGATCATAGCAATGTCAATCACATCTAATAATCAAGTTATTTAAATATGTGCATAAAACCCCCTTTTCCTAGACAAGTGCTCAAAGACGTTATGCTATTCTACAAGCCAGGTTTGGAGGGGATGTTAGGATGTCCTATTGGGATAATTCTCATTGGACATGGGATGTTTCCATATGAAGACAAATCCAATCCATGTAAGTGGATGAGGTGGTAAGGGATGTATGAGAAATGGGTGCAATGATGACAGGGGAATGTATGGCTTACCTGTGGGTGCCTCTGAAGAGAGTGAGCTACACCTTGTCACGGATGCAAATGTTTCCAATCCCATTCAATGCATTTTATCTTTTTTTGTCTTATTTATTTTTCTTTCAAGAGACTAGTTAGGGGACACTACCCTGGCGTGGTGACCAATGGTGACAATGTTACCCACAAGCATTTCACGGAGATGAGAAGGATGGCTCATGATGAGACCCAATTTCTCTTGGCTATTCCACCAAGAGCCACTACCTTGGCATGGTGACTAGATGAATGGTAGTGTCATATTGCTACATGCCCATAGACCTAATAGGCTGGCTTGTGATGAGACCCCTTATCCTCCAACTAGGTCTTGATTTTATTATTTTATGGGTCCCTCTATTTCTTGTTGAGAATCCTTTTATTGGTTTCTTAGGGATCCCTGGGCGAAGCATTTGAAGGTTTTTTTCTTTTGGATTTTATCTTTTTCCAATGACTTTTACCCTCTAGGCCTTTAGCTCCTTCTTCCCACAAGGTAAGGTACAACCCTTTGCTAGCTTGTAAAACCCAATGTCTAGACCAATGTATGGGATGGATGAGAGGGAAAAAATATGAAAAGAGGTAAGTATGGTGGGAACAGACGATGAAATTTCATGAACCCACTGAGTGGCAACTCAAACCCTATGGGAACCAGCTTACTATGGAATCCTATCATTCCACCCAGATGTGGACAAGTGGAAAGGGATAAGGTCCAAGCACACATTATAAGTAAAAAGAATTAAATGCACATATTCAAATGTTTTGAGAATCAGAGTGACACATACCATGATACCCAGACTCATTACCTCATGGAGCAAGACCCACTGTTGTTGAAGGACCAGGCCGATGGGATGGATGTTGTTGCTGCTGAAAAGGTGGAGGTGATGAAGAAGAAGAAAGATGGGCCCTCTAGGGCCAGGCTCAAGTCAATATGGCTCTCGGTACTCCATGTCTAGGACTTGTGTGCCTCGAGACATAATCTCCTTAGTTATCCCTAGGGTAGGGGATAACAAAACCAATATCCTAATTTCATGGATCTTGAGAGATATTTTCTCCCTAAAAATATTGGAGATCCCAATTTAGTGGCTCTAGTAAGTTATCTTCTCCTTGGATTGTTGATTTAGTTCTCAAATGGATTTTTTTTTAAATTCCTTAGGTGAGAGCTTAGGGGAAGAGAACTTCAAAGTATCATACTTTTGATCTTGATACATTCAAGAGAGAGAGAATTAAGAGAATCATACTAATGATTGTGTGATATCCAAAGGGTTGGATATAAGAGCTTGGAGAATTTGCTACAACATAAAACTTGAGATTTTAAGTGCTTCAATTTTCTTGGATTTCCATTAATACATAACTTGTCCTATTCCGCTCATGTCTATGTGTTCAAGTGTATGCATGTCTATTATTTTAAATTCATCATATATAGATCTATTTTCACTTAATAATATAGTGTGGAAGAAGGAGGTTACTCTTTGTTCTTTGCAGGTCTTTTCTTGTGCCTAGGAGCTTGGACGTCAAAGTCAAAGGATGGATTAGTGAGGAAAACCTTTGTAAAAGGGCAAGTCATCCATCTCATGCATCTCTTCCTTTTCATTCTAATTGTCAAAATAGGTCACCATTTGTTTTCTTCTGTCTTGGATCAAGAGGGGTTTCACATGTCTACAAGGGGAATGTTACCATAACACCTACTAAGCCATTATCCCTCTAACTCCCTAAACACTAATCTCCTAATCTTGATACACTAATTCACCAATCCACTAAACCCTAAAACTAACCTCTAAACTGCTAACCCATAACCCCTAACCGTTAAACATCTAAGCTTAATTCACCAAACCATAATCCCCTAACCTCACTAACCCCTAAAACTAACCAATAAACCTCTAGCCCATAACGACTAGCCCCTAACCACTAACACACTAACCAAATAATATATTAACATCATAACCCACTAATGCATTATTCCCCTAACCTCTAACTACCAAATACTAACCTAATTCTCGACTTATCATGCACACATACACCAACCTTATAACAAATCTAATATTATTCTATAAGAATTGGTAAAATCATGAGGGTTGGAATAAAAGGTGAGAGGAAGGATGATAAATTTATACGTAATGATGGGATAATGGTCTTACAAATTGGGACAAATGTGCCTAGACCAAAACACATAGATAATTTTTTGTAAGATTCAAATGAAAAAATTATAAAGAAATATTCACAAGACATAATTCAATAATTGATTCCCATTATTCATTTAAGATTACAATACACATTCTAATTTATCTTAATCTTAAAAGTCTTATTTTATTAGTATCTTGTTATGATTTATCCATTTTTAGATTCCATACTACTTGTGCACTACCTTAGTGCCCAAAATATGAAAATCTATAATCTCCCCCTCACCATCAAGACCTTTTAATTCTTGAAATATCTCTGCACATTTATACACCTTGTTATATCCCAGATTCTCTATAGTGTACCCTACATATTTTCATGAGATGTGATAACTTTGATGTGCCCAAAGTGTGATTATTTCTTCGTATGTGGCCATGGTGGGATGACTTGATGTACAAGTCTTGGTTAGAGGTTAGACAGATCCCCTCATGTGGATGGTCATGACATGTCCTTGTAGTCTCTATTCATAGGGTGCTTGGTTTTATTGCTCTGGTCGACTACCCCTTGGAGGTGGTAACTCTCTCTAAAGTCAGACATTTATATCTTGTATGAAGGAATTACAAGGTGGATTCTACGATACATGATTTACAGGGCCCTAACTATTCACTTATTCTTTTTGTATGTAAAATGTGATTGTTCTTTGTAAGGGTTGTCACACCCACAGTTTAACACACGTTACCCACATGGACCCTCTCTTTCTTATGTATGTACCACATTTTGGCCATCGGAGATGACTCTGTACCTGATCATCTAGTGTCACATTTCTTGAGGTAGTTTCATGTCTTTTGAGGAATATCATGAATTTTGAGGAATCAGTCACACTCTATGAGGAATAGATGGGATTTTTTCCTCCACATGGTTCTCCTATACACTTTCCATATGTCAGATGCCAGAACGCTCCCTCCTTTGACATTTGTTTTTGAATTTTATTCACTAAAGGAGGGGTGACCATTCTTGGGGAACTTTTTGATAGCTATGGGGTTTATTTTGAGCCACTTTGATATGTAAATTGTCATGGATATTCCACTAGAATAATTTTTCACAATAAATCTGATAAATAAAAGTGAAATATACACTATAAATGTTGGGTATGTGTTATATTGTGTGCATGAACAAACCTAGTGTATGTGTTGCATCAGGCATGAAGGGGGGGTCATAGGGGGGTGGGAGCCCCATTGTGTGGGGGTTTGGGAGAAACATCGCCAAAAAGTTTTTTTTTGGTGTTTTTTTGCATCCAATTTTAACAATTTTTTGGCACATGGTTTTCACCGATGGTTTTATGATTTCATTTAAGGAATTATGGTTGTTGAGTAATTCAGGTGAATGGATTAGGGGTTTTGGATGCTCTGGGATCATATATATTGTTTGTAAACAAGAAGATAAGAAGAAAAAAATATTAGAGGTGAAACTCTAAACAAGTTGTTGGTTTTCCTAGTTTAGGTTTCCAGGGTAAAATCTCTGTGTAATGTGTGTGTTTGCCATTGTATATTTTCTGTTTTTTTTAAGAATATGTTTGCAGTAAATAATTGTACAAGGTTAAAATCTTCATTTTGTATCAAAGATATTATTGGTTTCAAGAGGATTCCTTTTTGGATAAGGTTTTTCTCAGGTTTGTGATAAACCTTGTTACAATGGGAGATCTATGGTATCAATTCTTTAGGTGAAAATAAATGGTGAGGATTTCGAAAGTAGAGATCGATAAATTTAATGGGAAAAGTTTTGAGTTGTGGAATATCAAGATGGAAGATCTATTGGTGGGAAAACATTAGTGGATCATTGTGTATCCAGGTACTTACATATAGGAACATCAAAATAATAATGGGAAAAGTTAGATTGGAAGGAGAAGAGAATAATCTCGTTGTGTATCTTAGATTCAGTATTACTAAATGTGTCAGGGGACGCTACAACAAAGGCTTTATGGAATAATCTAGGGGCTTTGTATCAGTATAAGTCCCTTGTAAAAAACATGTTCCTATGGAAGAAGCTGTACAACCCGAGGATGAAATATGGGGACTTGGTGACATAGCATATGAAATCCTTCAATATAGGGGTAAGTCAACTATTATCCATAGATATTCAGATTTGTAATGAATATAAGTGTATGGGTTTATTGTTGTCTTTACTAGTCTCATGGGATGGTATGATTGTGGCCATAGGTAGTAATACAACTACATTAAGTTTCGATGATGTGGTATCATCCTTGTTGTTAGAGGAGATGAGATCGAAAAAAATGGAAGGATAGAGCACATATGCCTTATTTGCAAGGGGACCCTCCCAGGAAAGAAATAGATCTAAGTCGTCAAATGGGAGATCTAAATATAAAGGAAGATCCAGATCTCCTGGAAAATTTATAAGGGTATGCTGGAGATATGGAAAATAAGGGAATTACAAGAAGTACTATATATCCAAAAGTGATGAGAGAGGGAAGGAATCTGAAGATGCTCCTTCTGTTAGCACTCTGTAATTTTCCCAAGGCTATGGAGGCAGTCACAAAGGCAACATCAAAACTGCTTCAAGTCTCATATCTAGCTCTCCAAGACTCAGAGAGGGATCTCTCTATCAGATTTAGATTTGTTTGAATAGATATTAGGCTAGCTAATGAGTACAGAGTTTGGATTTTGAATTGGTTGGGTTGAAACAATATATGGGGGTCATGGGCAATGGAGTCACAACGACATATTTAATCAAAATATATCTCTACAGGGAAAGATAGGCACCCTAATTGGATTCTGGAAATTGTAGAGTGGTGTGAAATAAAAGGTGAGAAGAGAAGATGGTAGCAGAGCAATGAAGAATTCTGGCGCTATCCTCTAGCATAAAACATAAAAATTATCCAAAAACCAAACACAGAGTGCACCTTTAAACAAATTATTCTCTTAATTTACCATTGAATAATCAGAAGAAAACAATATATAACAGGGAAAAACATATAACAGAAGGACACTTCACCAACATATGTTCCACGAGAATCCTGTAAATGTCTATATATTACTTCTACCAAAAAACGGTCCTGTACACTAGCTCCAAAGCTATACAATGATACCTCTTCAACAAGGTCTAACCTCCTCTTTTACTATATTACAAACATATTTATAAATCATAAACATGATCCTTAGGCTCAGGAGATCGAATTCGTTCCTCTTGGCCAAAAATACCAAGTAAATCCCAAAGATTTGGAACTGCAAATTTGGCCAAATTTGCTGAAAATAGGGGTATGCTCAGTCATTGATTTCTCCCAATCAGTGACACCTGTGAAAAAATAGAAGGAGGTTATTTTATATTATATTGTCTGGAGCCAAAACCTCCTTTAGTTTCTAAAATTTCATCTCCACCTCACTGAAACAGCTCTCGCAAAATTGGGACTGTAACAGGAAAACCCAAAATCCGAAAATGGAGGCTGAAAGACAGCTTCAATTCTCCCAACCGGTGGCACATTTGCAAAATCTGGAAGAGGTTTTTGTTCATCCAGTGATGAAAAAAAATGTCTCTCGGTTGTCTAAAATATGTCTCTGTTAGCCCATAATCTCCTTTGGAAGATGACATGCTGAACAGGAAAAAATGGACGAAATTTGGGAAAAGCGTTTTTTTTTTTGGGATAGGTGGTATTCCGGACCCCCCTGAGGTGGTAAGAGGTTTTTTTTTGGGGGGAGGGGGGGGGGTCCTATGGCATGTGGAACCGACACCTATCCAGGGATGGTTTTATAATATAACCCATATCGGAGCTCCCAGGCATTAAGTTTCAGAGAGCAAGGGGGGGTCCATAATTTTTCACGTCCGTTGATTTAAATTGATTTGGGGAAAGTATGCATGAAGTTGGGGGTGGGTAGGAAAGCTTAGGATAGGTGATATTTTGGTTTTTTATTTTTTATTTTTTGTTTTGTTTATAAAATTTGTTATGTTACGTGTTTTTGTTTTATGTTTTATGTATTTTATATGTTTTCTTTTTTATTTAATTTGTTTTCAATTTGTTTTTTATTGTTTTGTGTTTTGTTTTAATTTTTATATATTTTATTTATTGTTTGTTTATTATACTTATACACTTTGGTTTTTTACGTTTGTTTTATTATGTTTTAATGTTTTCATTTATCTTTTAATTAATGTTTGGATTAATAAAACACTAACCTATGTACTAACTAACTCAATTATTAATTAATTAATTAATTAATGGATTATTTAACTAGTTTAATCTATTTAATTAAACTAATTATACTAAATTTTATTATTAACATATTGATTTTTTTTTTAGCCTAAGTTTGTTTATTATGGATGAGTGGCGGGCGAGGCGTACTCAATGGGTCGAAAAAACAAGGGAGTGAGGACACAACGGAGGATGAAGGATGCAACAGGGTGATGGAGGATTGAGCAAAATGGATGGAGGAAAAAAAAAAGGAGTCAACCGAGCCAGAAGTTGTCATCAGGGGGACAAAGCCAAATCGACAGTCAAAGAATCGAGTTACCTATGATTATAGGACCCTAACATAGGCTCCACCTAGGGATGGTAGCTCTTTCGAGAGGTGTCAAGAATCTCAGACCTCTGAACATGCAGACCAATGTTTTATTCATTGGGCCAATCCCAAAATCTTATTCTGCAACCTGTACCTATTTTGATCTTGCAACTGAAAACCAAATCAAGATGAACACTGCTGAAAAAGAGATGCTTAGAATGATGAGCTTATTTACATTCTCCTACCTACCCTATACTGCTGAAAGTCATGCTAAATCAAATAATACAAAAATGCCAATGAAGACAATTAAGTAGTTGTTGAGACTAGTGGACTGCTTGACTGCTTATTAGCACAGTAAAAAAGGCAACCTGACCTTTTGTCCATAGATTAAAAACTGCAAAGTGTAATGACCGCTGCTGAAAACATGATTGATCTTTACAACAGAGACTTCGACAATCTTGGAGAGAATAAGTAATGCCACAGATAGATTGGGGCTCTCTAGTGCAAAATTTCTCCATATAGGTATCTATAGGATCAAGGTAGAAATGACATGTTCTTTGATTTTTGGATTCAGCCAAGTGAGCAACATGCTTTGGCACTGTATCTATGCTATTTTCATCCTAATGCACTTACTGACATGGCTACAAATTTTCTGATGGGTTCTGAAATGATGCTTCTGCTGAACACACCCCTGTAGCTGACTGTCTGATCATATCCATATCATAAAAATTTTTGAAAACATTGGGGATAAATGAAAACTGACTTTGAAAACACACATTATCCAAAATATCAGCTATAGGATCATAAAATGCTTTAGATAATGGTGGCATTGGCTCTACCGATACTTCATGGCTTACATTGTGACTTTCAACTAGAATCTAACCAATATTCCCCCTCAAAATTTGAAATGAATTAAAGCATAGAGGTAATGAATAAAGATGGATCAACTCATCACCTGTTTCGGGCTTCATGACTTCGTCTGAGGTTTGACCTTCAAAAAGGCTCAAGGGCTGCACCTCTGCATCAACTTCCGTGTCATCCTTGTCCTCTTCAACTGATGCATTAGAACATTCCTCTTTCTTACTGTTTACAATCTGTTGGCAATGTTTTCTTAGGAGTGAGGAAAAACATAGGGGCGGAGACTTTGCATTTTCTTGAAAATTTTCTACATCTTCCTCCTTCCAATCATATGTTGTTGATTTCTTTGAATAGTCCACATCTATTTCAGCCTCATGATCATGATCATACTAATCACACTTGGGTATATTTTCCAAGTAAGGAATGTCATCAAACATGCACATCATATCATCTGGTTGTTCCTCTGGAAGTTGAGATGGAGCTTCATCTTCGACTACGTCTTGAATTGAATACATGAAAGAATCATTATCGAAACCATGGTACCAAGGGCAAGCTGCAAAATGTTTGGGAACAATGACCTTTTCTTTCTTTGAGATCAATGGAACATGATGTCTTTGAACATCAAGCTTTTCTCTTATGCTAATCTTCTACATCATCTCTTCCATGGTGTTGGCTAGAATGTCTAGTTTAGCTTCTGAAGATTTTAGCTGCTCCTTTTCTTTGTTATTTACCTTTGACCTTTTGATCAACAAGCTGGCCTCCACATCAAATGCAATGTTCTACATTTCTTCGAGAGTTGCAATCTTCCTTTTTTTTAATTGGAATGCCATCTCAAGATCAAAGGCATCTAGGTAATGCAAGTGAGCTGAACCTGGGGGTGGCCTTATATCAACAGGCATTGAATGATATACCTTATTGAAACTTACTGAAAACTGGGGTACTGTCTCCCCTGGATGTTTTTTCAAATGTCATATTCTTCTAGGATGAGAAAGACATTTTTCATGATCACCCATCGATCTAGGAAAGATGGCATAAACTGATGGAAATTGTTAATGCTTGCAGTTGGGATATTTTAAAACCAGTTCTTAACTTTACCTTACAAAGACAGGGAAAACATCCTTATATATACATCATCAGCTTCAACCTCATAAAGGTCAAGGAAATCTTCAAACCTCTGGATGTGTTTTTTAGCAGTAATATTGGCATTCTCTCCATCAAACCTGGGCAGATTATTGGTGTAATTTGTAGGAAGGTCATGGAGGATAGGAGGAAAATATAAGGGCTTGTATCTGTCTGGGATTTTGGCAGGTACACGAGGTGAAGTAAGAGGCTTACAACCATCCAAAGCTTTAGCAGGAGTAGGAGATAAAGCAAGAGGATTATGTCTCACTAGGACTTCTACAGGTGCATCTAGAATGTGCACAGGTGTATGAGTATGTACATAATCTACAATTGGGGTTCTAATCTCTTGAGGCTCATCAATTTGCAGATGATCAATGTAATCTTCAACAAATACTTTTGATCAGGCTTAGAATAAGACAAAATGTAATTGCCGATAAAACCAAATATGTCTTGAATGCAATTTGATCTTGAGTACATGGTCTTTCTAGGCTGCTTGGCCATGCTTTAGGTTCTTCCTCCAGTGGAGTCTTTGATTTGGCACTGTCTAGAGATGATTGGAGTTGCCAGGTGAATGATCTCATCCTTTTTGTGTCTTCTCACTGTCCACCATCAATGATCAGATCTAGAACTTTGAAGTGTACTACTGGAGAAAGTTCCCCAGTATGGTTGCCATTATGTTAGCACTCTGTAATTTGCCCAAGGCTATGGAGGCAGCCACAGAGGCAACATCAAAACTGCTTCGAGTCTCAGATCTATCCCTCCAAGACTCAGAGAGGGATCTCTCTGTTATATTTAGATTTGTTTGAATAGATATTAGGCTAGCTAATGAGTTCAGAGTTTGGATTTTGAATTGGTTGGGTTGAAACAATATATGGGGGTCATGGGCAATGGAGTCACAACGACATATTTAATCAAAACAGATCTGTACAGGGAAACTTACAGGGCAAGATAGGAACCCTAATTGGATTCTAGAAATTGTAGAGTGGTGTGAAATAAAGGGTGAGAAGAGAGAATGGAAGGAGAGCAATGAAGAATTCTGGTGCTATCCTCTAGCAGAAAACATAAAAATTATCCAAAAGCCAGGCACAGAGTGTAACTTTAAACAAATTCTGCTCTTAATTTACCATTGAATAATCAGAAGAAAACAATATATAACAGGGAAAAATATATAACAGAAGGACACTTCACCAACAGATGTTCCACGAGAATCCTGTAAATGCTTGTATATTACTTTTTCCAAAAAAATGGTCCTGTACACTAGCTCCAAAGCTATACAATGATACCTCTTCAATAGGGTCCAAACTCCTCTTGTACTCTATTACAAACATATATATAAATCAAAAACATGATCCTTAGGCTCAGGAGATCGAATTCGATCCTCTTGGCCGAAAATAGCAAGTAAATCCCAAAGATTTGGGACTGCAAATTTGGCCGAATTTGCTGAAAATTGGGGTACGCTCAGTCAATGATTTATCCCAATCTGTGAAACCTGTGAAAAACCTGAAGGGGGTTATTTTATATTATCTTGTATGGAGAAAATCACTCCTTCAGTTTGTCAAATTGTGTCTCCACCTCGCCGAACCAGCTCCCGAAAAATTAGGACTGTAATTGGAAAACCAAAAATCCTAAAATTGAGGCTGAAAGATAGCTTCTATTCTCCCAATGAGTGGCACATTTGCAAAATATGGAAGAGATTTTTCTTCTTTAGCCTGTTAAGAACAAAAACCTCTCTCATTTTTTTAAAATATGTCCCCTTTAGTCCAGAATTGCCTTCGGAAGAAGACATGATGAACATGCAAAAATGGGTGAAATTTGGGAAAAGCGTTTTTTTTTTTGGGTTAGGTGGTATTTCGGACCCCCTCGAGGTGATAAGCGATTTTTTTGGGGGGGTCACTGGCATGTGGAGCTGACACCTGTCCGGGAATGGTTTTATAATACAACCCATATCGGACCCCCCAGGCGTTAAGCTTCGTATGGCAAGGGGGCGGTCCAGAATTTTCCAGGTCTGTTGATTTAAATTGATTTGGGAAAAGTATGCGTGAAGTTGGGGATGGGTAGGAAAGGTTAGGATAGGTGTTATTTTGGTTTTTTAATTTTTTTTTGTTTTGTTTTGCTTATAAAACTTTTTATGTTACATGTTTTTGTTTTATGTATTTTATATGTTTTATTTTTTATTTAATTTGTCTTCAATTTGTTTTTTATTGTTTTGTGTTTTGTTTTAATTTTTGTATATTTAATTTATTGTTTGTTTATTATAATTATACACTTTGGTTTTTTATTTTTATTTTATTATGTTTTAATGTTTTCATTTATTTTTTAATTAATGTTTGGATTAATAAAACACTAACCTATGTACTAACTAACTAAATTATTAATTAATTAATCAATGGATTATTTAACTAGTATAAACCATTTAATAAAACTAATTATACTAAATTTTATTATTAACATTATTAACCTATTGATTTTCTTTTTAGCCTAAGTTTGTTTATTATGGATGAGTGGCAGGCGAGGCATACTCAATGGGTCGAAAAAACAAGGGAGTGAGGGCGCAATGGAGGATGAAGGATTTAGCAGGGTGATGGAGGATCTAGCGAAATGGATGGAGGGAAAAAAAAAGGAGTCAACTGAGCTAGAAGTTGTCATCACGGGGACAAAGCCAAATCAACAGTCGAGGAGTCGAGTTACCTATGATTATAGGACCCTAACATAGGCTCCACCTAGGGATGGCAGCTCTTTCGAGAGGTGTCAAGAATCTTAGACCTCTAAACACGTAGATCGGTGTTTTATTCATTGGGCCAATCCCAAAATCTTATTCTACAACATGTACCTGTTTTGATCTTGCAAGTGAAAACCAAATCAAGATGAATACTGCTGAAAAAGAGATTCTCAGAATGATGAGCTTATTAACATTCTCCTACCTACCCTATACTGCTGAAAGTCATGCTAAATCAAATAATACAAAAATATCAATGAAGCCAATCAAGAAGCTGTTGAGACCAGTGGACTGCTTGACTGCTTATTAGCATAGTAAAAAAGTCAACCTGACCTTTTGTCCATAGATTCAAAACTGCAAAGTGTAACGACTACTGCTGACAACATGATTGATCTTTACAATAGAGATTTTGAGAATACTGAAGAACATAAGTAATGCCACAGATAGATTGGGGATCTATAGTGCAAAATTTCTCTATATAGGTATCTATAGGATTAAGGTAGAAATGACATGTTCCTTGATTTTTGGATTCAGCCAAGTGAGCAACATTCTCTCGCACTGTATCTATGCTATTTGCATCCTCATGCACTTCCTGACATGGCTGCAAATTTTCTGATGGGTTCTGAAATGATGCTTCTGCTGAACACACCCCTGTAGCTGACTGTCTGATCATATGCATATCATAACAATTTTTGTAAACATTGGGGATAAATGAAAACTGACTTTGAAAACACACATTATCCAGAATATTAGCTATAGGATCATAAAATGCTTTAGATAATGGTGACATTGGCTCTACCAATACTTCATGGCTTACATTGTGACTTTCAACTAGAATATGACCAAGATTCCCGCTCAAAATGTGAAGTGAATTAAAGCATAGAGGTGATGAATCTAGATGGATCAACTCATCACCTGTTTCGGGCTTCATGAATTTGTCTGAGGTTTGACCTTCAAAAAGGCTGAAGGGTTGCACCTCTGGATCAAATTCTGTGTCATCCATGTCCTCTTCAACTAATGCATTAAAACATTCCTCTTTCTTATTGTTTACAATATGCTGGCAATGTTTTCTCAGTAGTGAGGCAAAACATAGGGTCATGCAGTTTGCATTTTCTTGAAAATTTTCTATATCTTCCTCCTTCCAATCATATGTTGTTGATTGCTTTGAATAGTCCACATCTATTTCAGCCTCATGATAATCATCATACCGATCACACTTGGGTAGATTTTCCAGGTAAGGAATGTCATCAAACATGCACATCATATCATCTGGTTGTTCCTCTGCAAGTTGAGATGGAGCTTCATCTTCGACTACATCGTGAATTAAATACATGAAAGAATCATTATCCAAACCATATTACCAAGGGTGAGCTGCAAAATGTTTGGGAACAATGGCATTTTCTTTCTTTGAGATCAATGGAACATGATGTCTTTGAACATCAAGATTTTCTCTTATGCTAATCTTCTGCATCATCTCTTCCATGGTGATGGATAGAATGTCCAATTTAGCTTCTGAAGATTTCAGCTGCTCCTTTTCTTTGTTATTTACCTTTAACCTTTTGATCAATAAGCTAGCCTCCACATCAACTACAATTTAATACATTTCTTCGAGACTTGCAGTGTTCCTTTCTCTTAATTGGAACGCCATCTCAAGATCAAAGGCATATGGGTAATGCAAGTGAGCTAATCTTGGGGGTGGCCTTATATCAGCAGGCATTGCATGATATACCTTATTGAAACTTGTTGAAAACTGAGGTACTATCTCCCCTGGCTATTTTTTCAAATGTTCATATTCTCCTAGGATGAGAAAGACATTTCTCATGATCACCCATCAATCTAGGAAAGCTTGCACAAACTAATGAAAATTGTTAATGCTTGCAGCTGAGAGATTTTTATACCAGTTCTTAACTTTACCTTACAAAGACATGGAAAACATCCTTATATATACATCGTCAGCTTCAACCTCATAAACATCAAGGAAATATTAAAACCTCTGGATGTGTTTTTCAGTAGTAATATTGACATTCTCTCCATCAAACCTGAGCAGATTATTGGTGTAATTTGCTGGGAGGTCATGGAGGATAGGAGGAAAATATAGGGTCTTGTATTTGTCTGGGATTTTGGTAGGTACATGAGGTGAAGCAAGAGGCTTACAACCATCCAGAGATTTAGCAGGAGTAGGAGATAAAGCAGGAGGCTTATGTGTCACTAGGACTTCTACAGGTGCATCTGGGATGTGCACAGGTGTATGAGTATGTACATAATATAAAATTTGGGTTCTAATCTCTTGAGGCTCATCAATTTGCAAATGATCAATGTAATGTTCAGCAATATACTTTTGATCAAGCTTAGAATAAGACAAAATATAATTATAGATAAAACCAAATATGTCTTGAATGCAATTTGAGCTTGAGTACCTGGTCTTTCTGGGCTGCTTGGCCATCCTTTAGGTTCTTCCTCCAGTGGAGTCTTTGAGTTGGAACTGTCTGGAGCAGATTGGAGTTGCTAGGTGAATGATCTCAACCCTTTTGTGTCTTCTCATTGTCCAGCATCAGTGATCATATCTGGATATTTGAAGTGTACTACTGGAGAAAGTTCCCCAGTATGGTCGCCATTATGTTAGCACTCTGTAATTTGCCCAAGGCTGTGGAGGCAGTCAGAGAGGAAACATCAAAACCACTTCGAGTCTCAGATCCATCCCTCCAAGACTTAGATAAGGATCTCTCTATCATATTTAGATTTGTTTGAATAGATATTAGGCTAGCTAATGAGTTCAGAGTTTGGATTTTGAATTGGTTGGGTTGAAACAATATATGGGGGTCATGGGCAATGGAGTCACAATGACATATTTAATCAAAACAAATCTCTATAGGGAAACTTACAGGGCAAGATAGGCACCCTAATTGGATTCTGGAAATTGTAGAGTGGTGTGAAATAAAAGGTGAGAAGAGAGGATGGTAGCAAAGCAATGAAGAATTCTGGCACTATCTTCTAGCAGAAAACAAAAAAAATTATCCAAAAGCCAGGCAAAGAGTGTAACTTTAAACAAATTATACTCTTAATTTACCATTGAATAATTAGAATAAAGTAATATATAACAGGGAAAAACATATAACAGAAGGACACTTCACCAATAGATGTGCCACGAGAATCTTGTAAATGCATGTATCTTACATCTGCCAAAAAAACGGTCCTGTACGCTAGCTCCAAATCTATACAATGATACCTCTTCAACATCGTCCAAAATCCTATTTTAATCTATTACAAACATATATATAAATAACAAACACGATCCTTAGGCTCAGGAGATCGAATTCGATCCTCCTGGCCGAAAATAACAAGTAAATCCCAAAGATTTGGGACTGCAAATTTGGTTGAATTTGCTGAAAATAGGGGTACGCTCAGTCATTGATTTATCCCAATCTGTAATACCTGTGAAAAATATGAAGGGGTTTATTTTATATCATCTTGTATATAGAAAAAACCTCCTTCATTTTCTCAAATTTCGTCTCTAGCTCATCGAACCAGCTCCCGCAAAATCGGGACTGTAACAGGAAAACCAAAAATCCTAAAATTGAGGCTAAAAGATAGCTTATATTCTCCCAACGGGTGGCAGCTTTGTAAAATCTGGAAGAGGTTTTTGTTCTTCAGCGTCTTATGAACCAAAACTTCTCTCGAGTTTTTAAAATATGTCCCCGTTAGTCCAGAATTGCCTTCGTAAGAAGACATTCTGAACAGGAAAAAATGGTCGAAATTTAGGAAAAGCGATTTTTTTTTGGGATAGGTGGTATTCCGGACCCCCCCTGAGGTGATATGAGGTTTTTGGTGGGGGGTCACTAGCATGTGGATCTGACACATGTCTGGGGATGGTTTTATAATACAACCCATATTGGACCCCCCAAGCCTTAAGTTTCGTATGGCATGGGGGGCGGGTCTGGAATTTTTCACGTTCGTTGATTTAAATTGATTTGGGGAAAGTATGCGTGAAGTTGGGGGTGGGTAGGAAAGCTTAGGATATGTGTTATTTTGGTTTTTTAATTTAAATTTTTTTTTTTTTTGTTTATAAAATTTGTTATGTTACGTGTTTTTGTTTTATGTTTTATGTATTTTATATGTTTTCTTTTTTATTTAATTTGTTTTCAATTTGTTTTTTATTGTTTTGTGTTTTGTTTTAATTTTTATATATTTAATTTATTGTTTGTTTATTATAATTATACACTTTGGTTTTTTTATTTTTATTTTATTGTGTTTTAATGTTTTCATTTATTTTTTAATTAATGTTTGGATTAATAAAACACTAACCTATGTACTAACTAACTAAATTATTAATTAATTAATTAATTAATTAATTAATGGATTATATAACTAGTCTAATCTATTTAATTAAACTAATTGTACTAAATTTTATTATTAACATTATTAACCTATTGATTTTCTTTTTAGCCTAAGTTTGTTTATTATGGAAGAGTGGCAGGCGAGGCATATTCAATGGGTTGAAAAAACAAGGGCGTGAGGGCGCAACAGAGGATGAAGGATGTGGGATGGTGATGGAGGATCGGGAAAAAAGGATGGAGGGAAAAAAAAAGGAGTCAACCAAGCCAGAAGTTGTCATCACAGGGACAAAGCCAAATCAATAATTGAAGAATCGAGTTACCTATGATTATAGGACCCTAACATAGGCTCCACCTGGGGATGACAACTCTTTCGAGAGGTGTGAAGAATATTAGACCTATGAACATGTAGACTGGTGTTTTATTCATTGGGCCAATCCCAAAATCTTATTCTGCAACATATACCTCTTTTGATCTTGCAACTAAAAACCAAATCAAGATGAACACCGCTGAAAAAGAGATGCTCAGAATGATGAGCTTATTCACATTCTCCTACCTACCCTATACTATTGAAAGTCATGGTAAAACAAATAATACAAAAATGCCAATGAAGCCAATCAAGTAGCTGTTGAGATCAGTGGATTGCTTGACTGATTATTAGCACAATAAAAAGGGCAACCTGAACTTTTGTCCTTAGATTCAAAACTGCAAAGTGTAACGACCGCTGTTGAAAACATGATTGATCTTTACAATAGAGACTTCAACAATCCTGAAGAACATAAGTAATGCCACAGATAGATTGGGGCTCTGTAGTGCAAAGTTTCTCCATATAGGTATCTATAGGATCAAGGTAGAAATGCCATGTTCCTTGATTTTTGGATTCAGCCAAGTGAGCAACATGCTCTGGCATTGTATCTATGCTATTTGCATCCTCATGCACTTCTTGACATGGCTACAAATTTTCTGATGGGTCATGAAATGATGCTTCTGCTGAACACACCCATGTAGCTGACTGTCTGATCATATCCATATCATAACATTTTTTGAAAACATTGGGGATAAATGAAATCTGACTTTGAAAACAAACATTATCCAGAATATAAGCTATAGGATCATAAAATGCTTTAGATAATGGTGGCATTGGCTCTACCGATACTTCATGGTTTACATTGTGACTTTCAACTAGAATCTGACGAAGATTCCCCCTTAAAATTTGAAATGAATTAAAGCATAGAGGTAATGAATCCAGATGGATCAATTCATCACCTGTTTCGAGCTTCATGACTTTGTTTGAGGTTTGACCTTCAAAAGGGCTGAAGGGATGCACCTCTGGATCAACTTCCGTGTCATAGTTGTCCTCTTCAACTGAAGCATTAGAAAATTCCTCTTTCTTATTGTTTACAATCTGCTGGCAATGTTTTCTCAGGAGTGAGGCAAAACATAGGGGCAGACAGTTTGCATTTTCTTGAAAATTTTCTGCATCTTCCTCCTTCCAATCATATGTTGTTGATTGATTTGAATAGTTCACATCTATTTCAGCCTCATGATCATCATCATACTAATCACACTTGGGTAGATTTTCCAAGTAAGGAATGTCACCAAACATGCACATCATATCATCTGGTTGTTCCTCTGCAAGTTTAGATGGAGCTTCATCTTCGACTATGTCATGAATTGAAAACATGAAAGAATCAATATCCAATCCATGGTACCAAGGGTGAGCTACAAAATGTTTGGGAACAATGACCTTTTCTTTCTTTGAGATCAATGGAACATGATGTATTTGAACCATCAAGATTTTCTCTGATGTTAATCTTCTGCATCATCTCTTCCATGGTGCTGGCTAGAATGTCCAGTTTAGCTTTTGAAGATTTCAACTTCTCCTTTTCTTTGTTATTTACCTTTGATCTTTTGATCAACAAGCTGGTCTCCACATCAACTGCAATGTTCTACATTTCTTCGAGAGTTGCAGTGTTCCTTTCTCTTAATTGGAATGCCATCTCAAGATCAAAGGCATCTGGGTAATGCAAGTGAGTTGATCCTGGGGGTGGCCTTATATCAGCTGAAAACTGAGGTACTATCTCCCCTGGCTGTTTTTTCAAATGGTCATATTCTTCTAGGATGAGAAAGACATTTCTCATTATCACCCATCGATCTAGGAAAGCTTGCACAAAATGATGGAAATTCTTAATGCTTGTAGTTGGGAGATTTTTAAACTAGTTCTTAACTTTACCTTACAAAGACAGGGCAAACATCCTTATATATACATCATCAGCTTCAACCTCATAAAGGTCAAGGAAATCTTCAAACCTCTGGATGTGTTTTTCAGCAGTAATATTGGCATTCTCTCCATCAAACCTGGGCAGATTATTGGTGTAGTTTGCAGGGAGGTCATGGAGGATAGGAGGAAAATATAGGGGCTTGTATATGTTTGGGATTTTGGCAGGTACACGAGGTGAAGCAAGCGGCTTACAACCATCGAGAGCTTTAGCAGGAGTAGGAGATAAAGTATGAGGCTTATGTCTCACTAGGACTTCTACAGGTGCATCTGGGATGTGCACAGGTGTATGAGTATGTACATAATCTACAATTAGGGTTCTAATCTCTCGAGGCTCATCAATTTGCAGATGATCAATGTAATCTCCAGCAATATACTTTTGATCAGGATTAGAATAAGACAAAATATAATTGCAGATAAAACCAAATATGTCTTGAATGGAATTTGAGCTTGAGTACCTGGTGTTTCTAGGTTGCTTGGCCATGCTTTCAGTTATTCCTCTAGTGGAGTCTTTGAGTTGGCACTGTCTGGAGCTGATTAGATTCGCCAGGTGAATGATCTTAGCCTTTTTGTGTCTTCTCACTGTCAACCATCAGTGATCAGATATGGAACTTTGAAGTGTACTACTGGAGAAAGATCCCCAGTATGGTCGCCATTATGTTAGCACTCTATAATTTGCCCAAGGCTATGGAGGCTATCACAGAGGCAACATCAAAACCGCTTCGAGGCTCAGATCTATCCATCCAAGAATCAGAGAGGGATCTCTTTGTCAGATTTAGATTTGCTTGAATAGATAATAGGCTAGTTAATTAGTTCAGAGTTTGGATTTTGAATTGGTTGGGTTGAAACAATATATGGGGGTCATGGGAAATGGAGTCACAACGACATATTTAATCAAAACAGATCTCTACAGGGAAACTTACAGGGCAAGATAGGAACCCTAATTGGATTCTGGAAAATGTAGAGTGGTGTGAAATAAAAGGTGAGAAGAGAGGATGGTAGCAGAGAAATGAAGAATTCTTGCGCTATCCTCTAGAAGAAAACATAAAAATTATCCAAAAGCAAGGCACAGAGTGTAACTTTAAACAAATTCTACTCTTAATTTACGATTGAATAATTAGAAGAAAATAATATATAACAGGGAAAAACATATAACAGAAGGACACTTCACCAACAGATGTGCCACGAGAATCCTGTAAATGCTTGTATATTACTTCTGCAAAAAAAATGGTCCTGTACACTAGCTCCAAAGCTATACAATGATTCCTCTTCAATAGGGTCCAAACTCCTCTTTTACTATATTACAAACATATATATAAATCAAAAACACGATCCTTAGGCTCAGGAGATCGAATTCGATTCTCCTGGCCGAAAATAGGAAGTAAATTCCAAAGATCTGGGACTGCAAATTTGGCCGAATTTGCTGAAAATAGGGGTACGCTCAGTCATTCATTTATCCCAATCAGTAACACCTGTGAAAACACCGAAGGGGGTTATTGTATATTATCTTCTATGGATAAAAAACCTCCTTCAGTTTCTCAAATTTCGTCTCCATCTAGTTGAACCAGCTCCCGCAAAATCGAGACTGTAACAGGAAAACCAAGAATCCTAACATTGAGGCTGAAATATAGTTTCCATTCTCCCAATGGGTGGCACCTTTGAAAAATATGGAAGACTTTTTTGTTCTTCAGCCCGTTATGAACAAAAAACTCTCTTGGTTTTTTAAAATATGTCCCCGTTTGTCCAGAATTGCCTTCAGAAGAAGACATGATGAACAGGCAAAAATGGGTGAAATTTGGGAAAAGCGGTTTTTTTTTGGGTTAGGTGGTATTTCGGATCCCCCCGAGGTGATAAGTGGTTTTGGTGGGGGGTCACTGGCGTGTTGATATGACACCTTTCCGGGGATGGTTTTATAATACAACCCATATCGGACCCCCCAGGCATTAAGTTTCGTATGGCAAGGGGGGGTCCGTAATTTTTCAGGTCTGTTGATTTAAATTTATTTGGGGAAAGTATGCATGAAGTTGGGGGTGGGTAGGAAAGGTTAGGATAGGTGTTATTTTGGTTTTTTAATACATGTTTTTGTTTTATGTTTTATGTATTTTATATGTTTTCTTTTTTATTTAATTTCTTTTTTATTGTTTTGTGTTTTGTTTGAATTTTTATATATTTTATTTATTGTTTGTTTATTATAATTATACACTTTGGTTTTTTATTTTTATTTTATTATGTTTTAATGTTTTCATTTATTTTTTAATTAATGTTTGGATTAATAAAACACTAACCTATGCACTAACAAACTAAATTATTAATTAATTAATTAATTAATGGATTATTTAACTAGTCTAATCTATTTAATTAAACTAATTATACTAAATTTTATTATTAAAATTATTAACTTATTGATTTTATTTTTATCTTAAGTTTGTTTATTATGGATGATTTGCGGGTGAGGCGTACTCAATGGGTCAAAAAAACAAGGGAGTGAGGGCGCAACGAAGGATGAAGGATGTAGGAGGGTGATGGAGGATCGAGCGAAATGGATGGAGGAAAAAAAAAAGGAGTCAACCGAGCCAGAAGTTGTCATCATGGGGACAAAACCAAATCAACACTCGAAGAATCGAGCTACCTATGATTATAGGACCCTAACATAGGCTCCACCTGGGGATGACAACTCTTTCGAGAGGTGTCAAGAATCACAGACCTCTGAACACGCAGACCGGTGTTTTACTCATTGCGCCAATCCTAAAATCTTATTCTGCAACCTGTACCTCTTTTGATATTGCATCTGAAAACCAAATCAAGATGAACACTTCTGAAAAAGAGATGCTCAGAATGATGAGCTTATTCACATTCTTCTACCTACCCTATACTGCTCAAAGTCATGCTAAATCAAATAATACAAAAATGCCAATTAAGCCAATCAAGTAGCCGTTGAGACCAGTGGACTGCTTGACTGCTTATTAGCACAGTAGAAAAGGCAACCTAACCTTTTGTCCATAGATTCAAAACTGCAAACTGTAACAACCGGTGCTGAAAACATGATTGATATTTACAATAGAGACTTTGACAATATTGAAAAACATAAGTAATGCCACAGATAGATTGGGGCTGTGTAGTGCAAAATTTCTCCATATAGTTATCTATAGGATCAAGGTAGAAATGACATGTTCCTTGATTTTTGGATTCAGCCAAGTGAGCAAAATGCCCTGGCATTGTATCTATGCTATTTGCATCCTCATGCACTTCCTGTCATGACTGCAAATTTTCTGATGGGTTCTGAAATGATGCTTCTGCTGAACACACCCCTGTATCTAACTGTCTGATCATATCCGTATCATAACATTTTTTTAAAACAATGGGCATAAATGAAATCTGACTTTGAAAACAAACATTATCCAAAATATCAGCTATAGGATCATAAAATGCTTTAGATAATGGTGGCATTGGCTCTACCGATACTTCATGGCTTACATTGTGACTTTCAACTAGAATTTGACTAAGATTCCCCCTCAAAATTTGAAATGAATTAAAGCATAGAGGTAATGAATCCATATGGATCAATTCATCACCTGTTTTGGGCTTCATGACTTTGTATGAGGCTTGACCTTCAAAAATACTCAAGGGTTGCACCTCTGAATCAACTTCCGTGTCATCCTTTTCCTCTTCAACTGATGCATTAGAGCATTCCTCTTTCTTACTGTTTACAATCTGCTGGCAATGTTTTCTCAGGAGTGAGGAAAAACATAGGGGCAGGTAGTTTGCATTTTCCTGAAAATTTTGTGATTCTTCCTCCTTCCAATGATATGTTGTTGGCTGCTTTGAATAGTCCACATCTATTTCAGCCTCATCATCATCATCATACTGATCACACTTGGGTAGATTTTCCAAGTAAGGAATGTCATAAAACATGCACATCATATCATCTGGTTGTTCCTCTGCAAGTTGAGATGGAGCTTCATCTTCGACTACGACATGAATTGAATACATGAAAGAATCATTATCCAGACCATGGTACCAAGGGTGAGGTGCAAATTGTTTGGGAACAATTACCTTTTCTTTCTTTGAGATCAATGGAACATAATGTATTTGAACATCAAGATTTTATCTTATGCTAATCTTTTGCATCATCTCTTCCATGGTGTTGGCTAGAATGTCCAGTTTAGCTTCTGAAGATTTCAGCTGCTCCTTTTCTTTGTTATTTTCCTTTGATATTTTGATCAACAAGCTGGCCTCCACATCAACTACAATGTTCTTCCTTTCTTCGAGAGTTGCAGTGTTCCTTTCTCTTAATTGGAATGCCATGTCAAGATAAAAGGCATATGGGTAATGCAAGTGAGTTGCAGTGTTCCTTTCTGCCTTTCTCTTAATAAAAGGCATATTGGAATGCCTGGGGGTGGCCTTATATCAGCAGGCATTGCATGATACACCTTATTGAAACTTGCTGAAAACTGAGGTACTGTCTCCCCTAGATGTTTTATCAAATGGTCATATTCTTCTAGGATGAGAAAGACATTTCTCATGATCACCCATTGAACTAGGAAAGCTTGCACAAACTGATGGAAATTGTTATTGCTTGCAGCTGGGAGATTTTTAAACCAGTTCTTAACTTTACCTTACAAAGACAAGGCAAACATCCTTATATATACATCGTCAGCTTCAACCTCATAAAGGTCAAGGAAATCTTCGAACCTCTGGATGTGTTTTTCAACAGTAATATTGGCATTCTCTAAATCAAACCTGGGTATATTATTGGTTTAATTTGCAGGGAGGTCATGGAGGATAGTAGGAAAATATAAGGGCTTGTATCTGTCTGGGATTTTGGGAGGTACACAAGGTAAAGCAATCGACATACAACCATACAGAGCTTTAGCAAGAGTAGGAGATAAAGAAGGAGGCTTATGTCTCACTAGGACTTCTACAGGTGTGTCTGGGATGTGTACATGTGTATGAGTATGTACATAATCTACAATTGGGGTTATAATATCTTGAGGCTCATCAATTTGCAGATGATCAATGTAATCTTCAACAATATACTTTTGATCAGGCTTAGAATAAGACAAAATATAATTGTAGATAAAACCAAATATGTCTTGAATGCAATTTGAGCTTGAGTACCTGGTCTTTCTAGGCTGCTTGGCCATGCTTTAGGTTATTCCTCCAATGGAGTCTTTGAGTTGGCACTCTCTAGAGCTGATTAGAGTCGCCATGTGAATGATCTTAGCTTTTTTCTATCTTCTCACTGTCCACCATCAGTGATCAGATCTGGAACTTTGAAGTGTACTACTGGAGAAAGTTCCCCATTATGGTCGCCATTATGTTAGCACTCTGTAATTTTCCCAAGGCTGTGCAGGCAGTCACAGAGGAAACATCAAAACTGATTCGAGTCTCAGATCTATCCATCCAAGACTTAGAGAGGGATCTCTCTGTTAGATTTAGATTTGTTTGAATAGATATTAGGCTAGCTAATGAGTTCAGAGTTTGGATTTTGAATTGGTTGGGTTGAAACAATATATGGGGGTCATGTGAAATGGAGTCACAATGACATATTTAATCAAAATAGATCTCTACAGGGAAACTTACAGGGCAATATAGGCACCCTAATTGGATTCTGGAAATTGTAGAGTGGTGTGAAATAAAAGGTGAGAAGAGAGGATGGTAGCAGAGCAATGAAGAATTTTGGCGCTATCCTTTAGAAGAAAACATAAGAATTATCCAAAAGCCAGGCACATAGTGTAACTTTAAACAAATTCTTCTCTTAATTTACCATTGAATAATCAGAATAAAACAATATATAACAGGGAAAAACATATAACAGATCGACACTTCACCAATAGATGTGCCACGAGAATACTGTAAATGCCTGTATATTACTTCTGAAAAAAAAAAGGTCCTGTACACTAGCTCGAAAGCTATACAATGATACCTCTTCATCAAGGTCCAAATTCCTCTTTTACTATATTACAAACATATATATAAATCACAAACATGATCCTTAGGCTCATGAGATCGAATTCGATCGTCCTAGCCAAAAATAGCAAGTAAATTGCAAAGATCTGGGACTACAAATTTTGCCGAATTTGTTGAAAATAGGGGCACGCTCAGTCATTGATTTATCCCAATCGATAACATCTGTGAAAAAACCAAAGGGGTTTATTGTATATTATCTATTATGGAGAAGAAACCTCCTTCAGTTTCTCAAATTTTGTCTCCACCTTGCCAAACTAGCTCCTGCAAAATCGGGACTGTAACAAGAAAACCAAAAATCCTAAAATGGAGGCTGAAATATAGTTTCTATTATCCCAATGGGTGGCACCTTTGAAAAATATGGAAGAGGTTTTTGTTCTTCAGCCCGTTATGAACAAAAACCTCTCTTGGTGTTTTAAAATATGTCCCCATTAGTCGATAATTTCCTTCAGAAGAAGACATGATGAACATGCAAAAATGGGTGAAATTTGGGAAAAGCGGTTTTTTTTTTGGGTTAGGTGGTATTCCGGACCCACCCCCCCCCGAGGTGATAAGCGATTTTGGGGGGAGTTCACTGGAATGTTTATTCGACACCTGTCCAAGGATGGTTTTATAATACAGCCCATATCGGACCCCCCAGGCGTTAAGTTTCGTATGGCAAGGGGGGGGGGTCCGTAATTTTCTAGGTCTGTTGATTTAAATTGATTTGGGGAAAGTATGCGTGAAGTTGGGGGTGGGTAGGAAAGGTTAGGATAGGTGTTATTTTGGTTTTTTAATTTTAATTTTTTGTTTATAAAATTTGTTATGTTACATGTTTTATGTATTTTATATGTTTTCTTTTTTATTTAATTTGTTTTCAATTTGTTTTTTATTGTTTTGTGTTTTGTTTTACTTTTTATATATTTTATTTATTGTTTGTTTATTATAATTATACACTTTGGTATTTTATTTTTATTTTATTATGTTTTAATGTTTTCATTTACTTTTTTAATTAATGTTACGATTAATAAAACACTAACTTATGTACTAACTAACATAATTTTTAATTAATTAATTAATGGATTATTTAACTAGTCTAATCTATTTAATTAAACTAATTATACTAAATTTTATTATTAACATTATTAACTTATTGATTTTCTTTTTAGCCTAAGTTTGTTTATTATGGATGAGTGGCAGGCGAGGCGTACTCAATGGGTCAAAAAAACAAGAGAGTGAGGGCGCAACGGAGGATGAAGGATGCAGGAGGGTGATGGAGGATCGAGCGAAATGGATGGAGGGAAAAAAAAAGGAGTCAACCGAGCCAGAAGTTGTCATCACGGGGACAAAACCAAATCAACACTCGAAGAATCGAGTTACCTATGATTATAGGACCCTAACATAGGCTCCACCTGGGGATGGCATCTCTTTCGAGAGGTGTCAAGAATCTCAGACCTCTGAACATGTAGACTGGTGTTTTATTCATTGGGTCAATCCCAAAATTTTATTCTGCAACCTGTACCTCTTTTGATCTTGCAACTGAAAACCAAATCAAGATGAACACTGCTGAAAAATAAATGCTCAAAATGATGAGCTTATTCACATTCTCCTACCTACCCTATACTGCTAAAAGTCATGCTAAATGAAATAATACAAAAATGCCAATTTTTCAGGTCTGTTGATTTAAATTGATTTGGGGAAAGTATGCGTGAAGTTGGGGGTGGGTAGGAAAGGTTAGGATAGGTGTTATTTTGGTTTTTTAATTTTTTTTTTTTTT
>ML782605.1:1115686-1145646 GCA_009831015.1 Picea engelmannii | reverse complement strand
GGTGCCGAGAATCAAGTTTAACTATGGTTGGTTGTTTTACTCTTGGTCTTTGACTGTGGTTATTTAACAATTATCGCGTTCTCGGGTCTCGGGGTTGAGCAAACAAAAATTTAGGGTCGAGAAATGCCGAGGCGCGAAACACCAAGGATGTCACAGTCAAGGGTTAAAGGTCTTATACTATTTTTGCTTTGGACGAAGATTAAGACTGAGTTCGCATTCTCGAGACTCGGGACTTCTGAATTCGAGATATAAAGTGTCCAACTTGCGAGATTATGAAACTTTAAAAACCCTAAGGAAAGACATACTCGCGAAAAACGGGTCCTTCGTAAGTGATAAAGCATTACTATTCTGGCAACGAAAGTTCTCTCAGAGTTTTATGATTTTTTGGAAGGAAAGGAAAAGAAAAAACAACTCTAGATCACAAGTATCAGATTTTTTCAAATTTGTGTGAGGTGAAAAAACAGGGGCGGCTCCAACAACTGTGATGCTCTTCTTGCAGGAGGCCAAAATCACCATCTTGGAAAAGTGATCAACAACAAGAAAAACACAGTCATTTCCCCACCTGGTTGAAGGGAGGCCCGACATATAGTCCATTGAGATGGATTCCCAGGGCCTCTGAGGAGTAGGAAGAGGAGTGTACATGCCTTATTTCTTGATGGTTGGTTTGGAAATAACATAGGTAGTGTAGGACCAAATATACTTGCTAACATCCTCTCAAAGTTTTGGCCAGTAGAAATGTCGCTACAAAATTTCCACTGTCTTTTCCATGCCGAAGTGTCCTACCACCCGACTATAGTGGGATTCCCAAATCAACTTCACTTGCTTGCTTGATGGAACACAGAGATGGCCCAATCGACACAACAACCCATCCTAGATATGGAAATTATTGGCATCTTTGTAGGCGCCAAACATTTGGTAGGTGTTGACAAAGTGACGATCCATCTCAAAGAGGTGGGGCACCCAGAGGTCTCATGGACGTAAGAGTCTAGCATTGTGGTGAGTTTCACGACTGGAGTTTGGCTGAGGAAATCAACGACTTAGTTGGTACTTCCTATTTTATACTTGATGTTGAGATGGAATTGCTGCAAATATGTGGACCACTTCTGATGGTGGTCATTCTACAACTTGCCTTGTGTTTTCATGAACTGCAGTGTATTATGATCAATGTGGATGACTATATCCTTCCCAAGAATGTAATTCCTCTACTCGAGGCAAGATTTCACAATGGAGTACATTTATTTTTCATAAGTAGAGTACTTACGGATGACATCTAATAGTGCCTCACTATGATATGCCAGAAAGTGGACGTGCCAAGTGAGGATTGTGCCCACAACATAGTCTGAAGCATATGTCTCGATATCAAAGGGTCATTGCAGGTCATGTAATGAGAGAAATGGTGTTGAACACAAGCATTTCTTTATATCATCGAACACTTTCTATTGTGACATGCCCCACACAAAGTTTTCCATACCACCACCTCGGGTTATTTGACTGAGGGCCCATGTAATATGGGAGAATCCCAACATGAACCTGTGATATAAATTGACAAGGACTAAGAAGCTCTGAAGGTCAGTGAGAGTGGTTGGGGATGACCAATAATAAATGACTTAGATCTTGTTTGGATCAACATGAACACCATGCACATCAATAATGTAGCCTAGGTACTGGACCCCGCCCATGCCGAAGGAGCATTTTTCCAATTTGGCATATAGCTTGTGTTGTCGAAGAGTGTGTCGAACCTTCTCAATATGATGCAAGTGTTCTTCCCAAGTATTGATTTAGATGACGATGTCATCTAGATAAACCACCACAAGAGAATTAGTGAAAGGATACAGTATATCGTCCATCAACCTCATGAAATTTGTTGGGGCATTTTTCAAACCAAAGGGCTTGACCAACCATTCAAAAAGACCTTCATTTGACTTGAAGGAAATTTTCCATAGATCTATTTATTCTATTGGGACTTGATGGTATCTAGACTTCAGATCAATATTAATGAAGTATTTGTCCCCCTTGAGTTGATCGAGGAGATCGTTGATTTGGGGAATCAGGTACCAGTTCCCGATTGTGATTTTTTTTAGGGCCCAATAATCAATGCAGATTCACCAATTCCCATATTTCTTCTGCACCAACACGATTGGGCTTCCACAAGGTGATGAGTTGGGTTAGATGTTCCCCTTGTGGAGCAGTTCTCGGATCTAACACTTGATCTCCTCATTTTATAGAAAAGAGAGATTATAAACTAGCCCATTTGGTAGTGGTGCACCGGGGGTCAGATCAATGGGATGCTTGACCTGATAGTGCAGAGGCACTCCAGTAGGTGATGAGAAGATGTATTTGTATTATTACACAACCTTATCTAGTTGATTCTGCTATGTGGAGAGGTTGGTCATGGAGGCCATGGATGTGGCTGCAACCTTTTTCTCACTTTGAGAGCGAATCATGAAGAAGACAAACTTCCCAGTTTGAGAAATGACCTTCTTGCATTGCTTGGCAACGATCAAGGAAATAACACTAGGTGGGACTACCTTGGGTATCCTGTACAATTTCATGTTCAAAGTAATAATAACACTATGAGGCCTAGACTCATATACAACATGAAGTTTCCATAGATAAGGTTGGACCAAAATAACATCACAAACTTCAAGGGGAGAAACATCACACAATCCTCATCTTTGAATGGCTTGATGTCGTACGATAAGAGACACTATTGGATGACGAAAATATCACTTCCTTGATGGAGACATGCGATGGTGTAGGGATAGCTGCTTGACAATCTATGATGAGATGAGGTTCTTCTAGCTACCACTATCAATGATGAAGTGTAGTGGAGTTCCTTTCACCCACATCTATTAATGAAAGAGGTGCTCTCCTTTCTATGGCTCATCATGTTCACTAGGATATATCTTAGTGGTAGAAATGGTGGCACTAGGTTCCTCTTCAATGATCCATATCCCCTTATTTGGTTCTTACTAAGAGTTAGAACATGCATCTGATTCATAGGATTTTACTTTATCCACTAATGACTGCCTTGAGAAACAATCAATAGTGTTATGCCAAGGGATCTTATGGAAGTCGCACCACTTCCCAGTGTCTTTCTTCGTTTTCCCATTCTCCTTCTTTTCTTCCAGCTTGGAATGGTTATCATGAGGTTTCCCATATTTTCTCTATACTTTGTTCTACAGGTTAGGGATTCCATTTCCCTGCTTCTGCTATGAGGGGTTCCCAGACCCAAACTTCAAAGTCTTTTGTTCAAACTTCCGCTTGATTTTGACAACATAACGATAGGTCAGACCTAAGGATGAGATGTCCAAAAACTCCATTTCTGTCTAGATTTATCTATGCAGACCGTCACGGTTCTTGAGCACTAGTTTTCTCTCTGAATATTTGATACCCATCTTGGTGTGCAAGGTATGGAAGACATTGGTGAACTCTAGGACTGTTTGGTCTCTTTCCTTCTGCAGTGTGGTCCATCTTGTATACAAGTCATGAGAACTTCCAAAAGGGTAGTATTGTTCCTTAATAACATCCCTGAAGGAATCCCAAGTGGGTTCCACTGCAAATAATTTGGATCCTTCTGTTTCATTTTTCTCACAAAAACTATGCCACCAATATTTAACATGTGGGATGACCTTGAGGAGCGCAAATATAATCTTTTCTCTATCGAAAAAGTTGTGGACAAAAAAGTACCCTTCTAGAAGGTTTAACCATTTATTTATGACATCCGCATCTATTTGAACTTCAAATATAGGAATATAAAAATTGTTTTGTATCTTGAAGGGGGTGGCGCTTCCACTTGAGGTGGATGTGTTTCTTGACGGTAGCCGTTGAAGGATTTTGGCGAAGCTGTCCATCATCTCATTCCTTTGTCATTCAAGGGATTCCTCGAGAAACATTTTTAAAGGATCTCCTATCCAATTGTATTTATTTTCACCCACCATGGGTGGTATATTGGATGTGCAAGAGAATTTTTCCTAAAGAAAAACAAGCTCGAGACCCAACTCTTTATACCCTGACCGCGTCGGGGACATGCATTAAAAAATGAGAAGGAGCAAACCACTCTGATATCACTGATCCATAATTATGAGAGAAACAAAATGAAACCACAGTTTTATAATGTGAACATAGAGACATAGTGAAAAATAACAGAGATACATTAAAACTAGACATCTATTAAATAAGAAATATCATGAAAGCTGTAAAATGCATACTAAAAACAAGCTTGCTAGAATGGTGGCAACTTATCTATGAGAAGAGACGTGACGACTACGCTCATTCACAGGATGATGAGTAGAATGAAATTGTGAAGGAAGTTTTACAATAAATATGAATCCCAAAACCCTATGCATCCAAAAACCTAACCCTAGGAGATGAAACACCAAAACTCAAGTGGGCCCTGTTGGGGTAAGTTCGCATATTAACTTCTTGGGGTCATAACTTTTGCATACGATCTCTGTTTAGGGAGAAAGATAGATTGTTGGAAATGTATTGACAAGGATATTCATTTAGGGTGCTCAATCAGAGCCTTCATGTATCATTGAGGTGCCCTATTGTGGAAAAACATCGTTTAGGCCCTCAAACTGGCCCCAGAAGTTAGAAACTGCTAAAAATAGTAAATTGCCAAAATTGCCAGAAAACTATTTTGAGCCAGTTGGAAAAGGTGGGTGGCCACCGATATCCACCTATATCAATACTCCCTCCTTAGGAAGCAATGGTCTACATTGCATTGAGTTCCCCCATCAGATGAGGAAATTTCTACTGAATTTGGCCCTGAGTGAGCCACTTGCCTTGGTGCAGTAGCTACCCTACTTTGAAAACCCGATAAAGTTGGATCCTTTATTGGCGAGTGACCTTGAATTGTGTGTCCATGATATGATCAGTGGATTCCTGTTCCATTCATTCAGTGTTATGCTATCTTTGAGGTGTCCAATAATGGTGGACACTAAGGCTGAAACATGTCCACATTGATCACTGGGTGCAAGCCAAGGAAGGGGGGAAGGTTGAGCTCAAATGAATTGTCACCCATAGCCTTGGTAATTGTGTAAGGCCCATAATAGAGTGGATGAAGCTTTCGATGATGCCTTGTAAGGAATTATTTCAGAAAGTTCAACCAAACTCTGTCTCCTGCCTGAAACAAGTGTGACACCCAATGTTGATCATGGCACTTCTTGTACTTGGCATTGGAATTTTGTAAAATATCCTAAACCTATTGGAATATGTGCTAGATCTGCTCAATGAACTAGGTGGATTTTTCAGCTACAGTTGTAGCATACGACAAGTCTTCCTGGGTAGCCACAAAGGGTAGTGCAACATCCATGGGACCTAATGGTTGAAATCCCAACCCCACCTGAAAGCGGTTGTGGTTAGTTGAGATATGTATGGATATGTTGTAGCTGTGATGAACATAGGGAATAATATCATCCCAAGTGCGAGATTTCTTGTAATTTTACATGCGCAGGATGTGCACGGTTATCCAATTGACGACCTCGGTTTGGCCATCCGTTTGGGGGTGGAAGGAAGTGGACTTGGTGAGTTTCGTGTCCAAAATTGACGAGAGGCTTGAACAAAATGTGTTCAAGATCCGAATGTCTTGATATTTGATAATGGTTTGTGGGATCCCAATGTGTAACCACACTCATTCAAAGAAAATCTTGGAAGTTTCCTCTGCCATGATTCTCTTCTTGTAGGCGACCAAAATCGCCATCTTGGAAAAGCGACCAAAAACCACAAAAACATAATCATTTCCCCGCCTGGTGGAAGGGAGGCCCAAAATGTAGTCCATTGAGATGGATTCCAAGGCCCTATTATGAGTAGGAAGAGGAGTGTACATGCCTTGTTTCTTGATGGATGATTTGGCAATAATGTAGGTAGTGCAAGACCAAATATACTTGTTGATATCCTATCGAAGTTTTGACTAGTAGAAATGTCACTGCGTCACTGCCACCATATTTTCCATGCCGAAGTGTCCTGCCACCAGACTGTAGTGGGATTCCCAAATAATCTTTGCTCCCTCGCTTGATGGAATTCAGAGATCTCTGAATCAACACAACAAGTCATCTTGAATATGGAAATTATTGACAACTATGTTGGCACCAAACATCTAGTAGGTGTTGGTGAAGTTGGGATCTGTTTCATAGAGGTGGGGCCATATGGAGGTCTCATGGCCACAAGAGTCTAGCACTGTGGTGAGTTCCGTGTCTGGAGGTTGGCTAGGGAAATCAATGACTCGGTTGGTAGTTCTTGTTTTATACTTGATGTTGAGGTGGAACTGCTGCAAATATGTGGATCACTT
Organism: Picea engelmannii; assembly: GCA_009831015.1. Classification (NCBI taxonomy): domain Eukaryota; kingdom Viridiplantae; phylum Streptophyta; class Pinopsida; order Pinales; family Pinaceae; genus Picea; species Picea engelmannii. Next base: position 1,139,354 of record ML782605.1, on the reverse strand, counting down.
CTGATGGCGGTCATTCTAAAATTTTCCTTGTGTTTGCATGAACTGTAGTGACTTATGATCAATGTGGATGACTATCTCCTTCTCGAGAATGTAATGCCTCCATTAACGATAGGCTTTCACAATGCAGTACATTTATTTTTCATAATTAGGGTACTTATGAACAACATCTAATAGTGTCTCACTATGATAGGCCACAAGGTGGACGTGCCGAGTGAGGAATGTGCCCATAGGATAGTCTGAAGTATTTGTCTCTATCTCAAAGGGTTGTTGCAGGTCAGGTAATGAGATAAATGGTGCTTAACACAAGTGATAATTCATATAATTGAACACTTTATGTTGGGATGTGACCCACACAAAGTTTTCCTTACCACCACCTCTGGTTATTTGACTAAGGGCCCATGCAATATGGGAGAATCCCAACACAAACCTATGATAGAAATTGGAATGGTATATGAAGCTACAAAGATCAGTGAGTGTGGTTGGGGCTAGCCAGTCATGGATGACTTGTATCTTGGCTAGATCAACATGCATACCATGGAAATCAACAATCCAGCCTAGGTACTGGACCCCATCCATGTAGAAGGAGCATTTTTCCAATTTGTCATATAGCTTGTGCTGCCGAACCTACTTAATATGTTGCAATTGTTCTACCCAAGTATTGTTGTAGATGAGAATGTCATCTAGATACACCACCACAAAATAATTAGTGAAAGGCCATAGTATATCGTCCATCAACCTCATGAAAGTTGTTGGGGAATTTTTCAAACCAAAGGGCATGACCAACCATTCAAAAAGACCTTATTTTGACTTGAAGGCAGTTTTACATACATCCGTCTGTTCTATTGGGACCTTATGTATCCATAATTCAGATCAATCTTACTGAAGTATTCCCCCCCTTGAGGTGATCAAGGAGATCGTCGATTCGGGGAATTGGGTACCGGTTCATGATTGTGATTTTGTTTCAGGCCCAATAATCAATGTAGAGTCACTGGGTCAAACCTTTGTTCTGCACCAATGTGATTGGGCTTCCACAATGTGATGAGATGGGTTAGATGTTCCCCTTTAGTAGCAGTTCTTGGATCTGACGTTTGATATCCTCATTTTATAGAAGAGAGAGATGATAGACCGACCCATTTGGTAATGGTGTGCCAAGGGTCAGATCAATGGGATGCTTGACCTAGCAGTGTAGAGGTACTCTAGTAGGTGATGAGAATATGTAATTTTATTCTTCCACGACCTTATCCACTTGAATCTACTACATGGAGAGGTCGAACGTGGAGGCCATGGATGGGGCTACAACCTTTCTCTCACTCTGAGAGAGAATCACGAAGAAGACAAAATTATTGGTCTGAGAAATGACCTTCCTGCATTGCTTGGCAGAGATCAAGGAAACAACACTAGGTGAGACTACCTCAAGTATCCTGTACATTTTCCCATTCAAAGTGATAATAACACTATGAGGCCTAGAAATATATACAACATGACGTTTCTGTAAATAAGGTTGGCCCAAAAGAACATTACAAACTTCAAGGGGAGCAACATCACACAAACCGTATATTTGAATGGATTGATGTCGTACAAAAGGCGATACTATTGGCTTTCGTGAAGATTGCTTCCTTGACAAATCCATCCAATGGTGTAGGGTTGCGGGTGTGGCACTATCGACAGGGCTAGCCGCTTCATGACCTGTGATGAGATGAGGTTCTTCTAGCTACCACTATCACTAATGAAGTGTAGTGGAGTTCTTTTCACCCACATATGTGAATGAAAGAGGGGCTCGCCTTACTCTAGCTCATCAGGTTCATCGTGTTGGATCTTGGTGGTAGCAACAGTGGCACTGGGTTCCCTGCCAATGATCCATATCCCCTTCTTTGGTTCTAAATCAGATTTAGAACCTGCATCTGATTAAGAATATTTTACTTCAGCCACTAATGACTACTTTGAGCGACAATCAACAATGTTATTCCAGGGGCTCTTATGGAATTCACACCACTTCTCGATATCTTTCTTCATCTTCCAATTGTCCTTCTTTGCTTGCAGCTTGGAATGGTTGTCATGAGGTTGCCCATATTTTCTCTGTCCTTTGTTCTATAGGTTAGGGATTCCCTTGCTCTGCTTCTATTGTGAGGGGTTACCAGACCCAAATTTCCACATCTTTTGTTTAAGATTCTTCTCGATTTTGACAACATATCGATAGGGCATGCCCAAGGATGAGATGTCCAAAAAATCCATTTCTATCTGGATGTGTCTATGCATACCATCGTGGTACTTGAGCACTAGATGTTGCTCAAAATCTTTGATACCCAACTTGGTGCGCAAGGTATGGAAGACATTGGTGAATTGTGGGATTGTTTGGTCTCTTTCCTTTTGCAATGTGGTCCATCTTGTATACAAGTCATCATAACTTAAAATAGTGTTCTATTTTTCCTTAATAGAATCCCTTAAGGAATCACAAGTGGGTGCCACTACAAATAATGTGGATCCTTCTATTTCATTTTTCTCAAAGAAAGTCTCCCACCAATCTTTGACATGGGGGATGACCTTGAGGAGTGAAAATATAATATTTTCTCTATTGAAAAAGTTGTGGACATAAACTACCCTTCTAGAAGGTTTAACCATTTAACTATGACATCTGCATCTATTTGACCTTCAAATATAGGAATATCAAAATTGATATGTACCTTGAAGGGGGTGGATCTTGTGCTTGAGGTGGATGTGTCTCTTTTCGACAACCGTAGAAGGATTTGTGTGAAGCTATCCATCATCTCATTCCTCTGTCATTCAAGGGATTCCTTGAGAAAGATTTTGAAAGGATCACCTATCCCATTGTTTTTTTTTCTCCCGCCATGGGAAGTTTTTTGGGCGTGCAAGAGAAGTTGTCCTCAAGAGACACAATCTTGAGTCTCAACTCTCTATACCATGACCGCATCGGGGACATGCATTAAAAAATGACAAGGAGCAGACTGTTATGATACCACTTATCTAGATTTATCAGAGGAACAAAATGAAACCAAAAATTTATAATGTTAACATAGAGACACATTGAACACTAACAAAGATACAGTAAAACTTGACTTCTATTAAATAATAAATATTCTGAAAACTGTAAAATGCAGAATGAAAACAAGCTTGCTAGAATGGTGGTAGCTTATCTCTGAGAAGAGATGTGATGACTATGCTCATTCGCAAGATAATGAGTACAATCAGGTTCTAAAGGAATTTTTACAATAAAGATGAATTCCAAAACCCTAGATATCCAAAATCCTAACCCTAGGAGATGAAACACCAAAACTCATGTGGGTCTTATTGGGGTAAGTTCATACATTAACTTCGCAAGGTCGTAACTTTTGCATAAGATCTCTGTTTAGGGAACACAAAAGCTCCTTGGAAAGGTATTGATGACAAGATTCATTTAGGGGGACCAATAGTATCCTTTGGAAATTATTTAGGTGCCCAATCATGAAAAAGCGTGGTTTAGGCACTCAAAATGGCCCTAGAAGTTAAAAGCTACTAAAAATAGTAAATTGCCAAAATTGGTAGAAAACTATTTTGAGCCAGTTGGAAAAGGTGGGTGGCCACCGATATCCACCTGGATTAGTGGCCCAATATACATGACACACCATTTCATCATAGATTACAAATTCTCACCCAACCACCTGACCATTTCTTATACTCTTATTAAGTTAATAAATCAATATTACCTTGAAATCCCACTACTTATGATTAATTTATTTTAATATGCATTATGGATAATTAATTTTCATTAAATTAATATCTCACATAATCATATTGTTGACTTAATATAATGTTAATGGCTCGATAAATACCAAGGATTTACCTTACCCCGAGAGTGTTACCTACCACACATGTCTTAATGCCATTTTCCAAGCCTACTGTTGAGCACTCAACACACCCTAAAAGTCTATGTCCATTTTTTACTTTTTGGGTACCACTTGATCCTTTGCACTGCCTATTTTATTTATGAAACTAATTCCTGTGCTTATCTTTTATGTTTCATGTTTGAATTTTTTAAAAGAGTTTTCTTGAACATACAACAAAGAATCATCTTGACCATTAAAAGGTACTTAACAACCACTTAAGGAATCGACAAACTAAATTTTTCCCCAACGTGCTTAGGAATTTTAGCATCGGTAAAGATTAAAGGTGATGAAAATCATTTGAGAATTTTAAAATAGCCGAGCACCGATCTTCATCGGCGTCGGCAGGAAAATTTCTTTCTTTTTACGAACGAACTTTGGCAGGGGTATCGCCGAAGACTGATCCTTTCGGCTTCGGAAGGAAAACAAAAAAGTAAGTGTCAAGTGAGGGGAGGAGTGGTATCACCAACCGTCGAATCCCAAAAAAATTTCGGCGATGAGAGTTAACGAAGATGATAACTCGCCAAGGGGCTGCGCACCCAAAACTTTCCCCAATCACCGATCCCTGACCTCCACGCCGGAAAGACATGACGTGATGGGATGTTTTAACCCTTAGATTCGTTAGGTATGACACATTTAAAGTGTTACTAAAATGACAGATTGCACATTAGTTTCTAATCCGTGCGTGAATAAAAAGAAACCGTTTAATCTTGCCTATACAATGCATCTTCCCATGCGCCTCCGTCGTCATCCATTTACAATTTAATTGTGGAGAATCGGCGGTAGTTTATTTTGAATTGCATTTATTACTCATATTAACTGGTTGATACGTCGGATAGAGTATCTCCAGTTATATTCTTTCGAAGTCATTGTGTATGACCCTATTATGCATGACAAAGATTTCAGGACAAATAGAGGAGTAGGGCTAACAATCTGGGGAAGTCGTCCAAAGTTCAGTGAGTATTAGACAACTATATTAGCAAGCATTACAGTTATGTATCCACTTGTGGTGTTTTACGCTTCATTTTTATGTCCACAACCCAACGCTTCTCTGTATACATGTTTAAAGGCTATTTTAATTGCAGAAACAATGCCCCCGAAGAAAACTTCCACTAGGAAATCCCCAAGAGCACTAAATCCACAAGAACCATAATTCACCCCAAAACCGGTGCCTTTCATTAAGAAAACTACAAAGAATTCCTTTGTTCATCCCCCAACCTTCGAAGACACAGAGGAAAACATTGGAGCCAAAACAACATTCCCTCGCTTAGAAGAATTGTTTAAGAAAATCAAGAAAGAATAACCCATCGAGTATACCCTGCACAATGATCCTAATACGAGGAAGCTCGATGATGATGTCCTCCCAAACATCCGTAGGTCTTATATACAGATGGTGGCAAGACAAACTCTGGTGTTTCCTTTCATTGAGCTCCTAAAGTGGCTCATTGACCACACCGATGTGCATAAATGTTTGATTAATGATGATAATGGTGGATGCATCGGGGTTTTCTTACCATCATATGTTCAGAGTTACTACAAGCTCAGGGAGTCGGAAGAAAAGCTGAGCACTGATTTCATTTTGAGTTTTTATGCATCACACGATACCAACAAAATCATGGTGTCATGGTGGAGGGAAGATAAAAAATTCACGAATTGGACTGTCAACTAGTATCCAATGGGAAATCTAAGGGAACCATACATATACTTGATGGATTTTCTCTACAAGTTGCATCGGGAGAAATATTTCTCCCAGTTTTTAGAGGCTTGGATGCCCCTAGATTATACGGTGGCCATTTCAGGCATGGGTTTCAATTGGTGTGCCATCATCTCCAAATAGTTGAGCACCTACATAAGGCAAGCCCATATGCCAAAAGAGGTGGAAACCTCCTCCTTCTACATGGCCTCGTATCTGTTAGACATCATCTGCGCCAGGAACATTTTCTATGGAATGAACTTGAACTGGCACTCCTCGGAGCTCTTGGTCCATGTATACTTCAACATATTATGGGAAAACGGGTACAAAAAATCCTATGCTCTTATCTAAGACTAGTTTATTGCACGCATATATTTTTTGTAGTTCAGGAAAGAGTGCCCTAGGCTATTAGAAGAAACAAAAAATGTTATATCAAAAGTGGCTCACTGGTATCTAGACAAGTGCGAAACCTACATCAGGGTTTTTGGAACCACATGGGCACCCCATTTGTTACCCATATATGTTCCTGACCGACTAGTGTTAGGGGAAATTTTATACCAGACCATCTTGCAAGGATATGATGCCACTTTAGTAAAGGACAAGGAGCGAGCCTTCATTCCATATGGGTTTCATATTGGCTTCTACATGGTCAAAGATACTGCGCATGCTAAGCAAGAAGGGATAATTCAACTAGAATTCCAGTTCCAAACAGTTTGATTTCAATAACACGATCCCAAGGGCCTAGTCCTACAACAGGCATCGCAGGTATCATCCTGTTGGCCTTATGCCCATGATCGGTTCGAAGATGAAATTTTCACCGAAAATGCTCAATATTGGAGTGAAGTGGCGTCAAGGAGGGCTGATCCTCGAACAACCAGGTTCAAAGCTATGAGTTAGGAAGAACAAGCGACGTCTTTGGAGAATAAAACTCAAGAAATTCTCAGGACCTAGGAAGGAACTATAGCATCTGAATCAGGCGAAGAAATAGGTGATCCCCAAGAGGGAATCGAAGCGGAGAGAGTTTATCAAGAATCCTTGGTACAAATCAGGGATTTCCCTAAAGTTCAAGTTGCATAGAGGATGGGTAAAATTTTGTACCAGCAAAGCCAGTTGCTAATGAAATGGATGCAAGATGATCCATACCTTATCATAACATCCACACTTCCAACTGGTACCCGAGAATGAATCTCGATGGAGTCAAGCGTCCCTGATTCCATAGATCTTGGGAACACCAACAGGTTAGGCAACAATGGATCCACAAAATCGTCGATCAATTCCCCTGTGGGCAGGAAAAATCAAACAGAGATAGGTTGAGTATCAATAGAAACACAAGCGCCTAATCCCCTTAGAAAACCTATACATATATATAGAAATGACAAAATCCCAATACCATCTCACGACTCCCCTGTGTGTGTCCAAGAGGAAAAAGGTCCTGAGAAAGTTTCCTCCCTTGAGCCCGAATTTCAAGACAAGGAGATCTCGCAAAAATAACAGAAGACAAAAACGGCCTCGAAACAAAATAACCCAATAAACTAGAAACCGAAGCGAATCCGAATGACGAGCCTGAACCGAAGGAGACAAAGAAAGGATCCCTACAAAAGGAAATCAATAGTTCTATAGCTGACGAGCAAGTAAGTAACGAGTCTATACCAGACACCTCCATTTTCCCCAATACTCAAATCCTTGATGAGAGACAAGTAGAAGTCGGACCCACAAGGCACAACGAGGAAGTTCAAGAGCCCAATCTTGAACAAATATACACCACCAGTAGTTTGGGAAACAAGCTAACATGAGGCGATCAATAGATTCCAGAGCCATTAGACGAGGTAGTAGATATCTATGTGATCTACTATGATCAAAAGAGAAAGGACATTGTTCAAAGGACTGCAAAGAAAAGAAGGATCTTTTTGGATCACTCCATCTTAGTTACTACAGAAGATAACTTGATCAACACAGCAGACGCCCGAGCATCTGAATTGATCGACGTAGGAAAACCCCTCTCAAATTCCACCTTGGATAGATCCAAGAGGGACGAAAAGGAACTAGACACCTCCCTAAAGGATCTCGATCACTTGTGCCATCTTGCCAAATACTATAAAGGTGCCACACAAACCGTTGTGTATCTGAGAGGTGAGTTCGTAGGAGTTTACAATGAGTTCAAGAAGGAAAGAAACCTGTTAACTGAGAACATATCTGAGTTCCAGGAGGACACTCTCATGGTACTCATGACATGCAAGGATATGGAGAAATGGTATGAAAGGGCACAACAAGCGGTAGAAAGACTCGAGTACATTGAGGCAGTCCAACAAGGCCGAGATAGGGAAAAACATGGCATTCGAATGATAGGCAAAATTAGTCTTAATTGCATGAAGCGATCAACCAAGTACTGGGCTAAGATTTCTCGAGTCCCACATCAAGAGATCCAAGAACAATGGACCAGGTGCAAGAAGCATTGGGATAAAATTAACAAAATAATGAAGGATGTCGGGCTCCCCGAGTTCGTCACCCCTGATAATTTCATCGACCTGAGCGATGTGGTCAAGATGCATGCCAAACAAGATTCTCTATGGACTGAAGAGTTCACAAAAATAACTGATGCAAGGCTAGGGCAAGTGCAACAATTCGCAGAACATCCGATCAGAGCCCGAACCATGCTACAACGGTTGAACTCCAATTTAGTAAAGTATCAGGCACATGTAGTAGACATCAGGGGAATATATGTGGCCCCAATGGAACAACACAGATTTCCATGGGCCCAAACTTGTGAACAACTATTTGTTAGCTGGACTAAATATGAAAGAAGTCACCCTTTCCAAGAAGTATCTCGGGACGACTGTTAAAGAAGCTATTAGTAATAACGCCACGTGGCTATTTTTTTTTTGTTTAAACTACACTTAGCCGTTAGTTTCAGTTAAAAATTTATATTATAAATAAAGACACCGACCAATTAGTAAAGGGTTGATGGTTGTTGTAAGACTCTTTCTTTATTTTTGGTTGTTAAGAACTATTTTGAGACTGCTATGAATTGAGAAGTCCTTCTAGACCAAAGACAAGCTATTTTCATCATATGCATGTGATTGGACTTGGAGAAGAACTACTTCCTATCCCGTTTCATGAATGATGCAGTAATGAGTAAGAGCAATTAATTCTATTGTCAAGTTATCCGGTGCAATGTTTTGATGTTCTTTTCTTTAATGATGAAGATAAATCGTTGTGTTATTATGTGATGGATGGTTATGGTAGATGAAATATTTTTCTTGCCATGATCTTATTACATATGTTCTTTCTTTTTGATAGTTAGTTTCTTAGACAGTAATTGGATGCTCACATGGTTAATGTATTAGTACTAGGCCTATGGTATAGAGTAATTGTCTGCATGTTAAGCAGTGGGTTATCCCAAGCCTAGGCTCTTCCCCAGTAGTTAAAACTTAATCCTGTTGTTTGTCAAGTTGGTTTATACTATCTTGCATCTCTCATATCATCTCCACCCAAGATAAAATACAGAATAAAACAATCCTAACTGAAGGAAGAGCCTTCACAAGAAAACACAAAGCCCATCGATAAATTGGTCAGATTGCAAGATCTAGAGAAAAATTCCATTTTTAAATGTTGCAGAGTCTAATTGGGCCTCAATGGCGGGTTTGGTTCCTACTATTGAGTCAAGGGATTTAAGACCCATCAACACCTACCACCAAGTGAATTTATATATTATCATTTTATTTCGACACCCAGGAATTCCATGTGGCACGTGAGATTTTCCATCTCCATCCCCCGATGCATGAAGACCAAATTATATATTAATATTTTATTTAATAAATTTTATGTTATGATCAAATATTTACCATCTCCATCCCCTTCAACGACCAAGTGAGGTTATACATTATTATTTTATTTAAAACATTTTGTATCATGCACACTTTACTTTATCGCCACCCGAGATTTCACGTGGTACATGCGATTTACCATCTCCATCCCCCGATGCCCGACGATCAAGTGAATTTAAATATTCATAATTATTAATAATATATATTATCCTTATTTTATTAACTGGCCATCGATGATCTCTCATAACAAAGGAAAATTACAAATTCGATCTCCCGATGCCCGAAAACTATGGCTCTGGATTTAAAAAATAATATTTATATTATTTCCATTTCATTAGTTGGCCATCAAAGATGTCACGTAACAAATTCCCATTACAAAAAACGATCTCCAGATGCTCGAAGGATATAGTTTTTATTATTTAACAATATTAATTTTATTAGATTTATATCATTAATCGACCATCAGTGATCTCACATAGTAAATGTTCCTTGCGACCTCGATTTACCGATGCTCGATTACTATAGCTATGAATATTTAATAATATTAATTGTATTAAGTTTATATCATTAATTGAACATCGGGGATATCACATAGTAAATGTACCCTGCAACCTCGATCCCCCAATGCCCGATGGCTATAGCTCTGGATACTCATTAATATTATTGTTGGAAAAAAAGGGGAATAATTCCTAGGTAATTTGAATAATACCAATTATATAAAATCTCACTAGTTATAAAACTTGTCTTTGTGTAATTTGAACCCAAGTGATTGGTTAATTAATATAATTTACCATTTTTCCTATAAGGAGAGAATCAAAGCTTCCCCACTCCACTTCAGATTTCTATATTTGTTTTATCTACAGTTTGATTTATGTACAATATTAAATTTTGCATATATATATATATATACACTCTCGAAAAGGAAAATCCTATTTATACACTCTCCATTCACATGGTGTAAGAAAATAATTGTGTTCTTTTACTATGTTTTTATTTCCACCCTAATTTAAGGAAATTTTGTCCCAAGACAAGAAAACCCTCACATTAAATTCTAAATTTCTACCAGAATTTACAACCCACCACAAATTAAGGGATTATTTCCTAAATTGTAGGAACTGTAATGCCCTTCATATCTAGACCATATGAAAATGCCAAATTTTTCATATTCTTCAAAATACAATTTAACATAAATTCTTATAAATACTCAAATAAAATTTACGTGCTTTTGTAATTTAACTCAATTTAAGAAATTGTATATTTATTTCCTATCCTTTTCCTAATATCTATTTTAAAATGTTTTTTCCTCTTTTCAATGTTTGGCCTATTCTCCTAAGGTCAAATAGAGGTCTGAAATTATTTCTAACTCTTGTATTTAACAGATTTTCCTAATTTTAGGTTGCTTTGAGAAAACAATACTAGCCTATTATTAACACTTGGAATCGTATTATCTTGCGGGTGGGGTGAGAATTCTTAGTAAGAAAATATTGTGCTGGGATAGATATGGCAACAAATCTACTACAAAAAACTAATATCAATTTAACGAAAGTGCAGTCCTTATGTAAAATTATCAACAAAACACCATTCAATTCTAACACTCTCCTAAACATATAAATTTCTCAAACTATCTTTTAATAAGATTGAATTCACACTACTCAAAAATACATTTTTATAATATTTTTGAACTCAACATTTGCAGAAATTAATAATGGAGATTGTTAGTACCATATTTGTTCCTGACCTGGTATGAAAGTTTATCGAGGTTATAAGGATGAGATATAGCAAGTTGAAGGCATGAAGTTGAGCTTCAAGAGATTCTACACAACTCAGAGTCAACATTTCCTAAGGAATAATCAATAAACAACAAGAAAATCCATGTCATTGTGTGCATAAGGAAAAAATTAATCTCTTGGGACTTGGCGCAACCCAAATGGGCTTGTCATAGACCAAAGGGACTTGTCACAATACCAAAAGGGGGTTTTGTCATGCAAAAAAAAGGGGGGGATGAGTCAAGAGAGAAGGGGCTTGCCATAAGAATGTAGCCTAAAGGAACAAATTCAACAAATTTGTATACCTCGAAAGATCTATGACTCAAATTACATCACGCGTTCGACCTTTAAATAAATGGTCATCCGAGTTCCCTTGGCGACATGGCTCCCAAGAACTTTGATGGGTGCATGCCCGACAATGAAGCCATTTTATATTTTATCCCTTAATATGTTCCAGGTTGTTATTGGAATGATGTCGAGGCACCCCAGGGGCTAAGACTCATGATGAATCTAAAGGCCATATTTGCAGTAAAATAATTGTGCAATATTTGGGAAGCTTTTCCCTCTTTCTCTTTCTTTCTCTTGTGAAATTATATGACCTTAAACAATCTCATCTCACATGAAAAATGATCTCAACTATAAGAGGTATATGTCTACGAGTGTTTCATACAATCAATATTTAAAACCAGAATGAAGTGATTAATTGGAAGAAAAACAAGATAAACATACAAGGCATTACTGAGAATGAATCCTGTAGCCTATGGAAACAAAAAAATGTTTTGTGAAATTAAGAATTCAACATCTCCAATAGGTGTATACAGACCAATAAAACATTATTCAAACAATTAACATCTTCATACATCCAAATGCATGGAGGTACCCTCTACATATCATTTAAATGCACAAAGAAAATGGCAAGAAATTGTCATACATTGCGAGGAAATCACTTCTATGTCATTAAAAAACATCATATAGTAAAATTAAACATGGTTAATGGATTGCTGCTTGAGATTTTATAAATATGATTTGATACAAGAAAATAAAAAGTGGGAGGAGATGCTTTACAAGAACACAAACAATGTAATGAAGGAAATACAGACTAAAACTTAAATGTAGTGGATGAATCTCTATTTCCTACTGCATTTATCAACTGACTGTGCTCAAGGTTTCTGTGGTTGAACAAATCTGGTTACAAGAAACTATTTAATTACCCAAAGTGTCGACCTTGACAATGGGTGCATGCGTTCTCTTTTATTTCTCTTGCTCATGCCCTAAACTGCTTCTTGAAACCACTTCTAGCTTCCTTGTACCGTTTCCTTCTTCTAGATTCTTGGATGGTTTCTCCCTTGTAAAATCATATAAATTACTCTCACCTATTGGATTTTTGTTATGCTGAGATCACAGAGAAGCTTGAGATTCGTAGGCCAAGATATCGACTACGCCCTGTCCCTGAAAATCCTTGTAATCATTTACCTTTCTGCAACAACCTGAAATTAAATTTGCACAGGCCTGAGACTTAACAATTGTCGGATCAGGATCAAAGAGAAATATTGAACAATAATATTTAATAATGAAACTTCGCATCATCGGAAAACAACCCCCACGCTCAATGTATCAGTGATCGAAGCATCGACGATTTTCATATAACTATGATTAAATATGGTCCATCCATATTGCAATGAATATAAACTCTCTATCATGGACATGATAAAATATGGGTCGTTGATATGTGGAATGATGAGCCTAGAATGTCTTGACATTAAAAATTGAAACTGAAAAATTGATTTGGTACATGATCTAATATGGGTCGTTAATCAATTGAACTTTCCCTCTCTTTGATGACATCATCATTGAAAAAACACAATGAACTTTCCCTAACATGGGTTATCCCGATCACCCAGATTGCAACATCATTAAAGAGAGGACATGTTCAACTGATTATTTTAGAGGGATAAAGTGAGAAACCTTGCTCAACTTATCCACAACTACCATAATGGCATCATTTTGTTTGGTTGATTTAGGAAATCCTATGATAAAATCCATGGAGATGGTTTCCCATTTTCATTCTAGAATTGACAGGGGTTGCAACAACGTTGTTGGGTGTTTGTGCTCCACCTTTACATGCTTACATTCTAAACATTTATCTACGTAGTTAGCTATGTACTTTTTCATTCCAAGCCAATAAAACAATTTCCTAGTGGTTGTGATCATTTTTGGATAATGAGGATGGCCAGTATATGGCCTTTTATGTAGTTCATCGATGATGAACGTCTTCAAGTTGTCACAATTTGGGATATAAAACTAACGTTTGTAAGTTAGCAGACCATCATTCAATAGTTGATAGCCATCATATGTCATTCCTGTGTGCTCCTACTCTAGATATGCCTTTACAGTTTTGGAAAAATCATCTACTTCCTGTGTTTTTTTAACCCTTTCTTTGATGTCTGGTTCATAGGTTCTTATAAGTTCCATGTGAATTACTTGGATTCTTTTATCGAGGGAGTCAACCACCCTATTCTCTTTTCCTTTAATCTGTTTGATTTCAAAATCAAATTCACTAAGAAGGGTCATCCACCTAGCTTGTCTAGAATTTAGTTTGGGTCGGTAAAACAAATAACTCAATCCACTATGGTCTATCATGAGTACAAATTTATTTCCAATCAGGTAATTCCTCCATGTTTTCAAAGAATCCACTAAGGAATCCAATTCCAAGTCATGTGTCATATAATTTGCTTCATGCTCATTTAATTTTTTGGATTTGTAACAAATCACATGCCATTCTTTCATGAGGACGCATTCGAGTCCTTCCTTGAAGGAATCTGTACACACAAGGAAATCCTTGTTTGGGTCTGTAATTTGTATCACAAGTGCATTGGTTAAAAGGTGTTTCAACTACTGAAAAATATCCTCACACGCTATTTTCCAAACAAATTTAACTCCCTTTTTATGAAGGGAGTTGATTGGATGACCAATCTTGGAAAACCCCTTTATGGACTTTCTGTAATATCCCGCTTGGCCCATAAAGGATCTGACATCAACTACATCTTTTGGTGTAGGAAAATCTATAATGGCCTTGATTTTGTCAAGGTAAACTGCCACTCCTTCCTTAGAGATGACATGGCCTAAGAAATGGACCTATTTTTGGAAGAAGTCACACTTACTAAAATTTGAATAGAGTTTGTGCTCTCTCAATACTTGAAGCACTAACTTGAGGTGCTCTTCATGGTCTTCCATGTTCTTATAATAAATCAAGATGTCATCAATGAACACAAATACAAATCTATCCAACAACTTGCTAAGAACATTATTCATCAAGCCAATGAAGGTGGTCGGTGCATTAGTAAGCCCAAATGGCACCGCCACGAATTCATACTGCCCATATCTTGTCATAAAGACTGTTTTGTGGATTTCTTCATCCTTAATATGGACTTTATGGTATACAAACCTCAAGTCAATCTTGGAGAAAATTGTAGCACCTCTTAACTGGTAAAAAAGTCATCAATTCTTGGTTAGGGATACTTATTCTTAATTGTCATTTTGTTTAGTTTTTTGTATTCTATGCATGATTTGAGTGAGCCATCATTCTTCTTCAAAATCAAGGTTGGTGCTCCCCAAGGAGACACACTAGGTTAATGTAACCTTTTTCCAACATCTCCTTCAGCTGTAATTTGAGCTCAACTAGCTCCAGTGTACTCATTCTATCAGGTTCTCTAGATATTGGCACTGTTGATGCATAAGTTCTATTGATAAGTCAATGTCTCTTTTTGGAGGTATACCTCATATTTCTTCATGGAACACATATTGGTATGCTCTTGATAGAGGATGATCCTCTAGGATCGACTTACTATCCTCAATAGAGTTCAGTACTTGTATTTCATATAAAGGACAATCATTTTTGAAACACTACTTCACTTGAATGGTTGATATTTATCTCATTGAGACATGCTTTTGGATTCCTTGTAGGATTCTTTTCTTCCCTTCCTCATCTTCACATTCCAATGTTTTTTTATAATAGTCCAATTTGTCTTTATGGGCAGCCAACCAATCCATGCCAATCAACATGTCATAAGATCCTAAAGGGAGTATGTTTAGGGTTTCTTAGGTGGACAACCCATTCATAATGAATTGGAATGTTGGTCTTGCCTCTGTTACCTTTATTTTTGTTCCAGTGGCTAGTTGTACCAACCATGATTTTGTAAATTGTGGTGATTACATGCACAAGAGATCTAGCTAGTATAAGAACTAACACAACTTGCAAAAGTGAGAAGACGAGATAAAAATTGGAGAGAAAATAATATAATTTTTTAAATCGTATTCCACACCCAAAAGGTGAATAGTTTACAATACATACATGATACATGAGTAACTAATGCACCATAGTAGTGATTTAGAGAGATCTATACACTCACTGAAAAAAATGAAAGTAATATACCACCTAGTCCTAGTTACTTATCCATGCAATCATTAGTTAATTGAGTCACACTTCTGGAAGTGAGAGAAGCACATGCAACTATTGGTGATAAAACCAAGGTTTCCATGCATGAGTGACTTCCACTAGTCTAACTGAGTGGAAATGAATATGAAATAAAGAGGAAGGACCTATTTTGTAGGGGAATATTCTCTAGAGAGAATATTCTCATCTAAGGAAATGTTCTCAATATTGAACTATCAAACTTAGGAAAATAATTACCTAGGTGAGTGTGTAATATCTCCAACAACCCCCCTGAACACTACTAGGGTATACATGATGAATGATTACCAAAAACCAAGGCCATGTTAGGTACCCATTGTACAATTCATATAAGAATGAAACATTGAAAAAATGAGGAAAGAAGAAAAAACCTCATGGGAACCCCCCCTGCTCAAAGTACAATGTATAAGAAAAAAATGAGAAGGAACAAAAAGTAGTTGCTAAGCAACTGCGTCCTTCACTCCACGAAGACCTCACAACTGTAAGTTTGTGCTCGTTGACGATTTTATTGAAGATGTATATTTTTTCATGTATATGATGTGTTATCACATTTATTTGTAAGAAGGGGTGTTTTCCCTAAGAAATTGACCCCTTGGCGAAAAAATGGGAAGAAGTGGGCTAAAAACCCATAGAATCCTACTTATCCTAAGTTTTCTGAGTTTGGGCGTGTCGTTCTAAGAAGCGTGTAAATTTGTGTGGTTGAGACCCACATGCCTAGATCTATGATGTAGGATCCATATCGGACCCCCCTCGACGTTCTGCCTTTAACCGGGTGGGGGTGTTCAAGTTGGTGATTTTGGAGCGCGAGACCCCCACTAACGTGTCACCCTCTCCTGAAATCGGACCCCTCCCCACTCAAAACCTCTTAGCACTGCCTACCCCCTCCAATTAGACCACTTACCACCCTTGCTTACCATCTTCGCTCTTTTCACCATCTGTCCCCCACTCTGTCTTTCTCCTCTGCTTGTCACATATCCCGCTCCCCTTCCACCTTATATTAGCACACAACTGTCCTCCACTCACCCCCACGTCATATCCCTTTTCACTTTCGCCTATCATCTCCCGCCATGTGTACTCCCTCCCACCTCCAACTAGGCGAAATTTCCCCACTATGCCTAACACCGTAGTCCCTCCTCGACTTCCACATCACATTCTCGTGTCACTCCATCATTGCGCCTGTAAAAATCATCACCAATGTCCTGTCATTTGCGCTTTTCCTATTTTCTTCCCTCTTCCACGTCTGTCCACATGGAAACCCCTTGCCTCATCTCCACATCGAGCATGCCAATCACCCCCGCCTGGTTACCATCCATTCACCTCTTCATGTCAATTTCTCCAGCCATCGTGTCAGCCTCCACGCCTGCCTGTTAATCTCACTGTGAACTCCCAAAGTAGGTCCAAATGGAAGAATACTAAGGCCTCCATGTTCTACAGGTTCAGATTTGACTGGGGACTTCCCCAATCCCAATGAAGCAGTTATTGAAGCAGTTTATGGTGGTTGGACATCATTTCCAGCATAAATGGAAAGCCCAAGAAAAGACTGTCGGCTGGTCAAATCATTTGCAAGCCCATTCTAGAACGTGATTACGTCTGACTGAAGCTCACAATTGACCATAGAATACATGCACAGTCTACCAAGAATCATGCAGATGTAATTCCTTCAATGCAAAGACTCGAGTATGTTTAAGTTGTGTTGGTTCTAAGTATATAAGAGTTGTTCTCATATTTTGTGAGCATCGATGGTTGATCTAAGATGCTGCAGTTATAAAGTTTTGATTTAAAATATGGTTATCTATTATGCTATGAGATTTGAGACCCCTTATTCAATCTAAGTCAGTTTTCATTTTCATATTTTATGCATCTGATACTGAAGACTCAGGCATGGATGATCCAACTAAGTTATTGTGATTATGTTGTAATGGATGTTTGATTGTAGCATTTTTGTAGCATTTTCGGTTTCCTGAAACTCTAAGTCCAAGAGGATCTTGTTCTCTGTGCTTTTCTTCACTTAGATTCTGGAATAACTGATGTCTATAGAAAACCATTACACTTCCTCTTCAATATCTTCCTCCTACTCACCCTGGCTACAACTCACTGACTGAAGTTGGATCAAGGCCTCATCTGCTTGTGCATACCTTATCCTGTTTTCTGAGTTAGAGCGATATCTGTGTGGGCTTGCATCCATTTGACCACCTTAAATTTATTCTTTGTGACATAAAAAACTGATAGGTATTGGGCTTACCCCTGCTGCAATCCAAATGTGACTTCTAGTGCTAACATTTCTGGAACCACTGTCAGGGATGAATTGAATATTTTCCCTAGGATTGAATGACAATGATCTTATGATTCTGAAGGTGCATCATATATCAGAACCATTGAGATTACAATATGCACCTGATGAATCCATTGAGATGACCCCATTGATCTAAATCCATAGTTTCAACTGGCTCCAAAAGGCAGACAAACGTGGTCTCATCCACAACTGCCTCTGGTTACGCCTGAAGTCCATCCATAGAAAATTATCAGAAGGTAAAGGGCCCCTCAAGAAGGCACTTCAACTGTTGAGCTAGGTGATTCTGGTAATTTTCATCATCCTCCCTATGAAACTCCATTAGATGCTTCTCATGCTCTTATTATATCTTCTATTTGAGTTTCTAGAGCGTTACATTTTGGGAGTTTTCCTATTGTTTTTTCCTCTCCTAGAATTAGTTTGGAAGGGGAAAGTTTTGACACTCCCATCTCTCTTGAGGTTGTAACTTGGCTCAGACCCAAGACCTTAGGAGATTTTCCCACTCCAGGTTTTACTATCCCTTCCCCTGTTAGAATCATTGTAGGAGAAACTTCTGTCCCTCCCAGCTCTATAGCCTTTATTCCAAACACCCAGTTGTTCCCCTTTCCCCTTGGAAGCTCAGTTCCATTATCCCATGTTCAAGTTACATATCCTCCTTGTTATCCTCCACCTATCATCCCTATGGATAGTGTCAATACCCCTAGAAATAGAGTGGATTCCATAGTGGCTGCAAGATATGCCCCTCTAATCTTACCTCAACCCATGAATTCTCTTCTTGTTAGAGATTACCCAAAATACATGCTCGAATTCACAGGGGAAGAAGACATAACTTCTAAAGAACACTTGGCTTCCTTCTACAGTTATGGAGACAATCTAAATATTGAAAATGAGGATGTATGGACGAGAGTCTTTGTTCAGATCCTTGATAGTGAAGCTAGGAAATGGTTTAGGGGACTGACCCCTGGATCCATTGTTGGGATCGAGGCTTTGGATGATGTTTTATTGAGGCAATGGGGGGATAAGAAGGACTTCATGTATTATATCACAGAGTTTGGGTCCCTAAAAATAAAAGAGGGAGAATCTGTCTCTGACTTCTCGAAAAGATTCAACAAAATGTACAATAAGATCCCTGCTGAGATAAAGCCTACAGAAGCCTTTGCCAAAATTACTTATGCTAGTGCTTTTGATCCTGATTTCTTCCTCCTGTTAAGAGAGAGAAGAGCTACTTCCTTAGCTCACATGTAATATTCATCCTTGGAAGTAGAGTCCAATGTATTGGCAGTTGACAGACTTAGGAATAAAGCTGACAGAGACAGAGGAAGGCGAAGATCTGAAACCTCAACCTCTAGCTCCTCTGCACCCCACCCTCAAGTAGATGAATTGACCAAAATGGTAAAATCCCTATCTACAGAGATGGGGAAGATGAAATTTGAAGGGAATAAAGGTTATAAGAATGCCCAAAGTACTGAAAACATAGGCAACTTCAGAAGACCAAATAATAGCCCTCAAATACTCCCAAGAGAACCTCAAAGAAGAGATAGGGATGATCATAAAGTCCAAGCCCCTATCCAAAATAATCTCATTGCTGATGAGGAAGGAAAGGAAGAAGAGCTCGACCTAGAAATCCACTATCTTGGAGACACCTCCCCTTTTCCTCATTTAACCCAATATGCATACGAGTAATCTCTCATGGACCATCAACTGAATGAGCTAAGAAAAGGAGACAAGGTCAGCGACAGTCCAAACAGATATAATCTCAGGTCCAAGAAAAAAGAAGGAAATCCTAATGTTCTTGAGCATCCTGCCAGAGAATATAGGCCTGCTAAAGATGTAGCAGACAATGAAAAAGGTAAGAAAGTTCAAACCCCCTCTCCAGTGGCCAAAATTCATGTTCTAGAAGTAAAAGAAATCCTAAATCCCACATCCCCTTTTAATTTCTAGCATGAAATTCAGAAAATTAGGATCCCTGTACACCTCTCAGAGTCAGTCAAGCATGAAGATTTCAAAAGGATCCTCTCTAAGTTGTTGTTGCCCAAACCAACAAATCATCCCATAGACTCAATCAATTTGCAAGATGAAAAGCCAACAATCATATTAGGTCCAATGGTAGAAGATAGAGATGATTCATCACCTCCCTTCTATACCTCACTGAACATACAAGATAAGGTGCTGCATAACTTCTTGATGGACTTAGGGGCATCTCATAATCTCATGCCCAAAAATGTCATGGAAGAGATTGGATTACAAATCACAAAATCTTATCATGATTTGTATTTTTTTTATTCAAGGAGGGTGCAATGTCTTGGGGTTATCAAAGACCTAGTTGTGACCTTGTTTCAGTTGCCCATGAAAAGTGTGGTCATGGATATTGTAGTGGCTGATGTTCCCCCCATGTTTGGCATGATTTTGTCGAGATATTGGATAAAATGACTTGGGGGAACCTTCCAAATGGACCTCACATATGCCACTATGTTGGTTGTGGAGCCTAATTATGTTCCTGATTCAGAGGTCCTTGCTTTCAGCCATTTTTATAACCCATGAAGACTTTACACCCCATAAGTATGTACACTCTTCCACGCGAGGGAGTGCAGAGGGGGGGTACCCCCTCTGTGGGGTCTGGGGGGTCTATCCCCCGAGTTGGGGGGCTTAGCGGTGAAGCCCCCGAAGGAAAAATTGCCTTGTAAATGTATATTGTAATTTCATTGTAAATATGGACCGTTTATTATAAGGTCGCAGATCTAACGGTAGAAATTATGATAGGGTTTTTCTCCCTAGAAGGAAACCCTCTGTTATGAGGGAAATGTATTGTGGCTATGCATTATGGAGAATATTGTATTATGAGAGAGGAGACTGTGAGAGAAAGAAGAGGAAGTTACAATGGGTTTTGTTGTAGGTTGTATCCCTTCATTTGCTGGATAATAATAAAGGAAGGACCTATAAATTTCTCTAGTGGACATAGCCCACACTGGGTGAACCACAAAAATCTGTGTCTCTCTTGTATTGTGTATCTTCTGTGTTTTGTTTCCAAATTTGTTTTATTTTATTGCTTCACGGTCCTATTTTTATAACAACTGGTATTAGAGTGAAAGGTAACTCGTAGGAAAAGAGGGTTCCTAGTTCGAGTGGGAGCAATGTTGGAAGATCAAAAGTTTAGGGTCGAGAAATTTAACAACCAAAACTACCAGTTATGGAAGATGCAGATGGAAGATTATTTGTATTAGAAGGATCTATTCCTACCATTGGGTGGAGTAGCAAAGAAGTCGATGACCATGAAGGATGAAGAATGGAAGATTCTTGACAGAAAGGCTCTAGGAACGATACGACTGAGCTTGGCAGCATCAGTGGCTTTCAATATTTCGAAAGAAAAGACAACGAAAGATCTGATGGACGTGTTGGCTAAACTGTATGAAAAACCCTCGGCATCTAATAAGGTATTTCTAATGAAGAGATTATTTAATATGAATATGTCAGAAGGTGGGTCTGTTGCAGATCATTTAAATGAATTTAATACAGTTACTAATCAACTAAGTTCTGTAAAAGTGGACTTTGATGATGAGGTTAGGGCTCTTGTATTCTTGTGCTCATTGCCAGAAAGATGGAATGGCTTGGTCATGGATGTAAGTAACTTTGTCTCTGGTTCAAATACTTTAAAATTTGATGATGTTGTTGGTGTTATCCTTAGCGAGGAGATGCGATGGAAAAGCACAGGTGATACATCAAGTAATGTGTTGAACATTTAGAACAGGGGAAGACAAAAGGATAGAGGAAAGGGCTCAGGGAACCATGGGAATTCTAGGAAGGGCATATCCAAATCCAGACTTGGAGAGATAGAGTGCTATAATTGTGGGGAGAAAGGACATCTAAAGAAAGATTGCATAGCTCCAAAGAAACAAAGAGATGGACAACGTGAGAGAAATTAGGAAGCAAATGTAACAGGTGATGTGTTACAAGATGCTTTGATTCTTTCTGTAGAAAATATATTTTTGAGTCTTGGGTAGTAGATTTGGGGGATTCATTTCATGCCACACCCCATAGGAAACATTTTCTAGATTATGTTCAAGGTGATTTTGGACAGGTTCATTTGGGTGATGATGCACCATGAAAAGTTGTAGGAATGGGAAAGGTAAAAATAAAGCAACACAATGGAAACCAATGGTCGTTGAAAGAGGTATGACATGTTCCAGATTTAAGGAAAAATATAATTTCAACAGGGTGGTTGGTAAGTGAAGGTTGTGTATCCATATTTACAGATAAGACATGGAAGGTCATCAAAGGATCATTGGTGATAACAAACGTAGAGAGGGTAGGTACATTGTATTTATGTACTGGTAATACTAACTCTTCTATCTCTTTAACTTCTACAGGAGTGGATACAACACTGTGGGATCATAAGCTGGGACACATGAGTGAGAAGGGTATGCAGATACTTCACAAAAGAAATTTGTTTCCAGATCTTAAACAAATTGATTTGGACTTTTGTGAGCATTGTGTTTATGGAAAACAAAAGAGAGTCGGATTTCTCAGAGTTGGAAAAGAAAAGAAGAATGAAAGGTTAGAGCTTGTGCATACAAATGTATGGGGACCAACTCAGGTATCATCTCTTGGTGTCTCTTGTTATTATGTTACTTTTATTGATGATGCAACTAGAAAAACTTGGGTTTATTGAATTCAACAAAAACATGATGTTTTTGATACTTTTAAGAAATGGAAAGCTTTAGTTGAGAATGAGACAGGAAAAATTTTGAAGTGTCTAAGATCAGATAATGGAGGTGAATATTGCAACAAGGATTTTGATGATTACTGTTCATACCATGGGATTCATAGAGAGAAGACAATTCCAAGAACACCACAATAAAATGGTGTGTCAGAAAGAATGAACAAGACAATCATGGAGCGTGCAAGGAGTATGAGATTGCATGCTGGTTTGCCCTTATAGTTTTAGGCAGATGTTGTAGATACTGTTGTTTACTTAATAAACAAAGGACCTTCAAGCTCTTTGGATGGTATAATTCTAGAGGAGGAATGGACAAGAAAAATGGTAAACTATTCTTTTTTGAAAACTTTATGTTGTGAAGCATTTGTCCACATTGATAAAGAAAATAGAACAAAGCTTGAGTCTAAATCCAAGAAGTGTACCTTTATTGGATACGGGGTTAATGATTTTGGTTATCGATTATGGGATTATGAAAATAACAAAATCATTAGGAGTAGAGATGTCATATTCAATGAGAAGGTCATGTACAAATATTAGTTGCAGGGAAAGAAACATGAAGAAGAAAAACAAGAATACACAGTGCTTGATGAGATCACTGAAAAAGAAATTCCAAAGGAACTTGAAAATCAAAATGTACAACAACAGGAGCAAAAGGTACCTCAAACACCTACAAGTGTTGTTATAAGATCTACCAGGTTAAGTATAACCCCTGAACGATACTCTCCTTCATTGTATTATTTATTGTTGACTGATTCTAGTGAACCAGAATGTTATGAAGAGACAATGCAGGTAGACACCAAAAAGAAGTGGGAGCAAGGCATGAAAGAGGAAATGGATTCCTTGGAAAATAACGAGACTTGGGACTTGGTTCAGTTGCCTGCGGGAAAATGATCATTGCAGAATAAATGGGTTTACAAGTTGAAGGAAGAAGATGGAGGAGAAAAGTGGTACAAGGCTAGACTTGTTGTAAAGGGGTTTGCACAAAAGAAAGGTATAGATTTTGATGAAATATTTTCTCCTGTTGTTAAAATG
>ML782605.1:1082774-1115636 GCA_009831015.1 Picea engelmannii | reverse complement strand
GCACAAAAGAAAGGTATAGATTTTGATGAAATATTTTCTCCTGTTGTTAAAATGACTTCAATTAGGACTATTTTAAGTCTTGTGGCAGTAGAAGATTTGCATCTTGAATAGTTATATGTAAAAACATATTTTCTCCATGGGGATTTGGAGGAAGAGATTTATATGTAGTAGACACAAGGGTATGAGGTCAAAGGGAAGGAGAATTTGGTATGCCGGTTGAAGAAGAGCTTGTATGGCCTAAAGCAAGCTCCAAGGAAATGGTATTTGAACTTTGACAGGTTTATGATAGAATAGGGTTATAGTAGATGTCATTCCTATCACTATGTTTATTTTAAAAGGCTAGAAAATGGAAGCTATATTATCTTGCTATTGTATGTAGATGACATGCTTGTTGTAGGGTCTAATATGCAAGATATAAATATGCTCAGGAATAAGTTAGATAATTCATTTGTGATGAAGGATTTGGGTGCTGCAAAGAAAATCCTTGGCATGAGAATAAAAAGGGACATAAAAAATTGGAAATTGACATTGTCTCAGGGTGAGTACACAGAGAAGGTGTTGGAGAGGTTTAGAATGAAGAATGCAAAACCAGTTAGTACACCTTTGGCCAGCCATTTCAAATTAACTAAGGAAATGTGTCCCAAGACACAAGAGGAGATATAATACATGTCTAGGGTCCCTTATTCATCAACAGTTGGCAGCGTGATGTATGCAATGGTTTGCACAAGACCAGATATTGCACATGCAGTGGGAGTTGTGAGCAAGTATATGAACAATCCAGGTAAAGAACATTGGGGGGCAGTAAAGTGGATTCTCAGGTATTTTATAGGTACTGCTACTCATGCATTATGTTTTGGAGGTTCAAACAGTTTTCTACAAAGATATGTTGATTCATATATGGCAGGTGATAAAGACAGTAGGAGGAGCACCACATGGTATGTTTTTACTATAGGTGGAACAACAGTAAGTTGGATTTCGAAACTGCAAAAGGTTGTTTCACTTTCAACAACAGAGGCATAGTATGTTGCTGCTACAGAGGCTAGTAAAGAGATTATTTGGTTACAAAGGTTTATGGATGAATTGGGAAAGAAGTAGGAGAATAGCAGGTTGTACTGTGATAGTGAGAGTGCAATTCATCTTGCAAAGAACTTAGACTTCCATTCGAATACTAAGCATATACAGTTTAGGTACCACTTCATACGATCCACCTTGGAAAATGGAAATTTGAAGTTGGAAAATATACACACTAGCTAGAATCCTGCAGACATGTTAACAAAGGGAGTAACCAAGGAGAAACTGAGTTCCTGCTCAGTTTTAGTTGGTCTTCAAGAATGAAGATGAAGATGAGAAATTTGTTGGGTCTAAGAAGGTTCAGAGTCCAGCATATACATCAATGGTGGAGTTGTTGAGATCAATCTCCAAGTGGGAGATTGTTGGTTGTGGAGCCTAATTATGTTCCTGATTCATAGGTCCTTGCTTTCAACCGTGTTTATACCCCATGAAGACTTTACACCCCAAAAGTATGTACATTGTTCCACGCGGGGGAGTGCAGAGGGGGGGTACCCCCTCTGTGGGGTCTAGGGGACCTATCCCCCTAGATGGGGGGTTCGGGGACAAGCGGGGGTTTAGGGGCAGCATCCACCGATGGGGGTCCAGGGGTGAAGCCCCCGAAGGAAAATTTGCCTTGTAAATGTATATTGTAATTTCATTGTAAATCTGGACCGTTCATTATAAGGTCGCAGATATAACGATATAAATCATGTTAAGGTTTTTTTCCCTAGAAGGAAACCCTCTGTTATGAGGGAAATGTATTGTGGCTATGCATTATGGCGAGTATTGTATTCTGAGAGAGGAGACTGTGAGAGAAAGAAGAGGAAGTTACAATGGGTTTTGTTGTAGGTTGTATCCCTTCATTTGCTGGATAATAATAAGGGAAGGACCTGGAAATTTCTCTGGTGGACATAGCCCACACTATGTGAACCACGTAAATCTGTGTCTCTCTTGTATTGTGTATCTTTTATTTTTTGTTTCCGCATTTGTTTTATTTTATTTCTCCACGGTCCTGTTTTTCTAACACACTATTCGTGTGTTTGGGGGGGAACATAGAATAATTTACAAGGAAGCCTAGCTGGCCTACATTATTAGTAATGAAACAGACCCCACCAACCATCCTTTTTTTGTGGTTGACACTGATTTGGGGTCTAGTTTATTGCAGTTCATTGATGCTCTTTAGCCACCTTTAGAACTCAGAAAACAGTCCACTACTTTTCCTGAAGTTTCCCCTTCCATTAGCTCCGTCTGAAAAATGTTTTTTGATGGAGCTTCATCCAGGGTGAGTGCTAGTGTTGGAGTAGTCTTTATTTCTCCCGCTCAAGAGGCCAAACCTCTGTCCTACAAATTAGAATTTGAACTACCAATAATGTGGCAGAATATGAAGCCCTTGTTCTGGGTTTGAGGGATGCAAAAGATATGGGGATTAAAGAAATATATGTGTTTGGAGATGTTGAATTGGTTGTTATTCAGGTCAATAATTTTTAACAAGCCAAGCATCCTAGACTTAGATCTTATAGAAATGAAGTGTGGGATTTAATTGACAGATTTTTCTTAGCTTTTAACATTTCCTTCATCCCAAGATAGGAGAATACAGTGACTAACTCTTTGGCTGTTTCAGCAAGCAATTTTAGAGTCCCTCGGCCACCTAAACTCAGGTATGACATAGAGGTAAAATATAGACCCTCTATACCTAACAATGTCAAGAATTGGAAGGTATTTGAGGATGATCTCTAAATCAAGAGGTTCCTGGAGACTGTTGGATCATGATTATGAAAGTAACCCACATGCTGATGTGTTTTTAAAGAATATTGTTGATAATCACATTGTTCAGTTGCCTAGCAATCACATTCTGAAGGGGATGGTACCTTTGGAAAGGATATTTGATAGTAATGATGTGGCAATGAAAGCTAAGAGGTCGATTGATGATTTTGAGATATCTTAGTGCAACATTGGTACAGAGGAGAATCCAAAATTTGTCAAGCTCTCAAGCAACTTGTCGAGGGAGCAAAGGGCCGATTATACTGACTTATTAAGGGAGTTAGCTGATGTTTTTGCCTAGACCTATTAATACCTCAGAACATAGGACATAGGTTTTATTGAGCATAAAATCCCGCTCGAGGAGGAACCTAAGCCATTTAGGCAGAAATTGAGACCTATAAATCCTATGTTGTTGCCTATCATGGAGAAGGAGGTAAAGAAGCTCCTGGATGCCCAAATCATCGTGCCTTTGAGGTATTCTGAGTGGGTAGAAAAATTGGTCTCGGTGAGGAAAAAGAGTGGGGAGATTAGAATTTGTGTTGATTTCAAAAACCTGAACAGAAGCTCAAAGAAGGACAATTACCCCTTGCCGAAGATGGAACATATATTGCAGAGGGTGACTAGTGCGTCAAGGATGTCCATGATTGTCGGCTTCTCTAGCTACAACCAAATTTCTGTCTTACCTGGAGATAGAGAGAAGACAACCTTCACCACTCATTGGGGTACATTTATGTATGCTAAGATGCCCTTTGGATTGATGAACGCAGGGGCGGCCTTTCAACGAGCCATGGATATAGCCTTCATTGGAGAAAAGGACAAGTTTATGGTCATCTATCTGGATGACATTACAGTTTTCTCCAGATCTGATATAGAGAATCGTGATCATTTGAAAAGGGTTTTCTTGAAATGCAGGAAATTTGGCCTCTCCTTAAATCCCAAGAAATCATTGTTTTCTATGAAGGAGGGCAAATTACTGGGTCACATAGTATCAGCTAATGGATTCAAGATTGATCCCAGTAGGGTAGAATCAATCCAAACCTTGTCACTCCTGAGATCTAGGAAAGAAGTCCAGTCTTTCTTAGGAAAAATTATTTTTTTAAGCAAGTTTGTTTCCAACTTTGTTGAAATGATAAATATTATAACATCCATGTTGAGGAAAGGAAATGAAGTTAAGTGGACCGTTGAGACTCGAAGTTCCTTCGATCAGATAAAAAAGGCCTTGAATGAAGTACCTATGCTTATCATCCCTAATTACTTAAAGGATTTCCTTATTTTCTCATTTGCTTCATTTGACACAGTGGCAACTGTTTTATTGTAGAAGAATGTTGAAGGGTTGGAGCAACCCATTTCCTTTTTTAGCTAGGCGCTGAGAGATGCTGAAGTAAAATATGAAATCATGGCGAAACAAGCCTATGCCTTGGTGAAATATCTCAAAGCTTTCAGAGTTTATGTTCTGCACTCAAAGATCATTGCATATGTTCCTTCATCTTCTATGAAATAAATTCTCATCCAATCAGACATAAACGGAAAAAGAAGCAGGTGGATTGCCAAGATCCTTGAATTCGATCTGGAGATCAAGCCCACCAAATTGATCCAAGGTCAAGGTTTATCCAAGTTGTTGGATGAGGCTAATTGCAAATCTTTGGGGGTAAATTTCATCAACACTTTCTCAAAACATCAGCAGTCTGAGCTATCTGAAGCAAGTTCTCAAGACAACCCTCCATTAGAAGGATGTCCTTGGTACAAAGACATCATATATTTCTTACAGAAGTTCCATCCCCTTTATGTCATGGAAGGGAGTAGGGCTAGAGCTTTAAAACTCAAAGCAATTAAATATTGCCTCATTGATCAAGTCCTATATTGGAAATATCCCCTGGGAGTGCTCTTAAGATGTTTAGACCCACAGGAAGCACAAAAGACTATTTCTGACTTCCATGATAGTCTGTGTGGGGGACATCACTTTTGGAGAACAACGGATTACAAAATTCTCAGGGATGGATATTTTTGGCCTACTTTGTTCGTTGATGTCTGTGCAAAAGTTAGAGCCTGTATCAAGTGTCAGAAATTCTTGGGGAAGCAGCAACTAAAGTCCCTGTCATTGAATCTTGTAGTTTCTTCAGGGCCCTTCCAGCGATGATGCCTAGAATTCATTGGGGGAATTCATCCGACCTCAAGCGGTCAACACAAATGGATCTTGATGGCCACAGATTATTTTACCAAGTGGATATAAGTTATCCCCACAAGGAGTGCTTCTCATAAGGTGATCATTGGTTTTCTGGAGGATATTGTAGTAAGGTTTTGTCCAAGCATGATTTTCACTAACAACGCTGCATCTTTCAAGGATGAACCATTGATTCAGTTCTGTGAGCATTTTGGAATCAAATTGATTCATTCTACTCCATACTATCCCCAGGGAAATGGACTGGCAGAGTCCTCTAACAAAATCCTCATTAAAACCATTAAAAGACTGTTAGAAGATAACCATAAAGCATGGGACTCAAAATTCAAATTTTCTTTATGGGCTAATAGAGTGACAACAAAAAGGTCTCTGGGCATCTCTCCTTTTTTAGCTTGTGTTTGGGACTGAAGTATTTCTCCCTTCAAGACTACCATGGTGAGCCTAATGACATGACCAGAAGGATTCTGCAACTAGTTGAAGCGCAGCAGGCGAGGGAACAACTTCTGAACAAAGCGCATAACCATCAACAGAGGATCAAGAAGGATTTTGACAGGAAGGTGAGAAAATAAAATTTCCAGCTGGGAGATCTGATACTAAAATGGGATGCTCCTAAGAAAGACAAAGGAAGGCAGGGGAAATTTGAGTCCCTATGGATAGGCCCTTTCAAAATCTCTAAGATATTTTCTAATAATACTTACAGGTTATAGAATTTGGAAGGCGATGAAGTTTTTAGTGGCCATGTAAATGGGCATTTTCTAAAGAAGTTCTTTAATTGAGCCATGAGTGGCTCCCATGTCTTTGGAAATATTGTTTTTTTTTCTTTTGTTTCAGGTTTATAAATGACTCCATAGCCCAAAAACAAGGCAATGAAGCTGCAAAAGAGTTCTTGTCATCTCACAGGGATCAAGCCACCCCCCATGGAGCCTAATGTTATCACATTTATTTGTTAGGGGGAGTGTTTTCCCTAAGAAATTGACCCCTTGGTGAAAAAATGGGAAGAAGCAGGCTAAAGACCCACAAAATCCCACTTATCCTAAGTTTTCTGAGTCTGGGCGCGTTGTGCTAATCAATGTGTAAATTTGTATGGATAACACCCATGCGCCTAGAACTATGACGAAGGATCCATATTAGACCCCCCTCGATGTTCTACATTTAACGGGGGGGAGGTCCGAGTTGGTGGTTTTGGAGCGTGGGACCCCCACTAATGTGTCTCCCTCTACTAAAATCGGACCCCCCCACTCAAAACCTCTTACCACTGCCTAGCCCCTCTGAGTAGATCACTTACCACCCTCACTTACCAACATTGATTTTTTCTCCATCTGTCCCCCACTCCGTCTCTCTCCTCTGCCTATCACATCTCCTTCTTCCCTTCCACCTTCTATTAGTGCACACCTATCCTCTACTCACCCCCGCGTCATATCCCTTTTCACTTCTACCTATCATCTCCCGCCACGTGTACTCCCTCCCACATCCACCTAGGCAGACTTTCCCCACTATGCCTACCACTGCAGTCCCTCCTTGGCTTCCACATCACATTATCGTGCCACTCTGTCATTGCGCTTGTACAACTCAATGCTAGTGTCTCATCATTTTCACTTTCCCTATTATCTTCCCTCTGCCACATCTGTTCACATGGAAACCCCTTGCCTCATATCCACATCGAGCATGCCAATCGCCCCCGCCTGGTCATCATCCATTCATCACTTCATGCCGATTTCTCCAGCCATCGCATCAACCTCCACGCCTACCTGCTAATCTCACCGTGAACTCCCAAAGAAGGTCCAGATGGTAGAATACTAAGGCCTCCATGTTCTACAGGTGCAGAGTTGACTGGGGACTTCCCCGATCCCAATGAAGTAGTTATTGAAGAAGTTGGTGGTGGTTGGACATCGTTTCCACCATAAATGGACAACCTAGGAGAGGACTGTCAACTGGTCAACTCATTTGTAGGCCCATTCTGGAACACAATTGGATCTTACTGAAGCTCACGACTGACCAGAGATTGCATGCACAATCTGCCAGGAAGCATGCAAACATAATGCCTTCAATGCGAAGACTCGAGCATGTTTCAGTTTTGTTGGTTCTGAGTATATAGGAGTTGTTCTCATATTTTGTAAGTGTCGATGGTTGAGCTAAGATCCCGCAATTGTAAAGTTTTGATTTAAAATATGGTTATCTATTATGCTATGAGATTTGAGACTCCTTATTCAATCTAAGTCAGTTTTCCTTTTCATTTTTTATGCATTTGATATTGAAGACTCGAGCATGGATGATCCAGCCGAGTTGTTGTGATTATGATGTAATGGATGTTTGATTGCAACATTGTTGTAGTGTTTTCAGTTTCCTGAAACTCTGAGTACAAGAGGATCTTGTTCTCTGAGCTTTTCTTCACTTGGTTGCTGGAAGACCTTATGTCTATAGCAAACCATTACACTTCCTCTTCAATCTCTTCCTCCTACTCACCATTACTACAACTCACTAATTGAATTTGGATCAATGCCTCATCTTCTTGTGCATACCTTATCCAGTTTTCTGATTTAGAGCGATATCTGCATGGGCCTGTGTCCATTTGACCACCTTAAATTTATTCTTTGTGACATAAAAAACTGATGGTTACTGGGCTTACCCCTACCACAATCTAAAGGTGACTTCTAGTGCTAACATGATGAATTAGATCCACCACTAACATGTCAACACATATCCACTTTCTCTTTTTGTAATGAAGAAGATCCAAATGAAGTTTAGATTAGGGATGATTTTAAGGTTGGAAATTTATATTAAAATGTAGAAACATAGGCTAATCTTACTTGTCCTTAATATGAAAAATGTAAAATGTTTGGCGATAGTTTTGTAAAAATATTCAAATTTTTAGGGATTTTGTATACTTTTTATAAAATTTTGGCGATTTTGGAGGTTAAATAAATTTGTTCTATGCAATTTGGGCGAATCATTTTCAGAAAAAACAGAAATTAGCGAATCTTTTTTTGGGAAAAACCATGGAAACTAGCCCATTTGTGAAATTTATCCCCTAAAATCATCTATGGTTTGGATGAAGATTTGAAAATCGTGCAACCGTTTTCAGAAAAACACTGAAATTTTGCTAATTTTAAAATGCTCATAGCTTCAGAAGTTTTTTTTTTTTTTTTTTAATTGGGAATTTGTTTGATAGGAATTCAAATTTCCAAATTTGTTTTTCAAATAATGCTCATAAATGGTAATAATTGAATCTGATGTGTGCGACCTCCTTTTTGGCTACTGAGATGCATGCAATCCGCATGCACAAGGCTCCTGAGATACATGCATGGTGCATGAAAAAGTGTCTGCATGTGACTCCTAAGATGCATGTATGATATATTATTCATTAAATTTAGAAAAAAAATATGAAATGGAGTAGACATCATCTGCAATTAATGGAACAAAAATGTGTGCAGATACTTGTGTAGAAGACTCTTCAGAATAAGAGGCTTGATCTTCTGATGACTTCTCTTCTAGATATATATTTTCAATATCTTGTATGCAATCTTCAAAATCTTCTTTATTCATGAATAGAACCTTCAATTGAGTCCATAGTTTGTTTGGAGTTGAGTCTCGTGGTTCATCATATACTTGTTCAACAATTTTAGGAGAAATAGACCAGAAGATACATCCTATGGCCATATATTGTCTGTTGAGAAAGTCATTTTTCTCTTCGGCGGAATTTGGTTCTACTTATTTTTCCATGGTTATTTGGTACAAGCCTCTGCATCTGAGTTGAAGAATTTGTGTTGGCTTTCACTCCAAATAATTATGAGGCATGAGAAGTATTGATGGTGAATAATCCATCTTTTTTGATGCTTTGTCTCATCTTCGGTACCTGCAAAAGAGTGACAGTGACGATCCTTGCTAGAATATTGTGGGATTTGATACCATGTAAAATTTGGTGATTACCTTCACAAGAGATCTAGTTAGCAAAAGAATGAACACAACTTGCAAAAGTGAGAAGACAAGAGAAAAATTGGAGAAAAAACAATAGAATTGTATTAATTGTATTCCACACCCAAAAGGTGAATAGTTTACAATACATATAGGATACATGAGTAACTAATGCACCATAGTAGTGTTCTAGAGAGATATAGACACTCATTGACATAAACTAAATTAATATGCCACCTAGTCCTAGTTAACTTATCCATGCAATAATCATTTAATTGAGTCAGACTTGTGGAAGTGAGAGAAGCACATGTAACTACTGGTGATAAAAATGAGGTTTCCATGCATGAGTGACTTCCACTAGTCTAATTGGGTGTAACTGAATATGAAATAAATATGAAATCCCTATTTTGTAGGGGAATATTCTCTAGAGAGAATATTCTCATCTAAGGAAGTGTTCTTAACATTGGACTATCAAACTTAGGAAAATAATTACCTAGGTGAGTGTGTAATATCTCCAACAGATTTAGCATGATTTACTTTTTGCGGTTTACATTTCTCAACATATTGAGGGTAAATATAACTAGAATTAGAACCAGGGTCAATTAAAATGGAAACGAGATGGTTGACAATCATAACTTCCATCTCCACCACTGAATCTTGGTGATCAACTTGTCTATTATCTAGGGATGCATACATTTGTGGCATGCTCCTAGCCACATCATTGACTGTGGTAGCTTCCTGGATGTTTTAGAAACTCTTGTTTTCCTGTTTTCTATGTGGAAAGTCCCTCAATAAATTTTCTCCACATCCCCAAAATTTCAATGGTTCTCTTTTTGTATGACCAGTCTTGCCTGGAACTGATCCAAAGGGATTATTTCCACTTTGATATGGTAAATTATATTGATACACACTCTTAGTGGGAAGGATCATCTTAGATCTTTTCCCATGGTTCTTAAACTTTGAGGATTTAAACCCCCTTCTTATTTGTTTACAACAAATATGGTTGATGATTAATTCTCATACATCGTATAGTTTCTAAATACAGGCATGGCTCCATCAAAGATGATAGTGACGTAGAAGAAACAACTAGTAGTGAAAGAAATATATTATTAGTTGATTGGAGATAATTTATACATGTAGGGTGCAGATGAAATATTGATACATTGTGTGTTGGAACATGAAATACCAATGATACTCGAAGAAGTGCATGACGAGATTGCAGGAGGAAATTGTGCAGGGAGAGAAATTGCACAAAATATTTTTTTCACAGGGATTTGGTGGCCTACACTTCACAAATATGCGAAGGAATACTATCAGTCATGTGATGTATGTCAAAGAGTGGGAAATACATCTAGGAGGGATGAAATGAATTTAAATACACAAGCTACATTGCAAGCATTTGATAAATGGGCCATATACTTTGTAGGACCAATCAATCCACAAGAAAGAAGATCAGAGGAAATGTACATCATCTCTTCAACTGAGTATTTGACAAGATGAGAATAAGAAACCCCAATTACAGATTCCACCATGGATGTTGCTGCAAGGTTTTCTTTTTAGAATATAGTCACAAGGTTTGGATGTCCATCCATATTACTCAGTGATAAAGGCACACACTTTCTAAATAAGAAAAATGCAACATTGAATAAGGAGTTCCAAATCCATCATCAAAAGAGTACTATGTATCATCCTCAGGCCAATGGAATAGTGGAGGATTTCAATAAAATATTGGAGAATTCCTTGACCAAAATTTGCAACATAGGGAGAGACGAATGGGACTTAAGAGTTCCTACAGTCTTATGGGCTTACCAGACTACAAGTACACAGTGTATAAGATAGACACCTTTTAGATTGGTCTATGGGAAGGAAGTTGTGATTCCAATGGAGTTCATCCTACCTATCCTACGCATTGTAGCAATCACTGAGCTATAAAACTTTGGTGCAATAGAGGAGATATTGAAACAATTAGTACAGCTTGAGGAAGATCAGTTTGTCATGGGTTTTCATCAGCAAATTTAGAAGGCTAGAGATAAATATTGGTATGATTGACACATAAAAAAGAAAAATATTCAAGTGGGAGATATGGTACTACTCTATGACAACAAATTCATGTAGCATCTAGGAACATTTAGAATGCACTGGTTAGGACCCTATGTGATTCAACACATAACAGAGACAAGTGTTTCACAGTTGGAAACCCTGGATGGAGAAGTCATGGGAGAAATGGTGAATGAAAGTCGACTAAAACTCTATAGAAATGGATGACAATCTGTGCAGTAATATGGGCTGCATCAGAACCAATGCATTATAGTAGTTGTACCATAGTAGGAAGGAAAACCATAGAAAACCAAAGAAAAGTAGAAAAAGGAAGAAAACCAAATAAAAAGTAGATAGAGAAAAAATAAAAAGAGTATAGAGTACAAAGCCTTGGAGATTGTATAGAAGGAATGATTACCATGCATGATAATGAAACTGCATCAATTCACAAAATAATATACAAAAGATATAGACTGAGAAGAAACCCAATGCAATAGTAAGAACCGTTGTGCAATTTTGAAATAAACAGACCATTAAAAGAATTAAAACAAGGAAATGATGGTTACGAAGTGGGAGTGACAATTCATAAAGGCACCATATAATATTAAATGGTAACATCCACCAGAAATCATGAGAGATTGGTAGTATGATGGAAAAATCACATGATAGATTTGGTAATAAAGAGGAATTTATTTAACAACTCATCAACCACACTAGAATATTGAATAAGGTAATTAAGGTAGGATGAGACATGTATAGTTAGAAAAAAGACACAAAAAAAATAGAATATCATTAAGTGTAACTCATTGTTGCATGCAAAAGAGAGAAAAATAGAGCGAACTAGAGAAAATTTGAGTGCACCCAAGCCGAGCAACAACTACTAGAGAAAACGCACCAACCGGTTAAGTAATTTGTTGTATAAGACATATGGCTTCCAAAGTTTAGAGTGGCATATGAAACAACATGGAAATAGGAAAATTGACCAGTAGAGAGACCAAAGATCGAGGAAGTAGCTAGAGCCTCGGATTCAACTCCACTAGCTAGTTTTCACAGAGATTACCTACCCCCGAGGATGGATAATGTGCCACACATACACGTACCATCCAATGGGAAGTACCCACTAATGATTGCACCAATTCCACCTGGTGTAAGCATGGAAGTAGAGATGCTTGAAAATATTACCAACCTAAAGTTCATAGACCATGACATTACCGAACAACAAAAATTCCTGGAGCTAGCTAGGGAAAACTATTTGGGCACAAGGATCATACCAAGAACATGGGAAATCATGTTGGAGACACATTTCAAGTGAAGCTTGGATATTAATGCATGGGTGAAGGTGTTACTTAACTGTGTCCATGGGGGGACACTTTGGCTTGATCCATCAGTATCAATAGATATTTTTCTAATTGCATGTATTATAAGACTTCCAAAACCTGATGAAAACCCAACCATTTTATTTAACAAGGAATGAGAGCGATCCCTCTCTGAGTTAGTGAAGGACATATTCCAGGGTAAAGAGGGCACTAGCTGTTAAAAGCATAAAGGACAAAAATGTTTGGTTAGCAACATAGGTGTTGGCCTGTAGGTTTTTGTGCAAGTGAAGGAAGGGTGAAGTACCAGATGCAACAATTGAAGTTGCAGAGAAATGTGTGGAATGGGTTCAAATGAGCTGGGACACCTTCTTGGTGAACCATTTTTTACAGGATTGCATTGAGGCCCAGGAAAAGGGAAAAAAATTCCATTATGCATGGTTGTTGATTTTGATTGTGTTGGTTGGATGGAAAGAAACGGGTTACTATCAACATATGTGCATATCAGGTAGAGGCAATTTGGCCGAGAGATATTCCAACTTATGGCATACGATTATTAAGAGAAGACATAACGACAATAATTCCCCATTTATTGTATGCTTGGACACTATCATGCATCTAGTTGCAAACACACTTTGCATATAAGTAGAGACAATAGTCTCATATAAGGATATCACACATTTTAAATAAGTCATGCACCATATGTATGTGCATACCAAGAAGGACACAACATTCTAGTGGTTTTCCACCAGTTACAGGTTAATCGCAGAGGATGTGTGTTTGATAGTCAATGACTGGAAAGGTGAATGGAAAATCCCAACACAGAAAAATAGGGAAATCAGAAGAGGAAGAAGAGAAAGATAAAAGTGACGAGGATCCAAATTATGAGAAAAAAAATGGTGCAGGAGATATTTCTGGGCCATCCACAACTGAAGAGAAACAACCAGTCCCAACAATAGGGAAAAAAAGGAAGGAAATGGGGAAAGAACCCGCAGGGGGCACGCAAGAAGGAGAAAGTGCATAGAGAGACCCCAATGTATGCATTGATTGATGATGATATTGAAAGGATAGGCTAGTAGGTCTGGGATGTCGTGGAATAAATATTTGAGTAGGCAACAAGGAAGCAAGTAGAAGAGAAACAAAAAATGAAGGATCAACTGAAATACTTCAACAAATGTTGGAAGCAGTGTGTATCACCACAGAGATTTGAGCAAAGGTAGGATCCTCCAGTATTCTAGTAAAGGAAGCAGAAAGTGCGCATCCGACCTTGACTCAGTTAAAAACTTGGCATAGGATACTACAACTTGAGATAGATGCACTAGAAAGTTCGATGATTGAATTGCAACAATAGGTAAATGCATTAGGATATATGAACATAGTTATATCAAAGATGCCAATTGAAAGACTACAAAACTTGTAGATAGGATTAGTGCAAGAGATTAAGAACATAGGAGAGGAATCAAAGTAGGATTTGATCAAAATTATGAATGAAAGAGATCAGTTACATCAACAGTATGAGGTTGTACTCCAACAAAATAAGGAAATTGAAGGCCAAGTAGTAGAGGTCATGAAGGAAAAAATAGAGGTATAAGAAAGGGTGAACAAATCCCTTAAGGAAAAGGATGAGGCTAAATGGATAGCACATAAAACCCAAGATTTTTTTCAAACATTATACAAGGATATACTTGAAGTCTCCATAGTAGTAGAGGATACTATGGAGGAACAAGTGTTAAATATCGATGAAGTTGCCAAGGGCTCCAGAGCATAGATTGAGGACTTACAATTGCAGAGCAGTCCAGGAATTCCACTGGAAGTGCATGAGGGCAGGGACAGAATGGCAATGTCAACAATTGCCAATATCAAGAAGGTAGATGAAAATTGCACCAAACTCTACGAGGAGAGGGAAAAAACATGGATAGAGTTAGCAAAAGATCCTGAGATGAAGGCGATGGAAGATTGATTAACAGAAGCACAAGAAAGAGCACAACAAGCTTCAGATAAGATGACTACTCTTCCACCTGTGAAATAAATGACAATAATTTTATCTCAGAGGTAGTCCTACTTGGAAGTAGAGAAGTTGAGGGATCAACAAAAGATCCTTCAACAATGATTAGAACCACTGTAATAAGAATAAGTGAGGATAATAGGGGAGTTGGCCATTGTGTAGGAAAGTTCAAACATGAATCCATTGAAGTAGAAGAGAAAATGACAAGCTTGACTACGCAGGGGGATGAGGAGATAGAAACAATAGAGGCCATGCTAATAAAAGAAGTGAAGGTAGTGAAGGTAGCCTCCCAAAATTTCATTGCGGAATGGAGGAGAAGGACACAGGCCTGAGTGTCTCGGGATGAGCTACAGGTGAGTGTTTGGGGCCTATTGGATAGACTGTTTTGGAATAAAGTTTTGGGAAAAATCCTAAGTATGGAAAAAGTGCATAGAAAAGGTGCACATGTGAAGAAGGAAGATGAGGAAGTGTGTAGATGAGGCACATCCAGGAGAAAAGTAAACATTAGAGGCACATCTAGAAGTATAGCGTGCAGTGAGAGAGAATAAAGAATAATAAAGTAGGAGAAGAAAGTGAGAGAAAAGGAAGGATGAAAACTCAAGAGGCTAAATATGGAAGGACACACAAAAGCAGGAAAGAACAACCAGGTAAAGTGCAAAAGAAACATGCATATGGAAAATTAAGAGAAAGCAGTCGAATAGCCAATGAACTAAAGTTGTAATGTAATGTAATATGGTTTTAATACCTAAATCCTACGTATACATATGTAAATTGTTGGGAGAATAGGGGTTCTATGGTCATCTTTTGTGTTGTTCCTCTGGTTGTTATTCGTTTGTTGGTTTTACGTATCATAATTATCGAGCATCCTTTTGGAATCTATCCCAAGTTACTGAGAGTTCTTTCCTGTAAGAAGAGTGATATGATAGTCTGTAAGGAGAGGAATATATGTTTGAATGTAAGGGATGATGAAGAGAGAGAGAGGCTTACACTGCAAAGCAAATAGGATAGTAGGAGAGAAAGATACCATGATACATGTTTGTAAGCACAATGTACAAGCCTGAAGCACTTAATGAAAGCATAATAAAGAATCCAACTATTGTGGACGTAGCCCAGAGTTGGGTGAACCATGTTAAATATTGTGTAGTCTGTCGTTTATGTGGTTTCTTATGAATTTTGTTTGGATGCATAGTAGAAAAGATTTGTCTTATGTTTAAACATGGTGAAATATTCATCACTATTACATCAATGAGTTATGCAGTAATCTAGAATAGAATGATAGTATGAATATGAATAGCAAAGTAGTTAATAAGAAAAAAGGACAAAATCACATGCATAGAAATTATAAAGAAGAATGAACAAGATGGTCAAGTCCCATTCCATCACTACTGTAGAAACCTGGTTCTCACAGTCCCAATAGATACCTTGGGTGAGACTTCCTTGTGATGCCGAAAGGGATGGTGTCTGGTGTTTTTTTTTGGTTAAATATAACTCGAACCTAGGGTCTTACAAACTGTGTAGAGTACCAATAGACCTCCATCTCCACCGCCACTAATTGTGGAAATTCATGAGACTTCTTCAGATAATATTTCTAATAAGATCTATGAATCTGATATCTTTGATATTTCTGATCAGAAGTAAGAATTTTTTGGTCTGAAGCATCTACCACGATGGGAACAAAAAACTATTAAGGCAACAGGTGATCTAGTTGGTGATCCCACCAATCCACGAAGAACCAGATATTAGTTTGTGGAGTCTACAAAATATCTTATTTCCATAGAGCCTTTGATTCCTATTTATTTTTATATGGTACTTATATCATACCATAATTATTATGCAAAGTCTTAAGGAAACCCCCATTGGGAGGCAACTATGAAAGAGGAGTAAAATTTCCTGATGGGGAACAACACATGGGAGTTGGTTCCTCTGCCTTCCAACAAGAATCTTGTTAGATGTAAGTGGATTTTCAATACAACGAGGGTTGTTTATGGATACATTACAAATTATAAGGCTTAGTTAGTAGCTAAAGGTTTCTCACAGGTTCAAGGCATTAACTGTGAGGATACTTTTTCATTAGTTTCCAAGATTGATTTCATTCAGTTAGCTCTAGCTATTGCAATAACTAGAAAGTGGGAGGTACACCATATTGACGTGAATAATTCATTTGTACATGGATATATCAATGATGAGATATATATGTATCATCCATAGGGATATGTTCAATATCAATCATTAGTTTGTAGGTTGAGGAAGTCACTATACAAACTCAATAAAGTATGCTAAAATGGACTCTTGTCCTCTCTATAAAGGTTTTCTTAGATGTGGATCAGATCCTAATATGTATATTATATGGAGAACATATTCCCTTCTACTAATATTTCTATATGTATATGATTTAATCATCACAAGGAGATCAACCTCCTCCATTATTGTAGTGAAGACCTCTTTGCATGATAGGTTTTCTATGATTGATATGGGATTGTTGCATTACTTTCTTGGTCTTGAAATCAACCAGAATGATTTAGGAATCAAATTGTATCAGTCCAAGTATGCCAGAGATATACTTGATAGGGTTTCATATGACATGTTGCAAGGAATATCCAACACCCTTTCAAGCAGGGGTTAGACTAAAGAATGTCGGTGCATCACCTTTGGTTAATTGTACTAGATATCAAAAATTGGTGGGGAGTCTTCTCTACCTTACACACTCTCAACCAAATATCTCTTATGTAGTTGGATCCATTTCTAGGTACTTGTAGGAGCCACATGAGCTTCACTGGAACACATCAAAGAGGATCCTCAGATATGTTAAGGGGATTGCCATCTTTGGTATAAACTATACAACAATATCGTCCTTAGATCTTGTTCGTTACACAGACTCAGATTGAGCAAGAGATAAACTTGATTGCAAGACCACTTTAGGATATGTCCTCTACCTTGGATCGAGACCTATATGTTGGTCAAGTAAGAAGCAATAAAAAAATTTCTTATCATCAACAGAGGTAGAGTACAGGAGTGTAATGAATGTTACTACTCATGCTATTTGGTTGCAACAATTTCTTATAGATTTGGGAGTTCATTTTCATTGTCCGATAGTTATATGGTGTGATAATCAAATTGATATTAAACTATGTAAATACCCATTTCATAGGAAACAGACTAAGCACATTGAGGTTCATATGCACTTTATTTGAGGACATATTCATGATGGAGTCATTGATATGCATTTTTGTCCATCTTCATAGCAGGTGGAAGACATCTTCACCAATCCTTTCACCAAAAAGAAGTTTCTCTCATTGAGGGATATTATTGGAGTGAGGGATAGATTAGCTTAGAAGTTGAACATGTTAGCATTCATTTTTTATTAGCAACATATTTTGAGGGGGGGTTCGTTCCCACTGGGTTTTCTCTCTTAACCTCACTTTTGTTCAGTTTTTATGCATATATACTTGTACATGAGTACCTAAGATGGATTCATATTTCCAGGGCTCATCATTGTGCACAACAAATTTTTGTTTCAGGGGGGTTTGGGGGTACATGATCAACTAGATACTTAGTGGCATACTCATTTTTTCCATTTTCCTACTATTTAGGAGGACTGCTATTTATAACATGTCTATTTATAGTAGGTGGATGCAAATGTAATACCATGGGAAAATACCATGGGTTTGCAAAACCATGGGCTCATAAGAAATCATTAGGTAAATTCCTATTTTCTAGGAGTCCTATTTTCTAGGAGGAAGAGTGCTTCATTCCTTAATTTTAGGAGATAATTCCTATTTCATGGCTAGAGAGTACACTTGAGTCAGAATATTATTATCCTAGATAAGTGAACACTTCTTCTTAATTATTTAGTTCTATTATTAGTCATGGAGTCCAATTATACATGCATGATTTGCAAGCATGAGTTCTCACTTGTGCATGGCTAACTCCATTTATGACTATTTAGCTCCATTTATGGCTAGTTAACTGATACTAAGAGAGAGTTTGTTTTTTAATTTGAGAATACACATTGAAACCACAAACTAGTGTGCATTACTCCTCTTGTGGATAGGTCTATATATTGTACTCGTGATCAATGATTAATACAATGTGATTCAAGTTGGTTTGTTAGTCTCTTAAGAGTGAGTACTGATTATATTTTCTCTCTCCTCTCTTTGTTTTGTAATTAACAAGTGTAGTATTTCCTACTTAAAATTATATCTTGGAGTGTGGTTTAATCCTATAGATAGAAGGTTGTAGGAAAGACTTGTAACACTTAATACATCATTGAAATGACCATTGTCCACCTGAAGTAGATGTCTTCAATTGTAATGGTCAAAGACTGTCGAATGAGCATGAATGCCTCGACATTAGGGTTCAAATATTCAATCAAGAAATTTAATAGTCTCCTTTGTGCCCTCATGCCACCAATTTGCAATAATTTGTACATGCCACATGGATGTAAATCTTTTTTTTCCTCATCATTTTCAAACACTACCCGGTCCACCTCTTCGTGTTCACATTCTCTCAAGAGGACAAACATCCTATTCATTTACCAAGAAATTTTTGAGTTAGTTTCTCTTTTTCAAAACCTTCCTTGGGAATCTACGACCTATAGTTAGAAAAGTCGCAGATATCCATGACTGGTGTTTCCACCAACTGCAGATATCTGTGGGTTTCCTTAAGGCATCCCGCGGATGCGCAGAGTCATGCTAAACAAATTGAAATTAAGCTTAAAATTTGCAAGAAATTGAGGAAATAAGTTAATGGAATGCAAGATAGGGTGAGATTACTTACTTGTGTAAGGTGGAAAGAGGTGGAGTTACTTCAAGCTCCATGTTTCTCTGATTGGCACTCCAAGGGTTTTGGTCACTTTGTTTGTTGTTTTGGGTAAAATGGTTAAAGTGGATAGTAAATGGGTAAATATAACAAATTTTCATTAAATTTTGAAAACCCACTTCCTATAGTTTCAAGTTTTTTCAAAATTTTCAACTAATGGTCATCTTTTGTAGTGCTATGATTCCTTTTTGCAGGTCTTAGGCTAGTATTGATGCTCTTCGAATTTTTATCGTTGATTGGCTGAAATTTTTAAAAGGCCTTGGGTAGGTAATGTTCTTATAGCTAGGATTTAAGGTAGGAT
Organism: Picea engelmannii; assembly: GCA_009831015.1. Lineage (NCBI taxonomy): Eukaryota > Viridiplantae > Streptophyta > Pinopsida > Pinales > Pinaceae > Picea > Picea engelmannii. Next base: position 1,096,260 of record ML782605.1, on the reverse strand, counting down.
TCATTCATCTAAACCTTTTGCATTATCAGTTTCCATTTTCACTTAAACCTAGGGTTGACCCCATTAAGAAGAGATGACACCTTTCCCTTTGTTCAAAAGCGTCATTTTGTTGATGGTAGAGCCTACCTTCCATTATCACTTTAGTCTAGAATCCCCTTGTATTATGGTGCTCATGATGCAAGTTTTGTTTTAGGCTCGGGAGTCCTATTTATCCCTGCCATGAGTCTACGTTTGAAATTCATACTTCTTACTCACTATCATTCTAGCCATTATCCATGGGACTCCATCCCTTACATATTTCTCACAATGACATTATGGAATCCATTGTTAATCTCTTTTCAAACTCCTTCAAATTGAAAATATTTCTGAGTGACCTTGTTCCTTTTACACTCATTAAATGATCCTGAAGGAACATTTGTTCAAAAAAAGTTTACCCTTTCTTCAAACTGAATAGACTAATTACGAAAAAAGGTATACTCTATTATATGGACTAGAAGAGTTCTCCACGATTTTTTTTTATACTTTTTCTGGCTCAAGGGACTAAATTTACAAAAAAGGACGAGGGAGTCCATAGCTAAGATCTTTTCAGACTCCTTAAAAATTAAAATATGGTAGAGTGATATTGTATTTTTCACACTTGTAAAATGGATTTGAAGAGACATATTTTCAATATAAGTTTAACCCTTTTCTGGACCGAACTAACTATCTACAAAAAAGTAATACTCTGGACCAATATGGGCCAGAAGAGTTTTCCTTGGTATTATTTTATTCTTTTTTCAGGCCCTGGAGACTAAACTTATGAAAAATACCATCATGGGAGGTTCACTTCCTAAATTTGAGTGGTAATTTCATTTCATATTGACTGCTCATGCTTTTAGGCCTAATATCAACTTCAACATCTTTTCGTTGAACCTATTTCTTATACATTCCTATTAGCCCCAACCTTGCATTTTATGCCTTTGCAATTGAACACCTTATTAGCCCCAGCCTTGAATTTTATGTCTTTACAACTCAACACCTTATCCTTGGATGGAACATTCCCCGAGTGTTCTTATCCTGCACATGCTTCCTTGCATTGAGCATATGTATGTTCCTTTTGTTTTGTAACTATTTTTCTTGATCGCGACACTCATTTCCTCCATTGTACAATAACATTCTTTTATTCCTTTTCAAGATTTTATAATGTGAAAAAGACAAAAAAATAAAAAATAAATAAAAAGAGGGGGGAAACCATCTATCTTTTTTATTGGAAGCAGTTTTTTCGCCCTTGAAAAAAGAACAATATTGAGTCAGTATCTCATCATTTTGGGTCTAGTATGGATTTAGGAGACTTTTCTCATTTTTGAGTTTTATCTATGTTGGCATAGGGGTAGACCCAGGGTTCAACGCTTAAGAAACGCACCAACAAAACCCTAACTACCAACCCTTTCGAAAACACCTGCGAAGCAGATGAAGTCTCACCCGAGGTAGAGGCAGGGGTGGTTGCAGGACTCAAGTGTCTACAACCTAGCTGGGACACAGATCTATGATTACAACACTTAAAAAATCACTTAGAAGTTAACATTCATCAATATTTAACCCTTATTTACATCACAGATTCAAACCCTAATTATAGAACAACGTAGTATTCAACAATATCTAAAACTTCCAAGCACTTAACATATAGAAACATATCATATCTAGCATTCACTCACATCACTAGGCAGTAAGCTACCATATCAGATGCATCTAACATACATAAAAATAACAACATTAAGCATAAATCACATCAATCACACAAGGCAACCATACCATAGGATATACGTGGTTCACCCCCAGTGTGGGGCTACATCGACCAACTCTTCTCCTTATTTATTATCTTTTGTCAATATTCTTACATACAGAGAGACCAAAAACCCCACTTCGCATAGGACAGAAGATCTACGCACACCTCACCAGATCCTCCTTCCCCGAGTTAGGTCACAACACAAATTATTCTTACACATTCTGCACACTAGATTATTACAATCACTTGAAATTATCTCTGCAAGTACTTACACATAGAATGCACAAATCCTCTAGCTCCGCACTAAGACACAAATATTCACTACTACTTCACCTAGCACACTTTCCCCTTCATACATCACCTAGCTATATATTTATACATTACAAAAGGGCCAAAGCATGGGTAAACCCATGGGTCAACATCCCATAACCTGTTACATAAACCCTAAGCCCAAAAATCCATAAAAAGGGGGCGAGATTCCATGATCTCTTCTTCGTCTGGTGCTCTATCTTCGACCATCCTATCGAAGTCCCAAAATCGGTCAAATGTGACCCAAGTTCTCCAAAACTTGGTCAAGGGCCAACATGCCCCCAACACTCATCTGTGACTTGTTCCGAGTCACTCTGATCTAGGTAACTCTGCCTCGAAGGCCTCGAGCTTGGCTTGATATGCTTCGACCTGCTGCTTAGCTAGAGCCTCCTGCTCAACAAACTTCTGATTGAACTTCTCGGTGAAAGGTCCTTCCAATCGTTGTTCAACTGAGGTGAATTCTTATTCTAGTTGTGCACCTTGTCCTTCTATCTCCTCAAAACGTGTGCAGGCTTCATCCTGCAATGGCTGGAGTCTTTAGGTTACTTCCATGACCTTGTTCTGAATGGCATGGGCCTGTTATTAAACCATGTTCTTTTCCTAGGCTATTTTCATCCTGTTGACCGATGATAGTAGCTTCAACTGTGCTTGCACTATTGCTTCTTGTTGTTTTTCCTCCTGGAATTGTGTCTTCAGTTTCTTGAGCTCGAGGTCCTCTACAAGGTACTCGTAGGTCTTCACACTTCGACTACTGAGTTTTTTTTATTCCAAGGTTAATGCCTTGATTCTCTCAATTGTGCTCCTCACAGTTTCTTCTCTTATATCTCATACTTCCTATAGAGTGCTTGGCACTGTCTGTAATTCCAATTTGTTTATTCTTTGTTGGAGTTGTTGAATGGATTTGACAAGCCTTCCCTCTTGATTCTCCATTGGGTCTTCTTCCACATTCTCTAAGACCGTCACAGAGCGAAGTGATATAGTGACTACTTCTTTAACTCCAATATTCTCTACAAGTATCTTTTCTTTCTTCCTCTAGATCTGTGCTCTATCCTCTACAAACTTCGCCTAGAGGTCCTCTTTTTCTTGCTTTGCAGCCTGACGTTGTTCTATGGATTCCTCTTTTTCTTGCTTCAGGGCCTCTGTGGCCTGTTCCTTTTCCTCTTGGACACAATGAGGGAGAGCCTCCATCGCATCTACTATACTGCGTAGCTGGGTAGGCTCATCTCCTACTTCTATGTTCCTCGTTGACAATGATACAGTAGGAACTGTGCATCTTGAATGGAGAGCCTACTGTATTCCTTTAAGCTCTGCTTCAATGAGATCATACATGGATTCTTGTTTTGCTTCATTGCGCTATAAAATATATTTTGATGTATCTGATATGGCGGTGATAATGAGGTTTATGTCATCCACCATGAGCACAGTCTACAACTTGGGCTTACTAGCATTTGACTTCTTCAGCAATGTAGGTTTCGTTGGGGAAACCTTTATTTACTTGGACATCTCTACCTCTTCAAGGGTGTTCCTAGGTGTTGTTACTTCACCCTGCTTCAACTTTTCGTCTTCCCCTTCTTTCTCTTCTTTGTCTACTTCGTCATCTTCTCCTCCACTAGGTGAATCTGATGTACTCTCTTTTGATGCATTGTTTATTTGTTGTACATCTTCCTTATTTTTATTCATTCTACTGCTGGGTGCATCATACTCTTCGTGAGTGACCATAGGAATTCCAATGAGGTCGGGGTTCGAGAGTTCTTCCTGGTTGACTGGTATAAGGAGATATGCAGGCTATTCCTTAGTTATTTCTTTCAGGTCCTCCTCTGTGAGCTTGTAGTAGGATTGAAGCTCTTCTTTATTTTTGTCTCCACGCACAGTGATATAAATAAAATGTCTATCTGTGTGGAACTTCATAATTAGCCTGAACCTGTCCAGGGTGTTCGACATCATATGAGGAAAAGACTCAATATCCCTCTTCAACTATAGGTAATAGGTGTGGAACACCGCATTTGAATTCCATTGTTTAGCCATGTCGCTCGAATACTAAAGCATAGTGAACTTCGCAGCTAAGGGTTTAGATGGCTCAATTTCAGGGAAGGTCACACCTTCTAGCATCTCTCAAGCAATGAAAATGATGAGGATTAGGAGCCAACTAAAATGGAACTCATAGCCCTGATCCTAAGCTTCACGGAAGTCTTTCTCTAACTGGTTGCTGAGGTAGCTCACCCAATTCATTTATATCCCTTCAATGCATTTTCCCACGAGGTCAATCACGAATCCCGTGACTTGCATGGGTCTATTCTTCCTTACTAGCTTACCAATGATCAACTGGTAGGCTGGGTGCACTAAACCATTCTGTATGGAATCTACCTTGTAGCCTTGCTTCCCCTTCTCCACATCACCATAGGTATATTTGATTCTCTGTTCCAGGGCACAATCTATATCCTTCCCTGGATAAAAGTCTTGTGGGTCTGGTCCTTGCATGCTTTATCTGGTGATCTGATGGATCAATACCAGATCGACTGTGATACGCCTGTCCAACCATAGGTAACCACCATGGAAGCACGAAAATAGGAGTTTAACGCATGCGTTAACCTCCTGGTGCCTTCCAAAGTGGGGCATCTTCATTATGTTTAGGATGGTGGACCTCGCAATATCCATGGTCTACGGTTGGGGGATGATCTTCAACTTCTTCCCCTTTATCTTGGTCAAATACTTGTATGGTGCAAGCATGCCATAGTTCTTGCAGTATCCAAGTTTATAGTTATTGATATTCAATGTCGGAATCCTCTCCAACTACAGTCTGACTGCGTGTATCCCCTTCAGGAGGTATGCAGTGATCACTATTTAGTCGAAGTCCCTCAGGACGTTTTCACAACTCACCGCGCTAGCTAGAGATGGGATGTAGTCAGGAAGGATAGATGGGATGAGCTTCACATTCTCTAAGTCATCATGATGATTTGTTCATTTCTCTGTCGCATCTCAGGATGGTCCAGATCCACAAGCAGTCGACGGGGATGCTTTCACTCCTCTCGTCGTTGAGGCTTGGATGCTTGTAGACATTACCTTCTCGACCATGAGGTCTATTAGGATCTCTTCAATGTATTTTTCTACTATGTTAATTTCCTCCGACAAGAACACTCGAGATCCGATATCTCAGGTCGGTGAACAAACACTCAATGTAACAAAATGGATGGTGAGGTCTCAATAATCACTGTGCAAAAGAAAGTAGTTCTTTGTGGGCTCAGATAATCACAATAGGCAAAAGTGTTCTCAGTGAAATGATCAAAGGGATAAATAAACAATGTTGTAACATACTCTTCCAACAGGAAGGAATGGCTCAATCAATGAAATTCCATCTATTATGGCATGGTCCCAATGGTCCAATGGTGAATGTTCTGGCAATAACTGTGTTTCTAGCCGTTCTGGAGCATCGTTCTAATGGTCGGGACACCTCCAACGGTCATATTGATTTGTGATGGAGAAGTGACAATTTACATTGTTCTGATATCTTGACGAAGTTCCAATTCTGTAAACCTTCTTTCTATGAAGTCCTCTCTGATACTTCTTCCATTTTTTCTAGCTTTTCTTTCTTCTTGTTGAGCTTTCTGGCTTTCTTTCCTCTGATTTGAGTTATTGGTTTCCTTTTTCCATTATTGTTCTTATCTCCTCTTGGCATAGGAACTTTGTAGCATTGAGGTTCTTTAGAAGGGTTCAAGGGTAACACATCTTCTTGTTCTGGAGTAGGTTCTCTACTCTCCTGAATGGAAAAGTGTTTCAAGTCTACCTGCGTTCTTTTAGCTTCAACAACACAATCTTTGGCACTTAGTTTCTTCAACTTGTCCTCTTGCTCTTATATTAAGCATGCTATTCTCCTAGCCATGAAATCTCTTAGTTCTTTCTTTTTCTGTTCTAGAGCTTCCTCTTCTTGCTCCCTTCGGATCTGATCTTTCTCAACCTAGGTCTTTCCTAGAAAAATAGAAAATGGGGTGTTGTTCTCAACAAACTTAATGAACTCAAATTATTCTTCTTTCGAAGTTCCATGAGAACTCATAGGTATCTGGGTAAGTATTCTACATAGGGTTATCATCTTCCATTTAAATATTCATATTCCTCCCAGTGAAGGAACCATAGCGGGTTTTCCCAAAATTTCCCAAGTTCTTTCTGTCATGGTATTCACCTGTGTTTCCTCATCCAGGACATAGTCTATGTCAAAGTCTCCTATTCTTATTTCTATGCACCCTTTCTCTTTTAAGATCTATGATAAATTGGTGTCTCTGTGATCATTCAGGGTTTCTTTCATCTGCAATAATATAGCCTCTTATTCTTTCTGATTCTTGAGCATATTCTTAGTCTCTTGGCATTCCTCATGGTTTTCTTGTCTCATATTCATCTTTTCAACTTTAGAAATCATTCTAGGGAAATCTAAAACTTCATGTCCAGTAGATTTAAAACAAAGGAAAATAGGACCTCTACTAGGGCATTCCTTAGCAAGATGTCCCGGTCTCCTACAACTATAACAAAGAATCAATCCTCTCTTTCTCTTGAATGATCCCCAACCTTTCTTGTACTGTGCAATGGGATCACAATGGTGGATATGCAAAAAATTCTTTCTGGGATCCTGCATCCACTTGTTAGTCCAACAATTCTTTCTATGCATAGGAATAACATATCTTTCATTATTTCTATCATATCTATTCATATCAAATCTTCTTTCTTCTAGTTGCACCCTAGGTTTCAGACTAGGACCAAATCTATTAAACATACCTAGATCCATTCTTTCGAAATAAATTTTTTCACTTATCTTACCTTTATCAGAGAACAAAGATTTAAGATCTTACCTCTTTTCTTCAGATCAGACTTCTCTTCTTAGCACAGAGCTTCGCAAGTCAAGTAGAATATTGTGCACTAGGGAAGCACATATACGCACAAATCTTTCTCTTTTCTTCAGTTCCCAACAATCACAGTTTCAGGTCCCGACAATGAAACCATTTTTTGGCACAGGGGAGGGCCCAGGATTCAAAACTTCAACAACGCACCAAAAAAACCCTAACTACCGGCCCTTTCAGCAACACCTCTGAAGCAGATGAAGTCTCACTCGAGGTAGAGGCAGGGGTGGTTGCAAGACTCTAGTGTCTACAACCTATCTGGGACACGGATCTATGATTACAACACTTAACAGAGAACTTAGCAGTTAACATTCATCAGTATTTAACCCTTATTTACATCACAGATTCAAACCCTAATTATATAACAACGCAATATTCAACAAGATCTAACACTTCCAAGAACTTAGCATATAGAAATATATTAGATCTAGCATTCAGTCACATCACTAGGCACTAAGCTACTATATCATATGCATCTAAAATACATAAAGATAACAACATTAAGCATAAATCACATCAATCACACAAGGAAACCATAACACAGGATATACGTGGTTCACCCCAGCACAGGGCTACGTCCACCAACTCTTCTTGTTCTTTATTATCTTCTATCAATATTCTTACATGCACAGAGCCCAAAAACACCACTCCACATAGGATAGAAGATCTGCACACACCTCGCTATATCCTCCTTCCCCAAGTTAGGTCATAGCACAAAGCCTTCTTACATAGTTTGCACACTATCTTATTACAATCACTTGTACTTATCTCTACAAGTCCTAACAAATAGCATGCACAAAGGCTCTAGCTCCGCACTAAGCCAAAAATATTCACTACTACTTCACTTAGCACACTAGCCCCTTCTTACATTTCCTAGCTATATATTTATACATTACAAAAGGGCGAAAGCATGGGTAAACCCATGGGACAACATCCCATAACCCATTACATAAACCCTTAGCCCAAAAATCCCTAAAAAGGGGGCGAGATCTCGCAATCTCCGCTTCGCCTGGTGCTCTATCTTAGACCAGCCTGTCAAAGTCCCAAAATCGGTCAAACATGACCCAAGCTCTCCAAAACTTGGTCAAGGGCCAACAATCTCCTCCGATTGGTTATTCTTCTAACTATTTGGAGCGTTTTTTGATGCATCATGTCTAAAAAATGTATCCCATTTTATAATCATGCCGCCTAAGTGACATAATGTGTCATGTTTATGTTCAAGGGAAAGTTTCATCCTACGTTGACCATTCTATAGTTAGTCTCTAACCTTGCAATTCGGCCTTCCCAAGTCAGTCTCATCATCACAAGTATTATTCTCTTCATTCAATTTCTTCCAAAAAGTGGCCTTCCGCCACCCCTCGTGTTGGTTGATGGATGATGCCTTAATTCCTTCCTTCCAGTGGATCCATTCCCATCAACTTTGACACATCTTGATATGGGAGAGGGATCTATATTTATGTTTGGTACCTTGGGGCTTGCAGTAATTAGTGGCAGGTTCCCTCACTATTGACAGTGGGAATACATCAATGTCCTCTGCTCAATATATTCTACCAGGTGTTTGACGCCAGCTCATTTATTCACACTTGTTAGATTGTACCATGGTACCTTGAATCTCATTATCATCATCGACGGGTTGTCTCACATTTGTTAATGGTATACATCAATGATTGATAATCAAATGATGTATCACTTTGTTTGACTTCAACACATCTATTCACATAGTGTATAGTTGTACCATGAAAAATCGCTGTGAAGACTTCAGGTGAAGTACGAGCACCACATCTTTTGTACTCCTTCCCAACTTATATGGTGCCACCTCACAAAAATTGGTACTTGCAGAGGATAAAATTATTCATTCTCTTGGTTCCAGATATCCCATGTTCTTTATATTAATACATAGCTCCATTGTGTATCTATTCGTGGCTATGATCTACTTTGACATTGATTCATTGTGTATTCCTTGTGGCCATTCTTGCTACTTCATATTTATTGCATGGATCCACTGTGTATTGTTTGGGCCATGAAAATTAGTCATAGTTTCATATGTACCATGGATCCATAGTATAATTTCTTTGGCAACCATGCTTATATCACTCCTGAGCATGCGTATTCCCTAATTGGGAAGAAAAAATCTTACTTGATATTTGTTGGCGGTTATTTTTCTTGAATTTGTTGTTCGAGAACCTTTAGGGATACTTCAGTGCATCCTCACCTTTCATAGTTTATAATTTTTTTCAGCCATCATTTTCCCCTTATGACCTCACACATTAGGGGGCATCCATTATAGCACAAAATTCCACACTTATCCATTTGTTCCATGGCCTAACCCTTTCCCAAATCTTGCTAGACAATTTCCCAAATTGCCTCTCCAAAATCATCTAAAAATCATGCCTTGTGAACATATTTGTGGGTTTCCATAGTGAAAAGCATGGACATCCACAACTCTCTAGCTTGCAACCCATGGATGCCTTTAAAAATCATAAAAAATAAAATAATTTCATGTTTTTGGGCAGGTTTTTCAGTTGGGATTGTTTCCCAACATTCCCTTCCCATACACAATGGAATACAACTCCCCCAACCTCTTGGGGAAGATATAAAATCACTCTTGAGGGATAATAATAGGTCAAGTCCCTTGGTGCAAGATTATGCTGCCAGCATCCAACAAGCCTCCCTTTCCTATAATCCTCTGAGAAATACCCCCTTATTCCTAGAAACTCCTCTTTTGGCATATCTTTATTATCTATATGGCTATTGGGTGTATCATTATCCCTATTTGGGCCATCCAAGGAAGAGTATAGTGGTTGAGTCGATGCTTGAGGGATTCTTAGAGGAACTCAGACATTTGGCTTTGGGATGGTGCCAAAGGTGAGACAAGGTTGTAACTTACCTTTCTGATTTGGTGTTAATAGAAGAGTTTGTTTTCCCTCATATCATGTGTTCATTGTATACCCTTATTAAGTTTACTTTAAATATGATATATGACACGTATACCCTTCGATCGTGTAGCTACCTTCGTAGCAAGTTGCAACTCTGGTATTATGTCCATTTTACAGGTTACTTCCACCAAAGGACCTAGAGCTCATCAAGAGAAAGGAGTGGGATCAACATCAAATGGGAGACTTAAGGTGCACCCTTTATCCCTCTTCCTTCCCTAACTTCTCCTTGTAAAGTAGTTATCATTTCATTTTTTCTGTGCTTGTCTTGGAGGGAACAATTCTATCTTCTCCATATAGTCTTGATCTGCTATGATTTTGACCCATAATCACATGGGAAATATCCCGTCAACATTAGTTCCACCTACATGTTTGACTTCATGGCTAGGTATGGTGTTGTCAACCTTGCTGCTTAGTTTATGCTGAAAAAATGGTCTTGAGGGGTAACTCGATGATATCCCAGACAATGATATTTCCACTCATCCAGTGTGATCCATATCGATAGTACTACTCTATGTAATCCATAGTGGAACACTCATATCCACCTGACACATAGTAAACCCACCATGATACCCTCCTCTGTGAAAATCCAATATAGAATTATGTGTCTTATATCTCAAGGTAGAGTACATTCCCTTTTACAATGAAGAATTCTTTCTCTAGTTTCTAGTATTGAACCAACCTATGAAGTAAGTACTCATGCAACCCCAACAATGGACAACGAAAAAAATTCAGTATTCCACAATCACAAAGAGTTGCTAGTGTGGGGTCATATAATTTGGAAACAAAGTCATATGCCTCATGATCCCTTTACTTGTGACTCAATAATGGTTGTTGTTTACCTGCACATTCAACGCAAAAATCACCTCATCAACAAAAAACCCCAAAACCATGGTCATGGCCCACTGATAATTTTTTCATTCCCTAGGGGTCACGGGATGCCTCAATGGCATCACGTGACACGCCATGTGATGCCACATAGGCATCCCATGTCAAGTCATTGAATGTTGTAGGGTCATGTTGGCATCCACACATGATTTTCGATACTTACTACGATCAAAAGAGACTATGCCTTTCTTTAGCTGCCATAACCTTCTATTTGTAAATATTTCAAGGCAATGATTGGGCTAAGTTTACCTTATTGATTTTTTTCGTTTGTTTTAGTTTTAATTCATGACTGTAAGCATGAATTTAAACATAAAAACTTGGATTGTTTTCATAATCTTTTACAATAGAAATATTATTTTAAAATCCACCCATATGTGATTAAAGTTCAAATCTTATGAAATGGTTGATTAGTCCATTATCGAATGTTTGTTTTATTATGGTTGTTATGAATTCAATGGTTCGATAGTTCATTGTTGAAATGATTTGATGCAAGAAGAACCTTGGTTAACTATGGATATTCCTCTCACGAGTTTAATTTTCATATCAACATCCATTCCAATGAGTACATGCATGATGTACTTGTGCTTTCGCCTTACCTTGCTGGCCCAAAAAATTAATGAAACTATTGATTATGAGCATAGGGTTTTATACTATTGAGAGATGGTATGGAATTCCATGAACCCTCTGGTTTTCGTTCTCCCTAACTCTCCTATCTGAGTTATGATATCCACCAGGCTCTATTATTTTCATGCCTTCACTTTCCTCTCAGACCTATTTCTGTTGCTTGTCCGTTGGGAACCTAAACCTATCCCGAGTGATTCATGTTGCATCCTTTTCATAGTGGTCATGGAACCCATCATTCATATCGATCCGAATGGATGCCAAGGTTTTCTATCCCATGACGACGCTATTTATGACCTAAAGGCTCATGGGTGGGATTTATTCCTCAAGAAGTTCAAGGGCTATAATCTCCAGGTTGCAAAAGCATTTGCACGGACTTTTGACAGCTGCAAAGACAATATTGTGGATATACAGTTGGAATTAACAAAGGATTTCATGATCAAGGTGACATGACTCCCATCTAAAGGTGAGAGGTGGTTCAAGAACGCTAAGATAGAAGACGTCCCATGGAGTTTATTCATGGCTTCCCATAAAACCACTTGTTGTATAAAAGGTATTCATATCACTCTGTTAAAACCTAGATGGCATAGTCTCCTTTTAATTCTAAAGCAGTTTGTTACGTGTGAAGGCCGATATGGATAGGTTTTTCTATACCATATCCATTTTCTTATGAATTTCATAAGGTTTGAGTTGGATATTCCCTTTTACTTATTGATGAGTCTTTACAAAATGTCCAAGCATGAAAAGCGACAGGGTATAAATTCGAGTCTGTTTCACCATGGATTCATTAAAATCTTGGTGTTTTATCATCTGTCGAACATAGGTGACAATTGGGAGATCTTTATGATGAGGAATGGCTTCATTGATGACGCTATAGCCAACCCCCTTTTACCTGCAAACCCTAACTCAGACATACCAGTAGATGAAATCTAGTTCGTTGATTCAATTGATGGACCATAATTTATTGATGAAACCCCTGTAGATAAAGTATTACCATGTAGTTTTTCACCTGGAAGATCTTTGGAACAAGTGATTTCTGAATTAAAGGAAAAATATAATCATGTGCATGTGAACAATTTTAGTTTAAACCTTAATGTTAAATTTGTTTTCAAGAAACTCTGCAAAGGAAGGAAATAATAGAGAACATATTATAATTTAAAGAATAAGAATGTTGGTCATCTGATCTCTACAAAACTAAGAAACTGAAAGGGTAATCATCTGATCTCGATCGAACCAATCGAGATCGATGATCGGTGTTCAGATCATGAGATAGAGGATTTCTTGGTGCATGAAGACCCAACAAGTCAGTGTTCCAGGAGGGAGGTTATCACCCATGTTGAACAATATGATTTCATGACCAATTTACCCCTTTGTCTTAAGGGTAAAGAAGGATTTTTGGGTATCGGGCACGATCTGGAACAAACCACAAGTAATATTGAAACACCCTTGCTCCACTGTGTCCTGCGTCAATCTATCATTTCACCAGTGCATTGTGATAGCTGCCTTGACTGGGTAGAGCGTTACTATATAGATGTTTCTCTCTTACAGGCCTGAATTAAAAGCTTGACTGCTCAAAACACTCTATTGAAACAAGAGAAACTTGATCTCAAGGGATATACAAAGAGGGATAATAAATGAATCAAGAGGGTTGGAAATGTACTCATTAAGAACAAAACCAGTTTTAAAGAAATTATAAATTATGAACTGTTTGATCCCTCTTTGGCTAATTTTTAATGCTAAAATGATTTTATTTTGATTTCATTCATTTTTTTTTATCAAAGTCTAAATAGGTAGATTTGAATTTTGATTTCATTTGCTAAAAATAAGACTAGCTACATAATCTATGATTATGTAGCGAGTCTCTTTTGAATAATAATTAGTAATTAGTAATTGTTTTTCTAATATCTCAATTCGGTTTTGCTATTCTCAGGAAATGGAATATTGTGTTGTTGATTTCTTGGAGAAAGTACTTTCAATTATACGCTCAAATGTTTCATAGTTTCTCCCTTTTTATGTTTTATAAAACTTTGGTTTAATTTTGAACAAACCAACTCTTTTATGAGTGGTTTCTAGTTCACTATTTTTGT
>ML782605.1:1072374-1082724 GCA_009831015.1 Picea engelmannii | reverse complement strand
TTGATTTCTTGGAGAAAGTACTTTCAATTATACGCTCAAATGTTTCATAGTTTCTCCCTTTTTATGTTTTATAAAACTTTGGTTTAATTTTGAACAAACCAACTCTTTTATGAGTGGTTTCTAGTTCACTATTTTTGTAATATTACTTGATTTTGGGGGATTCAAATCTATCCTGTGTGATATGAGTATTTGGATCCTGAATTAAATTAAATCTGTTCACTCTTGTTAGTGAAAACATCTTTGATTTGGAATCATTATGAACATGTAACTTTCAAGACTATATGGACAAGTTTTTCACTCTTTGGCTTTAGATCAGCGTGGAGCTTTCCCATTACACTTTTCCTTTTATATTATGGAATGTTAATATGTTATACATATTTAGTCGTATTAGCATATGATATTTCATTTTATTGAGCACTTTAAATTTTGTCTGTAATTTGTTGTTCATATATTATATTTGTGATCATTATTTCATTTAAGTATCATTGATTTATGCTTGATGTTAAGTGATGTATTACATGAATACTTTATATTAAATTTATCTTACCATAAGTGTTCGTCATTACAATATCACATAATCTATATGTTTATTACTCTGTTCTTATATCTTTGCTCTGAAAAATACCTTTGAGTTTACTCTGGGAATGTTAGCACAAGCCTGTTACAGGTTTTTCTCACAGGCAAGATAGCAAGGAGTTTTAATTGCGCAGAGACATAAACTCAGTAGTTGATTAATCTCAGGTTAGTTTTACTTGTATTTTATTTATGTTATTAGTTTATTTATTAATGAAATAGGGACAATTTAAATTGCCTTTGATTGTTATCTTGTTCTTGTTTCAAATTATGTCTTATCAATATGTGTGATTTCTTAGATTTTAAATTATTAAACATAAAATATAAAATGTATGTGATTTCTTTATCTACTTCATAAACAATTGCAAAAAACATTTATTTCACAAGACATCCACCAAAACTTGCAAATTGTAAATGCCCTGTTCATAATCACATGCTCATATTTTTGTTTTAAACTTGTAAATAATTTAAAATCATGTACATTGTATCGTAGTTTCTTTTATATTAGTTTTCTTTCCTTTTATCGTTTTAGGATTTTAGTCTACCAACGAAGTCGTTAAACCCGTTAGGTCATCTCACTCCAAAGGGCTTGGGTTATTTAGATAACCCCAGTCCGGATTTGACCTTCCAGTTGACGGTGTGTCACTTACACCCATCAAAAAATGGCACTAGAAAGAGTGCCCAAATTTAATTGATGGCACGTGGAGGTCACAAGACTCCTCCCCCACACACTCGCTCTCCTTTTGTAATGCATAGTCACTCAGAAAATAACGTTACACTTGAAACAACAACTACTTCAATCAATAACCCTGATATTCCTGTTGAACCAGTCACACCAGTTTCTCAAGCGATCGACGTCCAAGAAATTGTTATTCAGTCACTCATAAGAACGCATAGTGCCTTAGCCCATATCAGACAACCTGGTAGGCCACTTAATCAACCCCTTGATTTCTCGGATATCCGAGAACAACTTCAAGGAACTGGTCTTCTCCAAAACCCTTTAAGTGGAAATACCACTAATCCTACTGAAACACTCACTCCTGGAGGAGGAGGAACCGATATTCCACTATCTCCACCTGATTCTTCCCCATCCTCTTCAGGAGGAGAATTTTCAAATGAAGGTAGTTCTTCATTAGAACCATCTCAGCCTTCGACACCACCAACTCCCATGGCAAACCAAAACAATCTTGCGATACCTTGACTTGATCAAGATGTCATGGTTGTACCCAGACCCCAACACCCATTACCAAAACATCCAGAGAAATGGCTACCCAAATTTGACCCAGATTCAAAGAAATCCGTTGAGGATCACATCAAAAAAATTATGTTAGCCATTAGACTCCGAAGTGTTGAACTCGAGGATGTAGTATGCAAATTATTTCCTTATACATTTGAGGGAAATGCCTCCACATGGTATTTTTCTTAGCAACCCCAAACCATCATCTCTTGGGATAAGTTTGAAACTTGTTTCTTGGAAAACTCTTGAGATGATAAATCTCCGGAAGTCCTTGTTAGGGAATTCTCCATCTTAAAAATGAATCCTAAGGAAAAAGTGGAAGAATTTAACCAAAGATTTTTTATGTTAAACAACAAAATCCCTATAGATTTGATGCATGCAGAAAGTCTAATTGTTTCATATTATTCTAAAGCCTTGCACAATAACATAGCCGTATGGGTCAAAAGGTATAAAAAGAACACGTTGTTAGAAGCCTTTGAGGAGGCGAGCCAAATTGAAAAGGATATATTAATATTAAAAGACAATCTTAGTAGTGAAGCTAAAACAACTTCATCTTCTAAGAAGAAAATAAAAATTCTCACTAGGCCACCTCAACTTAAGAATCAAAAAGAAAATTTAGACTTAGAAATATTTCCAAAATTTTTCCAATTAGGTCATTGAATTGAAGAGATTAGTCGAGGAGGCATCCACAAGAAAAGGAAGTTTTAAACCTCCTTTCAAAAAACCTTTTCCTCCTAACCGGCCAAACCCGAACACAGAATGTCTGAATTTCGAAAGTTTAAAGTATACTTTGCAAACCATCTTAGAAGCATATGATACTTCTTCTTCTGTTCCTTCGAAAAATCCCGAGGATACGGTTGAAGAAGAGGTACCAGAAGAGGAGGATTCATCTCCTCCTATTTTTGGTCACTTGTCAAATAGTAGTTTCCAAGAAAACTTCGAAACTGTCCACCCCTACAACACAAGAAGAAAAATGCAAAACAAACCCCCTTCCGAGGTGAATAAAAATATGTTTTTGAAATAGTCAAAACATACTAAAATTAAACAAGGCTTGGCAGCCCTAGTTTTAGAATATGATTTAATTGAAGATCTAAAAAAATTGAGGGCTAATATTTTTGTTTTTGAGTTGCTGAAATTTCACCTTATTTTGCAGAAAATGCTTCAAAGTATCATTGAAAAGAACAAAAAGAATGACCCTAGCAACAAAAAATCAGAGGAAATTGATTCAAATTTAGTTAAAATTATCCTATCTAAAACAACATCTGAACTTCCAGATAAAAGGGACTTAGCAGAAAAAACTGTAGCAAATGTAGATAAAACTATTTTAGGCACAACAACTAAAAACCAACAGAATTCTATTGTTAATGATCGAAAAAATGTCCCGCCTTTTTTGTTAACCTTTGAAATTTTTAATAGGAATGTACATAGTTGCATGGTCGATTCCGGTCCATCATCAAACATGATGCCTCTATCTATTTTCCAAAAGATTAATGCAAAAGTTAAACCTTATGATGTTAAAATCATTCAGCTAGATCGAACTAGCGTTAAAGTTATTGGTGAGATTAAGAATGTGTTGATTAGATTATCATCCATTCCTAAGGTTCATCACATGATTTATATTATCGTTGTGGATATACCTGAAGTTTATGGTTTTTTTTTAAGCAAGGATTGGTTAGAGAAGTTGCATAGTTACTTTGCCACAGATTGGTCTCACTTGTGGCTGCCTGAAAATGGACAACCTAACAAAATCAGGATAAATAGAGAATGCTATCTTAAGCATACCATAACCGATCTGAATGACACAAATGAACTTTTCATTACATCTGTTAATTCATTTGAAACATAGGGAATGAATACATTCTTTGGTAATTTCATGACCTAAGTCTCTCCCATCATTGATCTTGTGCAACAATATGAAGTTGTAACCTATACTTAGACATCATCTCTTCCAAGTATGCTGAGTACTTCCAACGACGCTCAAATATGGTCTTTATACTTTGACAGATCCAAGTCCAAACAAGGAGCATGTGTTGGTTGTGTACTCATTGATCCCACAGGTAATAAGACTTTCATTGCTTTCCGATTAGAGTTTGAATGTACCAATAACACGACCGAATAAGAAGCACTTCTACAAGGACTCATGAAACATTTGGATATGGACGTGATGAATTTGATAGTATTTGGTGATTCGAAAATCGTGGTTAATGAGGTAAGAAATTCCATACATTTCTTATCACCACATCTAAAAAGATACCAAATAGAGGTATGGAGTTTAATGCATAAATTTTCAGCATTCAACATAAATTCCATTCCTATATTGAGTAATTCAGAAGATGATTTATTGGCCAATGTTGCTTCTAAACTATTTCCCACTGAAGGTCTTTCCCCTAATTCGTTTTCAATTGAATTGTTGTTCAGACCGTCGATCCCAGATAACATTACAAATTGGAGAGTATTCGATGATGACCAGTAGATTATCAACTTCCTGCATATGGAAGACACCTTCCAAGGTGCATTAATTGATGAATGTAATCATGATGAGAACCTCCATAATTTCATGGTAATATCTGATCCTTGATCTCCTGAATCGACAACAGAGCTGGTAAACTCTATCCCCAGATCTATCGTTAGATTAGAGAAATTTTATGACTTTCATGAAAAATTTAGAGGGACGGTTAATTGCAAAACTAACAATTCTTCTTTGATTTATGAGACAATTAATTTAGGAACAAAGGATAATCCTCAAAATATTAATCTAGGAAAGGGATGTTCTGAGCAAGAAAGATATACTTTTAGAAAGTTATTTAAATAATTTAAAGACATTTTTTCTTGGACATATGATGACTTGAAAACATTCAACCCCAACATCATACAACATGTTATTCCCATGAAACCCCAGAGTCAACCTTTTCAACATAAATTGAGGAAGATGCATCCTAAATTAGAACCCATTGTTAAAAAAGAACTAAACAAATTATTAACTGCAAAGATAATTTTTCTGGTTAGGCACACGCAATGGGTGTCAAATTTAGTCCCTGTAAGGAAGAAAAGTGGTGAAATTCGACTTTGTGTTGATTTTTAGAACCTAAACCGAGCATCTGATAAAGACAAATACCTTGTTCCTCCAATGGAACAAATTATACAGTAGGTGTCTGGCTCCAAAAGACTATCTTTGCTAGATGGTTTTTCAGGATATAACCAGGTCCTTATGTCTCCCTCATACCAACTTAAAACCACCTTTCGTACCCCATGGGGTACTTATGCCTACATGAAAATGCCTTTTGGACTGATAAACACCAGCGCCACCTTCCAAAGAGAAATGGATATTGATTTCCATGGCCTCATTAACCAGTCAGTCGCGGTCTACCTTGATGATGTTATCGTCTTCTCTAAAAACAAGAAAGATCACTTGTCTCACCTCAGGGTTGTCCTAGAACAATGCCACAAGTTTGACATATCTCTTAACCCTAAGAAATCAATATTTGTAGTAGATCAAGGAAAACTACTTGGGTTTATAGTATCTAAAGACAGAATGATTATTGACCCTAAAAGAACCCAAACTATTGCTAAACTCCCCCCTCCTTCTTCCAAATAAGCGATGCAGTCCTTTTGGGCAAGATTAATTTTGTGAGAAGGTTTGTCCCAAGTTTCTCAGAAATGGTAAGACCATTACAAAATTTAATTAAAAAAATTGTTTTGTATCATTGGGGACCAAAAGAAAGTCATGCTTGCAACTCGATTAGAAAAGAAATAATAGAATCCCCTTCCTTGATGAGTCCTGATTTTTCTCAGTATTTCACTCTTTACACCTTTTCTTTCGACCGATCTTATGTTGATGTACTTATGTAGAAGAAAACTGAAAGTAATGAAATAACCATTGCCTTTATGAGCTCAGTTTTCAAAGGAGCAGATCTTAACTACTCAACAGTAGATCAAGAGGCATATGATGTTTTCAAAGCAGTGAAACACTTCCGGTCTTTCCTTTTGAAATCCAGAACCAAGGTTATTGTTCCTTACCCTGCTGTGAGAAACCTGTTAGTATAGAAAGAGCTGGGTGAGAAAAGGGAAAATTGTATGACTTCGTTACATGAATATGACCTTGAAATATACCCTTCACATATTTTTAGAGGTCAAGGCCTGTGTAAGATAGTGGTTGATTCAGTTGAAGAACAAGAAATTCAAATAAACACCTCAACTGTGAATCAACCCGATGAAAAACATATCAATTGTGCACAATTTACTGCCAATTCTTGGTATGAGAACATTGAATTTTATTTGACACATGGATTTGCTCCCCACAATCTCTATCCTAAAAATCGAAGAGCACTTAGGCTTAAATCTGAATCTTTCCAATTAATAAATGATGTATTATTTCGAAAGAAATTTGATGGTGTTCTTATGCATTCTTTAGAAAAGGAAGAGTTAGAAAATGTTTTATTTGAACTTCATGTAGGTGAAGCTGGTGGTCATTTCGGTGGAGATACCACCACTCACAAAGTGTTAAGAGAAGGACACTATTGGCCTACCTTGTTTAAATATTCTCATGCGGTGTGTTGTAAATGCATAATATGCCAAAAGGGTGGGGGACGGGTAAAAAAGGAAACATTCCCTTTGCATCCTGTTAATGTACATTCCCCTTTTCAACAATGGGGTCTTGACATCATAGGATCAATTAATCCCTCTTCTTCGTAGCAACACAAGTATATCTTGAAAACAACAGATTATTTTAGTGGTGAACACAAATAAGGTAGTATCCTTCCTAAACTCTCATATCATCACTCGTTTCAACATTCTCGAATATCTAGTTTTTGATAATGCCTATTAATTTTAATCCCTTGATATGAACGTTTTTTCTTTGGAAAAAGGTATTAAAATGAAGTATTCTACGAGTTATTACCCTCAAGGAAATGGCTTAGTAGAATCAACAAACAAAAATTTAATCGAGATTATTAAAAGGATAGTTTCAAAAAATCACAAAAATTGGCACAATGCACTGTATAATGCACTCTGCACTGATAGGGTAACACCCAAAGCTTATGTTGGTAATTTCCCTTTCTTCCTCATTTACAGAAGAGAATTCATTCTTCCCCCACATGTTTTACTCCCTTCTCTACAATTGTCACAGAAAGTTCAAGAAGAGGAGTGACCTCCCCTAGAAAATTGAATTAATGCCTTGTTAAAATTGGAGGAGTTAAGAGACCAAGCAAAGAAAAAACTGGATCAACATCAACAAATTGTAAAAATTTGGTTTGATTCAAATTCTTCTTTAGATAGGAATTTTGATGTAGGAGATATGGTTCTCAAATGGGATAAAGCTCACGAGGGGAAGGGGAACATACCAAGTTCCAAAACCTATGGCTGGGACCATTTGTTATTTCTAAAAAAATGGGCCTCGACTCTTTTTGTCTGCATAATTTGGAGGGACAATCAGACACTTTCCTAGTGAATGGCCAGGTTCTCAAGAGGTATTTCACCTAATGTTTTCTATTTCACTCTTTTATAAATATTTTTTTTAATTTCCTTTTCTGTTTTTTATTTTGGTTCTTTTCATTTTGCTTGGTTTTGATTTGTTTTCTGAATAATGATGTCTAAGTCACCATGTCATTTGTGGAAGGGAATCAAAATTTCCGTTCATTAGCAACAGTTGATAACTTCCCGAGAACATGAGCACTAAGTGCTAAAACCCAGATCAACAAAAATGAGTTTATGTTCAAATCATTGCTTCCAGTTTCTCATTGAAATTACAAGTAGAAATGATTGTCATTAATAAACTTCTAACGATGTCCCTGTTTTGAGAAAAACAACTCAACTATACCTTCCCGTCTTCAAGTTGATTTCATAACCAAAATCTAAGTGTCCAAGTCATGATGAGGGTCATCAAAACAAAAGGGTAATTGGTGAAAGATCAAATTTTTTCATTCCAAACTACAAGATTTTTAGTATCACCCCGCCCTCTTGAATATCATTAAGTTATGAAAACTATAAAAAAATTCTAGAGGGTTGAAAGAACGGTAATGTGTGGGAAGTGTATGTAAACCCATCAGGACACTGAACATGTCTGCTGGCAGCAGGTAAATGCATGCATGATACCAAGGAAACTTTGTCAGGGTACTGAATAGGCCTGCTGGCAGTGAAGCAATGCCGGGTTTAAGAAGATCCGTAAGTCTGTTTTCAATTTGATAAAAATCCAAAGATGTACCGTATCATGGTTGAATGACTCCTGAATAGGATATAGGTACTAGAGTGGGTCAAATGACATCCCTGCTAAGGCTATGGATGCCTGCAGGTAGCAGTGGCTCTGTCTATAGTATCTAAGTCAACTACATAAACAATCACTACACTCGTAATCTAAGTTAGATACCAGATGACATTTTTTTTAGAAAGAAGTACATCTGATACTAAACTATGTTATTTTCTGAGTTATGATCAGTATGCTTGACCAACTATTAACTATTTCTAAAATTAATTTCATCTGATTCACCCTGGCATGAATTTTTTTCGTGATGCAGAGATAACTGCTTCGCCCAGTACGTCACCATTGTTGGCAGCCACACATGATTTTCGATACTTACCACGTTCAAAAGAGACTATGCCTTTCTGTAGCTGCCATCACCTTCTATTTGTAAATATTTCAAGGCAACGATTGGGTTAATTTTACCTTATTGAGTTTTTCGTTTGCATTTTTGTTTGTTTTAGTTTTAATTCATGATTGTAAGCATGAATTTAAACATAAAAAATTTGATTGTTTTCATAATTTTTTACCACATAAATATCGTTTTAAAAGCCACCCATATGTGATTAAAGTTCAAATCTTGTGAAATGGTTGATTAGTTCATTATCGAATTTTTGTTTTATTATGGTTGTTATGAATTCAAGGGTTCGATAGTTCATTGTTGAAATGTTTTGATGCGTGAATAACCTTGGTTAAATGTGGATATTCTTTTCATGAGTTTAATTGTCATATCATCATTCATGCCAATGAGTACATGCATGTTGTACTTGCGCTTTCACCTTACCTTGCTAGCCCAGAACATTAATGAAACTATTCATTATGAGCATAGGGTTTTGTACTCTGTAGGTTTTGGCACTCATCACGAGAGGAGGTATGGAATTCTATGAACCCTATGATTTTCATTCTCCCTAACTCTCCTATCTGAGTTATGATATCCCCCAGGCTCTGCTATTTTCATGCCTTCACTTTCCACTCAGACCTGTTTCTATTGCTCATCTGTTGGGAACCTAAACCTATCGTGGGTGATTTTTGTTGCATTCTTGTCACAGTGGTCATGGAACCCATCGTTCGTATCGAGATGAACGGATGCCAATATTTTCTATCCCATGAAGATGCTATTGATTACCTAAAGGCTCATGGGTGGGATGTATTCCTCAAGAAGTTCGAGGGAAATAATCTCCAGGTTGAAAAATCATTTGCACAGACTTTTGAAGGCTTAAAATCCAAGATTGGGGATATACAGTTGGAATTAACATAGGATTTCATGAGCAAGGCGACATGACTCTTATGTAAAGGTGAGAGGTGGTTCAAGAATGCTAAGATAGAATATGTCCCATTGAGTTTATTCATGGCTTCCCATAAAACCACTTGTTGTATAAAAGGTATTCCTATCACTCTGTTAAAACCTAGATGGCATAGTCTCCTTTTAATTCTGAAGTAGTTTGTTACGTGTGAAGGCCGATATGGACTGGTTTTTCTGTACCATATCCGTTTTCTTATGCATTTCATAGGTTTTGAGTTGGATATGCCCTTTTACTTATTAATGAGTCTTTACAAAATGTCCAAGCTTTACAAGTGACAAGGTATCAATTCGAGTCTATTTCACCATGGATTCGTTAAAATCTTGGTGGTTTATCATCTATCGAACATAGGTGACAATTGGGAGACCTTTCTGATGAGGATGTTAGAAAAATAGGACTGCGGAGCAATAAAATAAAACAAATGCAGAAACAAAACACAGAAGACACACAATACAAGAGAGACACAGATTTACGTGGTTCACCCAGTGTGGGCTATGTCCACCAAAGAAATTGCCAGGTCCTTCCTTTATTATTATCCAGCAAATGAAGGGATACAACCTACAACAAAACCTGCTGTAACTTCCTCTTCTTTCTCTCCTAGCCTCCTCTCTCAGAATACAATATTCACCATCAACCATAGCCGCAATACATTTCCCTCATAAAAGAGGGTTTCCTTCTAGGGAAAAAAACCCTAACATAATCTCTACTGTTAGATCTGCGACCTTATAATGAATGGCCCAGATTTAAAATGAAATTACAATATACTTTTATAAGGCAATTTTTTCTTCAGGGGCTTCGCCCCCGAACCCCCGGTGGGGGCCCGCTTGCCCCCAGACCCCCCAGCCAGGGGGATAGGCCCCTCGAACCCCGCAGAGGGGGTACCCCCCCTCTGCACTCCCCCGCGTGGAAGAGTGTACATACTTCTGGGGTGTAAATACTTCATGGGGTATAAACACAGTTGAAAGCAAGGACCTCTGAATCAGGAAGATAATCAGGCTCCACAACCA
>ML782605.1:1056003-1068355 GCA_009831015.1 Picea engelmannii | reverse complement strand
CCTAACCTCATCATCAAAGTCCACTTTTACAGAACTTAGTTGATTAGTAACCATATTAAATTCATTTAAATGATCTGCAACAGACCCACCTTCTGACATCTTCATATTAAATAATCTCTTCATTAGAAATACCTTGTTCGATGCTGAGGGTTTTTCATACAATTTGGCCAACGCGTCCATCAAACCCTTCGTTGTCTTTTTTTTCGAAATATTGAAAGCCACTGACGCTGCCAGGCTCAGCCATATCATTCCTAGAGCCTTTCTGTCAAGAATATCCCATTCTTAGTCCTTCATGGCCGCCAGCTTCTTTGCTACTCTGCTCAATGGTAGGAATAGATCCTTCGGATATAAATAGTCTTCCATCTGCATCTTCCATAACTGGTAGTTTTGGCCATTAAATTTCTCGACCCTAAACTTTCATCTTCCGACATTGCTTCCACTCGAACCAAGAACCCTCTTTTCCTGCGAGTTACCTTACGCTCTAATACCAGTTGTTAGAAAAATAGGATCGCGAAGAAATAAAATAAAACAAATGCAGAAACAAAACATAGAAGACACACAATACAAGAGAGACACAGATTTATGTGGTTCACCCAGTGTGGGCTACGTCCACTAGAGAAATTGCCAGGTCCTTCCTTTATTATTATCCAGCAAATGAAGGGATACAAACTACAGCAAAACCCGATGTAACTTCCTCTTCTTTATCTCCTAGTCTCCTCTCTTAGAATACAATATTCACCATCAACCATAGCCGCAATACATTTCCCTCATAAAAGAGGGTTTCCTTATAGGGAAAAAAACCCTAACATAATCTCTACTGTTAGATTTGTGACCTTATAATGAACGTTCCATATTTACAATGAAATTACAATATACTTTTATAAGGCAATTTTTTCTTCGGGGGCTTCACCCCCGAACCCCCGCTGGGGACCCGCTTGCCCCCAGACCCCCCAGCCGGGGAGATAGTCCCCCCGAACCTCGCAGAGGGGGTACCCCCCCTTTGCACTCCCTCGCATGGAAGAGTGTACATACTTCTAGGGTGTAAATACTTCATGGGGTATAAACACGGTTGAAAGCAAGGACCTCTGAATCAAGAAGATAATCAGACTCCACAACCAACAGAGGAATGGCTTCACCCAGGCTGATGCTACAAACAAACCTCTTTTAACTACAAACCCTAACTCAGACAGACTAGTAGTTGAAAGCCAGTTCATTAATTCAATTGATGGACCATAATTTATTTATGAAACCCCTCTAGATAAAGGATTACCATGTAGGTTTTCACCCGGAATATCTCTGGAACAAGTTTTTGGCGAATTAAAGGAAAAATGTAATCATGTGCCTATGAACGATTCTAGTTTAAACGTTAATGTTAAATTTGTTGTCAAGAAACTCTGTAAAGGAAGGAAACAACAGAGAAAGGATTTAATTTTCGATAATAAGAATGTTGGTCATCTAATCTATAGAAAATTAAGAAACTAAAAGGGTAATCATCCGAGCTCGATTGAACCAATCGAGGATCGATGATCGATGTTCAGATCATGAGATAGAGGATTTATTGGTGCATGAAGACCCAGAAAATCAATGTTCCAGGAGGGAGGTTATCAGATTACGTGACCAATTTACCCCCATGTCTTAAGGATAAAGAAGGATTTTCAGGTATCGGGCAGGATATGGAAAAAACTGCAGGTAACATTGAAACACCCCTTTTCGATTGTGTCCTGCGTCAATCTGTCATTTCCCCTGTATACTGTGATAGCTTCCTCGACTGGGTAGAGTGTTACTATACATATTTTCCTCTCTTACAATCCTGAATTAAAAGCTTGAATACTTAGAACGCTATGTTGAAACAAGAGAACCTTGATCTCAAGGAACATATAGAGAGGGAGAATAAACGAATCAAGAGGGCTGGAAATATAATCATTAAGAACACAACCAATTTTAAAGAAATTATAAATTCCAAACTGTCTAATCCTTCTTTGGCTAATTTTTAATGGTAAAACAATTTTATTTTGATTTCATTCATTTATGTTATCAAAGTCGAAATAGGTAGATTTGAATTTTGATTTCATTTGCTAAAAATAAGACTAGCTACAAAATCTATGATTCTGTAGCCAATGCCTTCTGAATAATAATTAATAATTAGTAATTGTTTTTCTAATATATCAAATCGGTTTTTCTATTCTCAAGAAATGGAAGATTGTGCTGTTGATTGCTTGGAGCAAGTACTTTCAATTATACACTCAAATGGTCAGTAGTTTCTCCCTTTTTATGTTTTATAAAACTTTGGTTTAATTTTGAGCAAACCAACTCTTTTATGAGTGGTTTCCAGTTCACTATTTTTGTAATATTTCTTGATTTTGGGGGATTCAACTCTATCCTGTGTGATATGAGCATTTGGATCCTTAATTAGTTTAAATACTGTTCACTCTTGTTAGTGAAAACATCTTTGATTTGGATGCATTATGGACATGTAACTTTCAAGACTATATGGACAAGCTTTTCACTCTTTGGATTTAGACCAGCGTGGAGCTTTCCCATTACGTTTTTCCTTTTATATTATGGAATGTTAATATGTTATACAACTTTAGTCTTATTAGCATATGATATTTCATTTTATTCAACACTTTAAATTCTATCTGTAATTTGTTGTTCATATATTACATATGTGATCATTATTTCATTTAAATATCATTGATTTATGCTTGATGTTAAGTGATGTATTGCATGAATACTTTATATTAAATTTCTCTTACTATAAGTGTTCATCATTACAAGATCACATGATCTATATGTTTTTTACTTTGTTCTTATATCTTTTCTCTGAAAAATACGTTTGAGTTTACTCTGGGAATGTTAGCACAATCCTGTTACAGGTTTTTCTCATAGGTAAGATAGCAAGGAGTTTGAATTGCGCAGAGACATAAACTCAGTAGTTGATTAATCTCAGATTAGTTTTAATCGTATTTTATTTCTGTTATTAATTTATTTATTAATGAAATAGGGATAGTTTAAATTGGCTTTGACTGTTATCCTATTCTTGTTTCAAATTATATATTATCAGTATGTGTGAATTATTATATTTTAAATTATTAAAGAGAAAATATAAAATGTATGTGATTTCTTTATCTACTTCATAAACAATTGCAAAAAACATTGATTTTGCAAGACATCCACCAAAACTTGCAAATTGTAAATACCCTATTCATAATCACATGCTCATGTTTATGTTTTAAACTTTTAAATAATTTAAATTCATGTACATTGGATCGTAGTTTATTTTAGATTAGTTTTCTTTCTTTTTATCATTTTAGGATTTTAGTCGGTCAACAGAGCCGTTAAACCCATCAGGTCATGTCACTCTAAAGGGATTGGGTTATTTAGACAACCTCGGTCCGGATTTGACCTTCCAGTTGATGGCATGTCACTTACACCCATCAAAAGGGAATCGAGCAACGCTTAGGAACATCATGAGATTTCGGTCCATGGCGCCAAAAATTATCCTACACACATCAAAGACACTAATATGAAAAGAAAAGATAGGGCCCTTAGCTCTTACCTAGATCCGATATACTTCCAAACAGTTGAGTAAATATCCCATGATGAGCTCTAGAAGCCTGCACTTGGAAGATAGTTTTCTCCACAATCTCTCCTCTCAGCTCTCTTAGCAAATTGAAAATGATCTTTTTACCATGGTAACTTTTCTTTTATAACACTTTGAGTGATAAAAAAAACCTTTTTCACATTGAGACCAAGTAAGTGGATTCCATTTATTTATTTTTTGAATGATATTATTATCATTTTTATGCTATTTTTAATTAAAATTGAATCTAGCATCCAATTTTCATGTTCTTGAGAGGAGACCAGGACTTTTTGTGAATATGGAGACTTCCACAGAACTTGAGGTACATTTTTGTAAAACTGGCATATAGGGTTAGGTTTTTCCCTACATCCATGATTTCATTATTAGCCATCCATTTTGTTGTCACATGCCTTAGGTTCGATACTTTCTGGTTGTGACATCAACCACTCCATTTTTGCATATTGTAACTTGTTCAATAGTGCCTACCCTTCATGGTCACCCTAGTTAGCACCTAGATTTCCATTTTTTGCCTATGATGCACTTTTTCGTAGGCCCGAGAACCCACTTGTAGTCCTTCCATAACTTGTGGTTGAGACTCATTTTTCTCTCTTCATCTATATTCTGGCCATATCCCCTGGGGGTTCCCAAAATTTTTATGGTTCTTTATGGTCGCTTATGAATTTGCTGCTTGCATCATTCACCCTATCATTTCACTATTGTTTTACCATATCCCACTTATCGCTATTGTAGTAGCCTTTGACCATCCTCCTTTTGCATTATTTGGCCTTTGTTTTGCATCCACCTACCCATGGAGAGAAAAAATGCTAGGAGTGGATCTCACTTGTCAGTACCATTTTCATTCATTGTGCTTAGGTCGGTTCCATGCTCTTCGAATATAGGAGCATGTTGTTAAGCCACTCGTTCTCTCCAAGACAAGTACACTTTTACTTCTTTTTTGGACTCATTAAAGGACACAAAAAAGACACAAATTGAGTGCAATTTTACCTCTCTTTTAGAGTCGTTAAAAGAAATGAAAAAGACACTGTCACAAGTATAATTTTAACTTTTTGGGGGGATCATTAAGACTAAACAAGAAATACACCATCAAGCATACTTTTATCTCTCTTTCAAGCTCTTTAAAACATGAAGGAGACACTAAAAACAAAAACAAAAAGAGTGGTTTTTTTACCATTGATATATTCTCAAAATGGAAACGTTAGTTGAGTCTAAATTGAACATCTCACATGTTTGATTCATCATCTTACAATTGGGTTTTATCTTTCCTAGGAGTCGTACCAACAATATGAGTTAGAGGTACTCCTCTAGATGGTCACTCTTCCACTTATCATGGAGAGTGATTCAATGCCTCCTGTGTTGTTTCACTATATTCATTCATCTCTTCTCACTTCCAAGTCACCATTGTGCCATGCTATATGTTCAAGGGAAGTTTAAGCCCGATATTCCCATCTATTTGGTGATACTCTCTCTTCACATCATCTCTCGGTGTATGTTTCATTTTGATTGTTGGGGGGTACAGAAAGGCCCTCCTTTAACATAACTCTTCCTATCAAATTCAACAGATTATCTACGAGAGGTATCTAGAAACCAGCTAGTATCTTGGAGCTTGCATTCCTCCATGGAAGGCCTCCTCATGATCGACAATGGGTTTTCATCATTGAATCCTAATTGATTGATTCTACGAGTGTTCGACATTAGATCCTCTTTTCACAGTCACTATATTGTATTGGGTACCTTGGTTTCCATATTCCTAATCAGTGGCTCCCCTCACATCTGTTAATGGTATACATTAATGACCGGTAATTAGATGACCTCTACCATGCTCGACATCAACTCATATATTCACATGTTGTAGATTCGTACCATATGGGTTTGGGAGAAATACCTTGGGATTAGGGCATATCATTCCTTTACAACATCCCATTTCAAGTTGAGATAGAGTATACCACTTGTATATGAGTACTTTGAAGACCTCAGGGGAACTTTCCTCAATGATTTTTTTCTTCCTTATGTATATGTTGTGACATAGATCCACATTGTATTTTCCAGTGGATACGATCGTTTTGATGATGTATATCCACATTGTATTGGCTTGTGGCTATGATAATATTGATGGCATGGATCCACCATGTATTATTTTGTGGCCATGGTCTTTTATTTCATGTCATGGATCTGCAATGTAATGTTTTGGAGGCCATGCTTTGATACTCTTTAGATTTTGAGTGTGTCTACCTAGGGGATGGTCTATATATGATTTTATTCTTGGTGGTTGATTGCAGGTAGTCTTTGATCTCTGAACCTCTTTTCTCTCTCCTCACGCTACCTCACATGTATATTATTTTATTATAATGTGTTTCAACCATCCATTCCTTTCTTTTCCTCACACATTAAGGGGCATCTGTTATAGCCTTAATTTTCACCCTACAGGGTCAGAGAGGAACAAAATAGAAGATGAAAGCCAAGACATAACTCTTGCTTATGATTTAGATCATTTTTTCAAGGTGTCTCTTGTCATACACGGACAATGAGAGACATGTTGCATGTCATCTATAGTGCAACCCATGACACCCTCTGAAACTTTCTAGATTCATTAAGTTTCGAAGAGGAAAGCAAGTTATGAGTTGGTTCTTCATGGCATGAACCTTTGAAATCACATCATTTGAGTATCCATTGGTCTCTATAATATGTAGAATATCTCTAAAGCCTCTTCCAAGGATCTATATAAAGAAGAAAAATCTCGAGCATGAGGAAGAATAATTTAGAGATATATGCTACCAAAATTCAGAGGTTCTTCTCCATCTACATCAGTTGTAGTCAGTTTGCTTAGATTGGTTGCAGAGTTGAGGAGGATTATGGAGCAAGGGGAAAAGTGAAATGCATCTAAATCATAAGGTAATTGTATTGATGTATTTATGTTATCCAAATTAATAGATCATTGGTTTTCCCCTATGAATGTTTTTTTTCATGCATAAATGTTTAGTTCCGATTTGTTACATTACATATCAGGTTATATACAAGCTATATCTAGGATTCTAACACCAATAAGAGAAGTAGGAATACATTGCTTGTATTTTGTGTGAAGGAATCAGGTTGTGGAGGTTGGATATGGATCTTCAAAACTACAACAACCAGGATATATAAGGACAACCTTAAGGAAAAGGTATGTTATTTCCACCACTTCTTATTTTATTTATGAATCCAATTGATTGAATCTAAAGGAAATTCATAGAAGTATAACGCTCAGACTGTCTAGGATTAGTAGGCAAATCCTAGGGAGATCTTACTATCCACCTGCGAGTAGAGAAAATTACAGAAGAGAATGAAGTTTAATGGAACTTTGTAAATTTTACACGGAAGATCATATTAACTATCAACTAGTTGTATCTCTTTGAAAAATGTTCACTACATTGGAATTCATTGAGGAAGGTGCTAAGAAAGTGTTCCAATTTATTCAAAACTAAAGTGATTTGATATTTGGGATGGCATACTCTTTTAACTCTCTCAACATTTATGATCAGAAGTCAAAGTAATGACACATCTCCAAATTTTGTATCTCTAGAAAGGGCTAAAGTTTCAATTTTCAAATGGGATGGTAAGAGTTTTATAAATAAAATATCTAATAGATAGTTGTGATGGAAAGGAATAAATGAATTAGAAGTGGATAAGGTTTCTCTAATTAAAATAGGATCTGAATGTGGTTGTAGAAATATTGAAATCCTGAGGGCTCTGACTTGTCTTCTCCTATAAATCTACTTTTCATGCAACTAAACAAGAAATAAGAGTACATGAAATTTTGGAGGCTTCTAATAATACTTGTTACCCCTTGGTTATGGAAGGAAGCGAAGAACAAGGAAGAAAATGTGAAAAGCGAACTTCACGGGAGACACAGTGACTATCACTGGGTCGAAGTAAGCAAAAGAGAATAAAAGATGGAGTGAAGCAAGGAAATGCAAGCCGTTGGATGAGGATATCAAGGATGACAGATCAGCAAGGAATATGGATCATGGACAACTCATCAAGTGAAAAAATCCACCGTTGGATGCTTTGGAGAACCACGCGAGAAGGAAGGAAAGACAAGCTGGCGAAGCTCGAAAAAAGTGGGTCAAGTTGACCTAGGGTTTTAGTATTTTAGGGTTTTGGCACCTTGGTTTCGGCCTAAGGGTGTCGGTGAAGTGTTGTAATGTATAAATAGAGGTCTAAAGGGCCTAGGTTTTTTTGGTAATTCTGCAGTACAATATTGTTGATGATCTAGCTATAGTATTGAGTGAGGGATCATTGTATTGAGAGAGAGAAGTGTTGAGAGAGAGGAAGCCTTATGGTATTGTAATATATTATGTTGTGTGTGAAGGTCATTTCCTCCAACTGGGTGCGCAGGAAGAGGAGAGAAAGAGAGAGAAGAAAGAGAATTTTCTAGCTGAGAGCGCATATAAGAACTGTATGCTTGACCTTAATGAATCATAAGCACAGTTCTATGGACGTATCCCTAGAGAGAGGGTGAACAACGTACATCTGTTTTTGTGTGTGTGATTGATGCTTTGATATCTGTCGTTGTTGTATTGTTACCTGCCTTATTGTGTTAGATCAAATCTATATCTTTGAAGGATAGATCTAGCTTGTTGAATGATAGATGCATGATGTATTGTTGTTGTAATAGATCCACTTGATATTCCCTTGGTTGTAGACATCTTTGTCCTGCATCCCCCTCATAGCTGCTTCGGGTGAGACTGCATCTGCTTCACAGGTGTTTATGAAAGGGCCAATAGCTAGGGCTTGTTGGTGTGCTCTTGGAGTTGAACCCTGCGTCTGCCCCTGTGCCAACAAATGGTTCCATTGATGGGACCTGAAATTGTGATTGCTGGGAACTAAGGAAGAAGAAACTTTGTGCAAAATAAATCTCTATGCGTAGATCTATTTCCCTAGTGCGCAACTTTTTACTCAACCTGTGAAGCTTTGTGCCAGGAATAAGGTCAGATATGAAGAAAGGAAGATCAAATCTAAAGAAAAGAAGCGATATCTGAATGCTCTGTGCTCTAAGAAAAGTAAAAGTGGAAATTTCTGAAAGAAAGAGGTCAGATCTGCAGAAAAGAGGTAAGATTTGTAAGCTATGTTCTCTAATAAAGGTAAGAATAGTTAAAAGTTCTTAGATCTAAAAGCTTAAGACATCTGGATGAACAGAGAACCTTAACTCCCTGTGAAACCTCATATCTTGCAGTGAAGGGTTACAGGAGATGAGAACCTACAATTAAATGGTGAAATGGAAAACCTTAGTGTTCTTTAGAGCAAAGGAGAGAGCCATGAAGACCTAGTAAACCTTTATAAAGAACCCGAAAGAACTCCAGAATTAGATAAGTCCTTAAGTTGGGCGTTAACTAGTCAAGGAACTGGTGTAGAGTCAGGGAGAAATTACAACCATTGACTTGAAGGGGGTGATAAATATCAATGTCAGGGATGATTTTATGGGCTAAATTTCGCTCATGGGATAATTTTCCATGGTTTTTCCCCCAAAAAGTATTTTCTATTCTAAAAATGATTCGCCCAAATTCTATAGGATAAAATTATTTTAACTTAAAAGTCGCCAAAATTTTATACAAACTATATAAAATCCTTAGAAATTTGAATATTTTTACAAAAATATCGCCAAAAATTTATAGTTGGAATATGAAGGATTAATAAGATTTGCCAAGGTTTCTACATTTAAAAATAAATTTCTATCCTTAAAATCATCCCTGAATATCATCCCTTCGTTAGGAGAGGTATCATCTCCAGGAGAAACCGAGTGTTGGGACTTATGCCAAGTCCGATGACACTAAACCCCTGGGAGGTAACTCGCACCATTGATCTATCAGAAGAATCCCTCCAACAAGATCATAACCATTTATTGGTGTAAAGTGAGATCAAATATATGTCATATATCCAAGTAAACTATTTTTTTTCTTCAAAGGATCATGGCCATTGATTTGGTGCGATGGTTATATATGGACCATCGGTCGATGTAGGAGAAATATTTAATATTGTTCGTCGATCTAGAGAGATAATAGATCTTAGTTGTTCATTACAGGGTACCATTTGGAGTAATTTGCAGTCCTAGAGGAAAAGCACTTTGAAGGAGGGAATCCGAGGGAATATATGGACAATTTAATTGTCATGGATGGAGGAGATCCAAGAGAAGAGATGGACCATTGATATGTTGTGGACAGGGGAACTCAGATAGGAGATATGGCTTGTTGATCTATCGATATCAGAGGAACCTTGAAAAGATATCTAGACCGTTGATCTCCTACCAAAGGGATTAAGAGGTTGACGTGGATGGTTCCACGTGCCAAGCAAGTATTGTGCCATGTGTCATGATGACTTGGAACCTATATACAATAATTCATAGGAAAAATAATGATACGTGTCAGGTGGAAATTTTTC
Organism: Picea engelmannii; assembly: GCA_009831015.1. Taxonomy (NCBI): domain Eukaryota; kingdom Viridiplantae; phylum Streptophyta; class Pinopsida; order Pinales; family Pinaceae; genus Picea; species Picea engelmannii. The sequence continues at coordinate 1,058,340 of ML782605.1, read as the reverse complement.
CACATGTTCAACAGATATTGTGCCACGTGTCAGGGTGACTCAGGGTCCTTGAGATAGAGCCTTGTGTTGAGTTATGTATGCCACATGTCTACCCAAGTTGTAGGTAGAGGCAGGGCCACGTGTCAGGATAGTTGGGAAACTAGCGTGTCCTTAAGAGTGGCGCATGTCGCCAGTGGAATGGTTGATGAGATAGGAGTGGTCCTTGGAGGACCCAAAAGCCTTTGTAGTGTAGAACACGAGCTAGAAGGTTATATCTGGACATGGTTCTATCTCATTTGATCATCAAAATTTGAAGGGTTGGAAAGATTATGTGTTGGCTAAGAATGATGACGATGATAAAGGCATCAACGGCATGAAGAGAGTCGTTGATATTCTGTTGGGTGAGAGAGATCTTTTTTGTTGATTGTTGAGAGACTCTTCTAAGAGCAGAGGAAGAAAAATTATGTCATGATGATGTGTGGGTGTCAACATGGAAACCAACGTGTCTGAGTGGTGACCGGTGTCACTACGTAATTGGTCGACAAGGACAGGTGGGTCCGTTAAAAGAGAAGGTCCCTGTGCCTTTTTTTTAATTCTTTGATTGTTGGATATGAGGACCAATGGATCTGAACTGTTGATCTAGGCACAATATCGTTGAGTTTCAAGGGGAGAATTGTTAGGCGCTATTATGAAACATCACTAGTGATGAAAGGAGGAAAGATATTGACCATTGGTCGATGTAGTTTAGAGATTCAATCTCAACCATCGATGTACTATGGACCCCACCCATCTATTCTAGAAGTGGAGAAGGGACGAGAGTTAACTCAACCAGAGTTGTTGGATGATCGACACGAGGACCATTAGATCAAGGGTTTCATATGGGAGGGGTTTTAACCCCCATGCAAGTTTCCATCGCTGACTCAACCAAAGCCATTGGACGAACGATGTAGGGACCATTGGATCTAGCACAGTCTCGATATGGAATCGTCATCGAAACTTTTAGTGTTGGGGTGTTTGAGGCTCCGTGGGAGTAAAAACCTAATGACGATGAAGTTAGGTCCAAGGATTGGATGCGTGAAGTTAATGTTCCCGATGAAAGAGGACACATTGGATGGAAAAAGTATTAAGAAGCCACGTGGAAGTGAGGTGGCCTTTGGCCAATGGAGGCCCAAGAACTTTGGGAGGCCATAACTTTTGATCCAGGGCTTGGTTTGGAGCATAGTGACAGTCTTTGGGAAAATCTTGATAAGAAGAAGACAATGATGCCCTCGAGAAGAGGTTTTGAGATGATCTAGAAAAATAGAAATTTTACTATCCCATCCGTTAAAAGGAGTACTTAGAGGGTTGGGTGTATTACAATGGACACTTTAGAAAATATTGTGAAAAGGAACATCCCCCTACTACCTAGCCAGATGAGAAGCCGATGAAATTTGTCATAAGGAATATTCATAGACATCCCTCTCCCAAGTCATCTACCCCACCAGGTCAAACATTGACAAATAGCTTTGTTTCTCTAAAGAAGTAGTAGGAAATGAATCTTAAGAGTCCTAATGATTAGAATGGAGAATATGAAGGAGGAAACCAAAAAAAGTATAAAAAAAATCAAGAAATTAAGAAGAAACACATGGGTAGAATGAATAAATAGCACACCTAGGGAGCCTGATGGACTATCGTGATTGGTTGAGTTATTTGAGCTTCATGCAAGAGGTTCCAAAACCAATTCCCCAAGTTGATTTTCTATGTTTCATGCTTCACTTAATGCACCTATTGCGTTAGGTGCCATAATCAACATCAATGGGTTCTCACTATGTAGCATTCGCTAATGGAAGGAAGTTCACAGGAGTTTTCCCATGAGGTTTTCCTTGGAAAAAAATTAGAAAGGATAAGGGTAGAATAATTGTTAGAAGAGAAGGATCATTTTCCATCCAATGAAGCAAAAAATACAATCCTTAGGACTCCCACTTAAATGAATGTAAACAAATTTATTAGATCACCACCAATCATGAGAGTGAAAAAATCTAGAAACGAAATTAGAGAATGAGAAGAGGAATGGAAAAAATCATTAGGGTCACAACCCTCACTCACCAAATTTGTATAGTTCCTTCAAAGACTATAGAAAACTAGGTATATTCTATCGATGAATCTTTCTATGTAATCCATTTATAAAGAACTACCCACGTAGCTATCTCAGTCAAGAATGAAGTCTATGAAAAAAATGTATACCTCTTTCCCATCTAAAGGGATGGGGAGGTATGTATTTGAGCAATGAAAATAGACCACTCTTTTTTTTTCAATGTGACAAGTTATACATTTATGAGCATAGGCTCTTTATTTTTAATTCAAACAATAACAATATAT
>ML782605.1:1038451-1051078 GCA_009831015.1 Picea engelmannii | reverse complement strand
CATTATTAGCCATCCATTTTGTTGTCACATGCCTTAGGTTCGATACTTTCTGGTTGTGACATCAACCACTCCATTTTTGCATATTGTAACTTGTTCAATAGTGCCTACCCTTCATGGTCACCCTAGTTAGCACCTAGATTTCCATTTTTTGCCTATGATGCACTTTTTCGTAGGCCCGAGAACCCACTTGTAGTCCTTCCATAACTTGTGGTTGAGACTCATTTTTCTCTCTTCATCTATATTCTGGCCATATCCCCTGGGGGTTCCCAAAATTTTTATGGTTCTTTATGGTCGCTTATGAATTTGCTGCTTGCATCATTCACCCTATCATTTCACTATTGTTTTACCATATCCCACTTATCGCTATTGTAGTAGCCTTTGACCATCCTCCTTTTGCATTATTTGGCCTTTGTTTTGCATCCACCTACCCATGGAGAGAAAAAATGCTAGGAGTGGATCTCACTTGTCAGTACCATTTTCATTCATTGTGCTTAGGTCGGTTCCATGCTCTTCGAATATAGGAGCATGTTGTTAAGCCACTCGTTCTCTCCAAGACAAGTACACTTTTACTTCTTTTTTGGACTCATTAAAGGACACAAAAAAGACACAAATTGAGTGCAATTTTACCTCTCTTTTAGAGTCGTTAAAAGAAATGAAAAAGACACTGTCACAAGTATAATTTTAACTTTTTGGGGGGATCATTAAGACTAAACAAGAAATACACCATCAAGCATACTTTTATCTCTCTTTCAAGCTCTTTAAAACATGAAGGAGACACTAAAAACAAAAACAAAAAGAGTGGTTTTTTTACCATTGATATATTCTCAAAATGGAAACGTTAGTTGAGTCTAAATTGAACATCTCACATGTTTGATTCATCATCTTACAATTGGGTTTTATCTTTCCTAGGAGTCGTACCAACAATATGAGTTAGAGGTACTCCTCTAGATGGTCACTCTTCCACTTATCATGGAGAGTGATTCAATGCCTCCTGTGTTGTTTCACTATATTCATTCATCTCTTCTCACTTCCAAGTCACCATTGTGCCATGCTATATGTTCAAGGGAAGTTTAAGCCCGATATTCCCATCTATTTGGTGATACTCTCTCTTCACATCATCTCTCGGTGTATGTTTCATTTTGATTGTTGGGGGGTACAGAAAGGCCCTCCTTTAACATAACTCTTCCTATCAAATTCAACAGATTATCTACGAGAGGTATCTAGAAACCAGCTAGTATCTTGGAGCTTGCATTCCTCCATGGAAGGCCTCCTCATGATCGACAATGGGTTTTCATCATTGAATCCTAATTGATTGATTCTACGAGTGTTCGACATTAGATCCTCTTTTCACAGTCACTATATTGTATTGGGTACCTTGGTTTCCATATTCCTAATCAGTGGCTCCCCTCACATCTGTTAATGGTATACATTAATGACCGGTAATTAGATGACCTCTACCATGCTCGACATCAACTCATATATTCACATGTTGTAGATTCGTACCATATGGGTTTGGGAGAAATACCTTGGGATTAGGGCATATCATTCCTTTACAACATCCCATTTCAAGTTGAGATAGAGTATACCACTTGTATATGAGTACTTTGAAGACCTCAGGGGAACTTTCCTCAATGATTTTTTTCTTCCTTATGTATATGTTGTGACATAGATCCACATTGTATTTTCCAGTGGATACGATCGTTTTGATGATGTATATCCACATTGTATTGGCTTGTGGCTATGATAATATTGATGGCATGGATCCACCATGTATTATTTTGTGGCCATGGTCTTTTATTTCATGTCATGGATCTGCAATGTAATGTTTTGGAGGCCATGCTTTGATACTCTTTAGATTTTGAGTGTGTCTACCTAGGGGATGGTCTATATATGATTTTATTCTTGGTGGTTGATTGCAGGTAGTCTTTGATCTCTGAACCTCTTTTCTCTCTCCTCACGCTACCTCACATGTATATTATTTTATTATAATGTGTTTCAACCATCCATTCCTTTCTTTTCCTCACACATTAAGGGGCATCTGTTATAGCCTTAATTTTCACCCTACAGGGTCAGAGAGGAACAAAATAGAAGATGAAAGCCAAGACATAACTCTTGCTTATGATTTAGATCATTTTTTCAAGGTGTCTCTTGTCATACACGGACAATGAGAGACATGTTGCATGTCATCTATAGTGCAACCCATGACACCCTCTGAAACTTTCTAGATTCATTAAGTTTCGAAGAGGAAAGCAAGTTATGAGTTGGTTCTTCATGGCATGAACCTTTGAAATCACATCATTTGAGTATCCATTGGTCTCTATAATATGTAGAATATCTCTAAAGCCTCTTCCAAGGATCTATATAAAGAAGAAAAATCTCGAGCATGAGGAAGAATAATTTAGAGATATATGCTACCAAAATTCAGAGGTTCTTCTCCATCTACATCAGTTGTAGTCAGTTTGCTTAGATTGGTTGCAGAGTTGAGGAGGATTATGGAGCAAGGGGAAAAGTGAAATGCATCTAAATCATAAGGTAATTGTATTGATGTATTTATGTTATCCAAATTAATAGATCATTGGTTTTCCCCTATGAATGTTTTTTTTCATGCATAAATGTTTAGTTCCGATTTGTTACATTACATATCAGGTTATATACAAGCTATATCTAGGATTCTAACACCAATAAGAGAAGTAGGAATACATTGCTTGTATTTTGTGTGAAGGAATCAGGTTGTGGAGGTTGGATATGGATCTTCAAAACTACAACAACCAGGATATATAAGGACAACCTTAAGGAAAAGGTATGTTATTTCCACCACTTCTTATTTTATTTATGAATCCAATTGATTGAATCTAAAGGAAATTCATAGAAGTATAACGCTCAGACTGTCTAGGATTAGTAGGCAAATCCTAGGGAGATCTTACTATCCACCTGCGAGTAGAGAAAATTACAGAAGAGAATGAAGTTTAATGGAACTTTGTAAATTTTACACGGAAGATCATATTAACTATCAACTAGTTGTATCTCTTTGAAAAATGTTCACTACATTGGAATTCATTGAGGAAGGTGCTAAGAAAGTGTTCCAATTTATTCAAAACTAAAGTGATTTGATATTTGGGATGGCATACTCTTTTAACTCTCTCAACATTTATGATCAGAAGTCAAAGTAATGACACATCTCCAAATTTTGTATCTCTAGAAAGGGCTAAAGTTTCAATTTTCAAATGGGATGGTAAGAGTTTTATAAATAAAATATCTAATAGATAGTTGTGATGGAAAGGAATAAATGAATTAGAAGTGGATAAGGTTTCTCTAATTAAAATAGGATCTGAATGTGGTTGTAGAAATATTGAAATCCTGAGGGCTCTGACTTGTCTTCTCCTATAAATCTACTTTTCATGCAACTAAACAAGAAATAAGAGTACATGAAATTTTGGAGGCTTCTAATAATACTTGTTACCCCTTGGTTATGGAAGGAAGCGAAGAACAAGGAAGAAAATGTGAAAAGCGAACTTCACGGGAGACACAGTGACTATCACTGGGTCGAAGTAAGCAAAAGAGAATAAAAGATGGAGTGAAGCAAGGAAATGCAAGCCGTTGGATGAGGATATCAAGGATGACAGATCAGCAAGGAATATGGATCATGGACAACTCATCAAGTGAAAAAATCCACCGTTGGATGCTTTGGAGAACCACGCGAGAAGGAAGGAAAGACAAGCTGGCGAAGCTCGAAAAAAGTGGGTCAAGTTGACCTAGGGTTTTAGTATTTTAGGGTTTTGGCACCTTGGTTTCGGCCTAAGGGTGTCGGTGAAGTGTTGTAATGTATAAATAGAGGTCTAAAGGGCCTAGGTTTTTTTGGTAATTCTGCAGTACAATATTGTTGATGATCTAGCTATAGTATTGAGTGAGGGATCATTGTATTGAGAGAGAGAAGTGTTGAGAGAGAGGAAGCCTTATGGTATTGTAATATATTATGTTGTGTGTGAAGGTCATTTCCTCCAACTGGGTGCGCAGGAAGAGGAGAGAAAGAGAGAGAAGAAAGAGAATTTTCTAGCTGAGAGCGCATATAAGAACTGTATGCTTGACCTTAATGAATCATAAGCACAGTTCTATGGACGTATCCCTAGAGAGAGGGTGAACAACGTACATCTGTTTTTGTGTGTGTGATTGATGCTTTGATATCTGTCGTTGTTGTATTGTTACCTGCCTTATTGTGTTAGATCAAATCTATATCTTTGAAGGATAGATCTAGCTTGTTGAATGATAGATGCATGATGTATTGTTGTTGTAATAGATCCACTTGATATTCCCTTGGTTGTAGACATCTTTGTCCTGCATCCCCCTCATAGCTGCTTCGGGTGAGACTGCATCTGCTTCACAGGTGTTTATGAAAGGGCCAATAGCTAGGGCTTGTTGGTGTGCTCTTGGAGTTGAACCCTGCGTCTGCCCCTGTGCCAACAAATGGTTCCATTGATGGGACCTGAAATTGTGATTGCTGGGAACTAAGGAAGAAGAAACTTTGTGCAAAATAAATCTCTATGCGTAGATCTATTTCCCTAGTGCGCAACTTTTTACTCAACCTGTGAAGCTTTGTGCCAGGAATAAGGTCAGATATGAAGAAAGGAAGATCAAATCTAAAGAAAAGAAGCGATATCTGAATGCTCTGTGCTCTAAGAAAAGTAAAAGTGGAAATTTCTGAAAGAAAGAGGTCAGATCTGCAGAAAAGAGGTAAGATTTGTAAGCTATGTTCTCTAATAAAGGTAAGAATAGTTAAAAGTTCTTAGATCTAAAAGCTTAAGACATCTGGATGAACAGAGAACCTTAACTCCCTGTGAAACCTCATATCTTGCAGTGAAGGGTTACAGGAGATGAGAACCTACAATTAAATGGTGAAATGGAAAACCTTAGTGTTCTTTAGAGCAAAGGAGAGAGCCATGAAGACCTAGTAAACCTTTATAAAGAACCCGAAAGAACTCCAGAATTAGATAAGTCCTTAAGTTGGGCGTTAACTAGTCAAGGAACTGGTGTAGAGTCAGGGAGAAATTACAACCATTGACTTGAAGGGGGTGATAAATATCAATGTCAGGGATGATTTTATGGGCTAAATTTCGCTCATGGGATAATTTTCCATGGTTTTTCCCCCAAAAAGTATTTTCTATTCTAAAAATGATTCGCCCAAATTCTATAGGATAAAATTATTTTAACTTAAAAGTCGCCAAAATTTTATACAAACTATATAAAATCCTTAGAAATTTGAATATTTTTACAAAAATATCGCCAAAAATTTATAGTTGGAATATGAAGGATTAATAAGATTTGCCAAGGTTTCTACATTTAAAAATAAATTTCTATCCTTAAAATCATCCCTGAATATCATCCCTTCGTTAGGAGAGGTATCATCTCCAGGAGAAACCGAGTGTTGGGACTTATGCCAAGTCCGATGACACTAAACCCCTGGGAGGTAACTCGCACCATTGATCTATCAGAAGAATCCCTCCAACAAGATCATAACCATTTATTGGTGTAAAGTGAGATCAAATATATGTCATATATCCAAGTAAACTATTTTTTTTCTTCAAAGGATCATGGCCATTGATTTGGTGCGATGGTTATATATGGACCATCGGTCGATGTAGGAGAAATATTTAATATTGTTCGTCGATCTAGAGAGATAATAGATCTTAGTTGTTCATTACAGGGTACCATTTGGAGTAATTTGCAGTCCTAGAGGAAAAGCACTTTGAAGGAGGGAATCCGAGGGAATATATGGACAATTTAATTGTCATGGATGGAGGAGATCCAAGAGAAGAGATGGACCATTGATATGTTGTGGACAGGGGAACTCAGATAGGAGATATGGCTTGTTGATCTATCGATATCAGAGGAACCTTGAAAAGATATCTAGACCGTTGATCTCCTACCAAAGGGATTAAGAGGTTGACGTGGATGGTTCCACGTGCCAAGCAAGTATTGTGCCATGTGTCATGATGACTTGGAACCTATATACAATAATTCATAGGAAAAATAATGATACGTGTCAGGTGGAAATTTTTCCACATGTTCAACAGATATTGTGCCACGTGTCAGGGTGACTCAGGGTCCTTGAGATAGAGCCTTGTGTTGAGTTATGTATGCCACATGTCTACCCAAGTTGTAGGTAGAGGCAGGGCCACGTGTCAGGATAGTTGGGAAACTAGCGTGTCCTTAAGAGTGGCGCATGTCGCCAGTGGAATGGTTGATGAGATAGGAGTGGTCCTTGGAGGACCCAAAAGCCTTTGTAGTGTAGAACACGAGCTAGAAGGTTATATCTGGACATGGTTCTATCTCATTTGATCATCAAAATTTGAAGGGTTGGAAAGATTATGTGTTGGCTAAGAATGATGACGATGATAAAGGCATCAACGGCATGAAGAGAGTCGTTGATATTCTGTTGGGTGAGAGAGATCTTTTTTGTTGATTGTTGAGAGACTCTTCTAAGAGCAGAGGAAGAAAAATTATGTCATGATGATGTGTGGGTGTCAACATGGAAACCAACGTGTCTGAGTGGTGACCGGTGTCACTACGTAATTGGTCGACAAGGACAGGTGGGTCCGTTAAAAGAGAAGGTCCCTGTGCCTTTTTTTTAATTCTTTGATTGTTGGATATGAGGACCAATGGATCTGAACTGTTGATCTAGGCACAATATCGTTGAGTTTCAAGGGGAGAATTGTTAGGCGCTATTATGAAACATCACTAGTGATGAAAGGAGGAAAGATATTGACCATTGGTCGATGTAGTTTAGAGATTCAATCTCAACCATCGATGTACTATGGACCCCACCCATCTATTCTAGAAGTGGAGAAGGGACGAGAGTTAACTCAACCAGAGTTGTTGGATGATCGACACGAGGACCATTAGATCAAGGGTTTCATATGGGAGGGGTTTTAACCCCCATGCAAGTTTCCATCGCTGACTCAACCAAAGCCATTGGACGAACGATGTAGGGACCATTGGATCTAGCACAGTCTCGATATGGAATCGTCATCGAAACTTTTAGTGTTGGGGTGTTTGAGGCTCCGTGGGAGTAAAAACCTAATGACGATGAAGTTAGGTCCAAGGATTGGATGCGTGAAGTTAATGTTCCCGATGAAAGAGGACACATTGGATGGAAAAAGTATTAAGAAGCCACGTGGAAGTGAGGTGGCCTTTGGCCAATGGAGGCCCAAGAACTTTGGGAGGCCATAACTTTTGATCCAGGGCTTGGTTTGGAGCATAGTGACAGTCTTTGGGAAAATCTTGATAAGAAGAAGACAATGATGCCCTCGAGAAGAGGTTTTGAGATGATCTAGAAAAATAGAAATTTTACTATCCCATCCGTTAAAAGGAGTACTTAGAGGGTTGGGTGTATTACAATGGACACTTTAGAAAATATTGTGAAAAGGAACATCCCCCTACTACCTAGCCAGATGAGAAGCCGATGAAATTTGTCATAAGGAATATTCATAGACATCCCTCTCCCAAGTCATCTACCCCACCAGGTCAAACATTGACAAATAGCTTTGTTTCTCTAAAGAAGTAGTAGGAAATGAATCTTAAGAGTCCTAATGATTAGAATGGAGAATATGAAGGAGGAAACCAAAAAAAGTATAAAAAAAATCAAGAAATTAAGAAGAAACACATGGGTAGAATGAATAAATAGCACACCTAGGGAGCCTGATGGACTATCGTGATTGGTTGAGTTATTTGAGCTTCATGCAAGAGGTTCCAAAACCAATTCCCCAAGTTGATTTTCTATGTTTCATGCTTCACTTAATGCACCTATTGCGTTAGGTGCCATAATCAACATCAATGGGTTCTCACTATGTAGCATTCGCTAATGGAAGGAAGTTCACAGGAGTTTTCCCATGAGGTTTTCCTTGGAAAAAAATTAGAAAGGATAAGGGTAGAATAATTGTTAGAAGAGAAGGATCATTTTCCATCCAATGAAGCAAAAAATACAATCCTTAGGACTCCCACTTAAATGAATGTAAACAAATTTATTAGATCACCACCAATCATGAGAGTGAAAAAATCTAGAAACGAAATTAGAGAATGAGAAGAGGAATGGAAAAAATCATTAGGGTCACAACCCTCACTCACCAAATTTGTATAGTTCCTTCAAAGACTATAGAAAACTAGGTATATTCTATCGATGAATCTTTCTATGTAATCCATTTATAAAGAACTACCCACGTAGCTATCTCAGTCAAGAATGAAGTCTATGAAAAAAATGTATACCTCTTTCCCATCTAAAGGGATGGGGAGGTATGTATTTGAGCAATGAAAATAGACCACTCTTTTTTTTTCAATGTGACAAGTTATACATTTATGAGCATAGGCTCTTTATTTTTAATTCAAACAATAACAATATATATGATGATATATGATGGTAAGAAAAAGTTTTGATAACAATTATCACATATATCATAGATTTTTATAAGTGTTATGTCACATGTGACTTCCTATGTAACCATTTATGCATTGGATCTACCTAGTTATAGAGGTAACATTCATAATATATTCCATGTATCACATTTAAATATGACATTAGAAAGTCATGACCATATCACATTTAAATATGACATTAGAAAGTCATGACCAAACCTACATAGACTACCCATGGTAGATGAAGAAGATAAACATTTTAGAACTAGAAGACATATTAACAATTCAAACGAAACCTTTGCGATCCAAAATAGTGACCACTTCCTCATCGAGTGATATATATTACCAAATCAAGTATCCTCTCAAGGAAGAAAACCTTACGCAAGAAACATTTTTTCTTATAATGTTTTAAGGGAAAGGATTTTTTTAGGGGGGCTTGTAATAAAAATAAATTTCATTATTTCATCTCAAATAGGTAAGCTAGTATAGATGTATTAATTTTTTAAGGGAGGATTGTAATAAAAATAAATTTCATTATTTCATCTCAGATAGCTAAACTAGTATAGTATAGATGTATTAATATTAAATGTATATTTTGTTTAAAAATATATGTGTTAATTAATGAATATTTTATATATGGTGTATTTATAATACATGTGGATTGTAATTTTATTTATTTATCATTCATCTCTTATCTTGTATTGAAATATTTCATTTGAAATATAAATTATTATAATTATTATGGATTTATTTTTTATATTTCGTTTTTCATGGTGTATCTGAATATGCATTGGTGTGTTATGTTTAATTTAAATTTTTCTTGAGTTGAGCGATTTAAAGTTGTAAGGTTGTGGTTGGGTAACAAATTTAAGTCATTAAAAGAAATTATATTCTTATAATTTTTATTTTTTTTAATAAAATGATAAATTGTTGGTAAACCAAGATATGATTGTGAAATAATTTATATTTATATTCCTCTATTATGCTCCAGAGAATTGAGTTTATATACATTATGAAGATAATGATATTCTAGTTCAAAATATGCAACTTTCTTCACTCTCTATATCATGTATAGAGGGTCAATAACTTGCAACAAAATAAATATGAATTTATAATATTTAGTTTATTATGTGAGTTCATGTTATTATTTTTTTCTTTCATGGTTGGTGATGATTCATATAACCTTATTTTAAATATTTACGTATTGATCTTGTTTTCATAATTAGTGATGATTTATATAACCTTATTTTAAATATTTGTGTTTTGATCTTCTCTACATCATTCTCTTTCCATCTTCAAAGTATATCTAAAATGCCATAAACCACTAGTTTAATACATTAATATTAATTTTCTTAGTTTAATACATTAACATCAATTTTCCTTTAATGAAAAGAATACAATCTTCAATTTTCCTTTAATGAAAAGAATACAATCTTCAATGTTAACAAATATATATCACAAAATAAGAATGTTCCATGCCGAGTGGATGTTTCTTCCATACTATAAGGCATAATTCTTTGGAACATATGTACAAATTGGTTGTGTATTTCCATTCCTTTTGATGTGCTCCATTAATCATTAATCATTGATTGTTAACAAATATATATCACAAAATAAGAATGTTCCATGCCGAGTGTATGTTTCTTCCATACTATAAGGCATAATTCTTTGGAACATATGTACAAATTGGTTGTGTATTTCCATTCCTTTTGATGTGCTCCACTAATCATTGATTGCATAAGGATTACAAGGATTACATGAATACCCATAAAGTGAAAGGATTTGGTGTTATCCATCATCATTTTATAGTAATGTTGATTGTGTTAAAAGGTTGATAAGATGAATCATATCCACTTTTCCTTGCTTTTGAAGTGCCCCATTAATCAATGATTGCATAAGGATTACATTAGTACCCATAAAGTGAATAGATTTGGTGTTATCAATAATTTCCTAGCAGTGTTGAATGTGTTAAAAGGTTGATAAGATGAGTCAGATCCACCTCAGATTTTAGTATCGAGACTCGAATCAAATAGGAATTGAACTTTGCTGTCTTATTTGAAATCTAAGAAATCCCTACAATTATGCACTTCTTATTTTTGTGGAAGATTCGTAAATCAGTGTGAGTTAGGCCAAGGCCATGTTAAGAAAAAGGACCAATCATATATATATAATTGAGTTACTAAGTAATATTTGTGTTTGGATTAATTGATAGTTATATATTTATGGAGTTTTTTTTTTTAAATAATGTATTGATATTTTTTTTTTTCGAGGATGGTATCTAAAATAAATTAAATTCTTTAAAGTTAAGTTTACAATTAAGAATTAGTTTATGAAGAGTATAAAAATGTTACAAAGTGGAATTTTAATTTATGTGGGAGAGGATACCAACATTTCACTTGAGCTACACTCAATTGACTTATCTACATAATGCATTTTGCAGGGAATCTCATTCGGTAATTCCCCTCATTTTGAGGATGGTACCCAAGGTAAACTAGATTCCTTGGGCTCAAGGATAAGGCAATAATCAATAATTGACTCATGAAAAGAACAAGCATGTCACAAAATGATATTTGAATATGGGCAAAGGAGGATAACAAATTTCCACTCAACCACTCAAATTACATTCAATTGACGACTTTTTAATTACTTATCTAATTATGTAAAATAATAAATAATTAAGCAATTAAAAAACCAAATTAAAAAATGAAAAAATGAGAAATACAATGAATAATCAATAGTACAAATCTATTGTGAATATAATGAGAGATGCAAAATAAAAAAATATTGTTTATCACTAAGAAATGTTCTGGCTTGAAATGTGTGAACAAAATGATTGTGGAGATAGATCCATTAGTAGTAAAATGAATTGTCATATTGTAAAACTTGTCTATAAGAACTTCTAAAGGTGTTAAGAGGCTAATATCATTTTACATGTATATGTGATACATATTCGTATAATTGTAAGTGGTTAGATGGTCTATGGAAGTGGTTCTCCATAGTAAATCTTGTTTATAGTGAATACAAATAATTGCCTCACTTCTTAGAATTATGTTGACTAGGACATGTATTGATTTAGTTAGAGTTGGTCACTAACACATTTTTTAGATAAACTTAGTCAACTTTAATCACCTAACTAATCAATTATGCAACCAATCGTATAATGTTTAATGTGTCACTAATATAAACACTCAAGTGGTTATTAAAGTGGATTTCCAAGAAATTGATTGATCTATTTAGTGAGTTGGCACAAAATATAATGTGAGGTAAGCTATGAAATGACACAAGTAAAATAAAACAAGATTTTGAATTTTATTATTTTTTTAATTGCAAAAGATTATCATCACCCAATCACAAAATTATTCATGCTAATAGCATTTATACAATAAGAAAATCATATCTATTTTTAAAAAGTTAAAAATAATTTTTTTAATTAAAAATGTATTTCAAATTCATTTGCCGGAGAATCCACAGTTGGTGTCATTTTGTCATCGACGTTTCGAATCCAGATCGGGATTCATCATCAGGACTAATCGTCAATTTAGAGAGCTGGCTGATCTTCGTTATTAATAGTGTATATGCAGGACAATCAATAAGATAACTAGGTCGGCTAAATGTAACCCTAATTCGGAGCTAATTAAAACAATTTAATTATTAATAAGTTTTTAAACGTAAGTTTGAATAGTGAGTAATATAAATGATTAAGGTTTATTAATAAATATAAATAATTTAAAATTTTTAGGGTTTAGAAGGAGTTTAATTATATTAATGTACTAATAGTATTTTGTTTTATATATTAATTTTTTAGAGCTTAGAGAATTAATAAATCGAGATGATTTCTAAGGTTTTGTTTAAAGGTTTTTAGGTTTTTAGAATTGGTAGTTTATCTTGATTAGTGATAATTTACTAATATACCATGAGTGATTGTCTCTAAATAGGTATAACGATCTAGGGTTTTGTAGTATTTGTTTTTATTTAAAACCTAAAACTTTAATGGTTTGTTTTTAAAAGTAAATTAAATCTAGGGTTAGCTTGATTTATGGTTGAAGTTTTTTAAGTTATAGGGGTTGATTTATGGTTAAAGTTTTTTAAGTGTTTTTAGGAAGTAATGCATATAAAGTGTCAAAGGATATAGGTCTAGGGTTTCTAATGGCTTGTTTTTTAAAAAGTTTTAAATTGTTAAGTAAATTAAATCTAGGGTTAGCTTTGGATTAAATTTAATCTTAT
>ML782605.1:1008380-1021090 GCA_009831015.1 Picea engelmannii | reverse complement strand
TAATGGCCTAAAGCCGACATAAATAAAATAACATTACTAATCTAAATTACAACTAATGGCCTAAAGCCGACATAAATAAAATAACATTACTAATATAATATGCCCCAATTAAGTGGTAATGAGCCAATATTAGGGCTTAACATTAATTGTATATCCAGAGAACAGGACAATAGTCCCGCAAGTGAATATATTTTTTTCTTGAAATATATCTCTGGGAGAATCAACATATCATTTTCTTACAGTGAAAGTCTTCCACCTAGAATGGACTAATTTGGACCTCCGGAATTCCTACTTTCGAGCTGCAAAGCGGCTATTGCGTTCAACATTGGTTTCTTTTCTGAGACTCCTTCTTTTGGTGTTGTCAGGACCGCCATCACTAAGCCGAAAAGTTCCTCTTGTTATGGTTGATTTCAATTTGGGCGCAGGAGTGGGAACAATCTTTGCATTGGCATCATCCATTATCGTATCATCGTCCATCAGATTATCTTCTTTTAGCTCGAAATCCATGGCATCAACCTGTGCGCCAAACATCAATGCAACTGGGCAGGTTCTCTGAGAAGGTAAGGTTGCCTTGGAATTCCTTGGCTTGAAATATATCTCTCAGTGTACCAAGGGACCATCTCCTTTTTTTCTCCTGGGAAGAGGGAGATGAGTAGTAAGAATATGCCCTGGAATACTGGAACCTCTGGCCATCATGCCTGAATTGTTTTACTATATCCGGACAGAACTACTACCACAAGTTAACGAGAATTTCCATTTTCTCCAGACGATGTTTGAAATTAAAATTGGGGAGGGATAATATAACCCTCCGCAAATCCTGGTTTAATGCATATCAATGGAAGATCTCCCCGAGCCTTTTTCTTATCAATGAAAATCAACAAGGTTTGTGCATAATGAGTTATTACCATTAAATCTCACTAATCGCATATTTAGAAAAAAGTGCGAAGGTGGCGGTGACGACGAAGAGAAATTAAAAATTATAGATTTCTTAAAGGTGCCAACCGGTCGGCGTATGAAATAGATTGCATAATGTTTGAAATGAATACTTGGAAAGGATAACGCTCTTCTTCACAAATCTTGGTTGAATTCATAGTAATGAAAATTCTTCTCTGACCTTCCAAACATTAATGACAATCTTAACGATTCCTATAGGATGAACTACTAGCATTAAATCTTAATAATTGCTTATCTGGAAATAAGTACGAAGGTAGCAGTGAGGGTGAAAAGCGACCAAGCATTGTACATTTCGTCCACCTGCTTGTTGGTCACTATAATTGCTTAATTAACTCAAACAATCAAGTGCTACATAAATTGTCAACCCAGGGAAGTGTGTTTATTTCAAAGATAACCACGCACTATATATGCTCAATTCCAAAAGCAACTTAGAGTTGTAGTAAAGGAAACTATATTAATCACACGTCCCTTGAATGAACTGAAGTTCTGACTTGAATTACAGGAAAGAAACCTACCTATTGCAGATCTTTAAGTATTAATCTAAAGAATCTTGGATTACATTAAAATAATAATTGCAACAAGAAAGAACAACTATTCTGTAACCAGAGAACAAGACCCTTACTCCCAAGCAGAAACTTCAGCACCTTATTTCTGATTAACACACTTTCATGAAAACAATAATGCAGAGAAGGCTAACTCTATCTAGCAGAGAGCAGGGCCATCTAATTCCTTCCTTTCTAAGCAGGAACCCTTAGCTTTATTTCTGATTAGCACACTTGTGAAAAATAACTAGAAGCTTACTAATTCTACAGAGAACAGGACCTTCTAATCCCTTCCTTTCTAAGTAGGGACCCTTAACCCAGTACCTGACTAACACACTTGTAGAAACAATTGAAATCTACAAAGAACAGGACCTCCTGATCCCTTCCTTTCTAAGCAGGAACCTTTAACCCAGTCTCTGACTAGCACACTTGCAGAAACAATGGAAATCTACAGAGAGCAGGACCTTCTGATCCCTTCCTTTCTAAGAAGGAACCCTTAACCCAATCTCTGACTAGCACACTTGTAGAAACAGTTGAAATCTACAGAGAGCAGGACCTTCTGATCCATTCCTTTCTAACCAGGAACCCTTAACCCAGTCTCTGACCAACACACTTGCAAAAACAATCGAAATCTACAGAGAGCAGGACCTTCTGATCCCTTCCTTTCTAAGCAGAAACCCTTAACCCAGTCTCTAACTAGCACACTTGCAGAAACAATCGAAATCTACAGAGACAGGACCTTCTGATCCCTTCCTTTCTAAACAGGAACCCTTAACCCGTTCTCTGATTAGAAAACCTCATAAAATCATCACACAAGATTGCTAATGAAAATGATTATGAACTTCGTGAAAATAATGTAACATTCAATAAACTAAAGTTCTTAACAAGACAGATTTCAATAGTGTTTCAACAAAGTAGAATTCATTAAAAGTAGTGTTTCAGCAAGACAAAAGTTAATCAAGGCATAAATAGAAATTACACTAACACACTCTAAAACTAACAGGTGAATCTTGTGAAGAAGGTGGGCCCTCCCTTCCCACAAGATTCCCCTAAGATGAAAAAGCTAGAGAAGGATGCTCAAAACAGTCTTCTATTCATCTATCAATGTATCATATTACAATCTGGAAAAATGAAGTGCGTCCCTCTCTCTGAAGCTTTTTAAATACATAAAACTTGGATCCTTCGAATGATGATTTCCTCTTATTTAAAGAGGGAACCTCGTTCAATACAATTGATAAAAAATTACAATGTATATCTGAGTCCTATTCTTAGTCAGATCGACTTTCTAAGCCAGAATAGGATGTCCTAGTCTCGCGTAACAGAATGCTATTACAAGTGTTGTTGTTACGGCTGGAGTAACAGTTTCTTCTCATTGCTACTGATGTTGTTTCAGCATCGCAAATCGCGGGTTGTTTCAGCCGCAGGATTTGCGCTCTTCAACATTCCCATGTGGGTGCTTGGTTCATGTGTGATTGTTGTAGAGTTGTTGTTGACTGCTGACTGTGTAACAACTTCCTTTGTGTTTCAACATCGTCAGTCCTGGGCTGTGTAATGGCTTCCTCTGTGTTTCAGCATCTGTGACTTTGGACTATGTAACAACTCTGTGTTTCAACATCTGCGACCCTGGACTGTGTAACAGCTTTGTGTTTCAGCATCTGTGACCCTAGACTGTGTAACAGCTTTGTGTTTCAGCATCTGTGACTCTGGACTGTGTAACAGCTCTGTGTTTCAGCATCTGCAACCCTGTACTATGTAACAACTCTGTGTTTCAGCATCAAGCCTCAAATGCTAATCTGCAGTTTGAACTATTTCAACACTTATACATTTCTAATCAATGGTTAAGTATGAGAATGATGTAAAATATTATGCAAAACAGATTAAACGTATAGTAATGAGAAGGGATGTTGTATACCTTTGGAATGATCAGATAAAGTGATAGTATGAGTTTAAATGTGGGTGATCAAGAGTGTAATAGTGGAAAAAAGTATAGGCAAAAAGGTACATTGTGTGGTCCTAACATCCCCCCCAAGTCAAGGTGTTGCATGTCCTCAGGAAACGTCACTTTGAATCAGAGTCTGGATACCGACTCTGAGCGTGTAAATTACTCAAGCAGTAGCTCTGGGAGGTACTGTCCGTTGGAATTTTGAACCCTTGGACCTGCTGTAATCTTTTCCATGCTGTTGTTTCTGTCTTCTTAGGTAGCTTATAAATGATTTGATACCTTTCTATTGGCAACCAGAGGATAGGAAAATAAAACCGGTACCCTATCCATTTTTCAGCACAGTGCTGAATACACTGGATGTAGTTAGGTACTCTGGAAATTGCTACCTCAAGGTTGGTAGGGTTAAAAGGATTTTGTTCTTGTCTCTTTTCAGTGGATTGCTGCCAAAACATGTTATTTTTCTGGAGGGCAGGAATCTCTATGGATTTGATGATGTGCTGACAGTCTTGGAGTACTGCTGATTGTAGCTGCTGAACATGTTCAGTCACCCCTAGTTTCTTTAAGAACTCATAGTATTCTGTGACAAAGGTGGTTGCCTTCTATGGTTCTGGTCTTATCCAGAGGAGGCGATTATCTTCATTGTGCTTGGCAGCCAAAAAATCATCTTGCCAAATGATTTGATTGTGGAGAAAGGAGGTGAACGCTTGAATCTATATGTCCCCGACAAGGGGATTAAGGTTCAGCTGCCTGTTCTCGGGAATGGCCTCATTATGAAAGTATGCCTCACAGAGGAGGTGTTGATCCCTAGTAGATGTTGCTGCAAAAGTTTTGACAAAATCTGTTGGGTGTAGTACTGCATGGGGTTTACCTTCTACAATTGATTTGATATGAAACCAGGTAAGTTGCTCCATAAGGAACAAGGAGTAGTTGCAAGATGGCTTTCTTGTGGCCAATAGCTTTTGTGTCAAATCGAATACCCGGGCCATTTTGTCTTTCAATTCTTTGTTCTGCTTCTTAAGGTCACGAGCTTCCTGGCGTGTATGTTCCAATGCTTCCCAATTTAAGTATGATTTATCCAGTTTTGTCTGTGCACTTGTAGGATTTTGGCCTGTGTTTTAGCATACTCTTTCTTCCATTTTTGTATTGTTGCCTGCTCATCCCATAGCTGAGTCTGTGTTTCAGCATTGCAAGTAGTGGGATGAGTTAAGGTCTGAGTAGATTGTTCCATAAAAGTGGGGATATTGAGCTGGCTGGGAGATGTAAATTCCTCCATAGGGATTGTCTGTACTGCTTTGTTGACAAAGATAGGGGCTTCTTTTGTTGCAATGCAGGGCTCAGTCTTGATCTTGGGAGGACCTGCTGGTTCTTGTGTTTCAGCAGGTTCTTCCTTGACTACAAAAGGTGAAGGAGTAGGGGGTGCTCCTATCACTGGGACTTGAGTTACCTTATAGTCTGCTTGATAGTAAATATCCCCACATTGACAACACATATATTCTTTACATAGGCTCTCTATAGTCTCTTCTGACGAGGTTGCTGTACGAGCTAAGGTGTACAAATTTAGTTCCTTTTCATATGCTTCCTTTGCCCTGGCTAATTCTTCCTTATATGCTTCCAGTTCAAACTTTAAAAACTCGTTTTTCTGCAATACAGAGGCCATTGTTGGTTCTGGTTGTTGTGGAGCAACTGCAGGAATGGCGGTTGCTTCTTGTGTTTCAGCTTCCTAATGGAAGGAGAGTAGTGTTGCAGCACCCTGGACCTCTGATTCCTACATGTCAATTTCAAGATAAGCATTTGGTTCTTGTGTTTTAGCCACTGAATGGGTAGCTGGTTCTTGTGTTTCAGCTACGTTATTTGAGGAAAGTAGTGTTGCAGCACTGTGGACCTCTGATTCCTGCATCTCAATTTCAAGATCAACAGCTGGTTCTTGTGTTTCAGCCACTGAATGGGTAGATGGTTCTTGTGTTTCAGCTACATTATTTGAGGAAAGTAGTGTTGCAGCACCCTGGACCTCTGATTCCTGTATCTCAAATTCAATATCAGCAATTGGTTCTTATGTTTCAGCCATTGAATGGGTAGCTGGTTCTTGTGTTTCAGCTACGTTATTTGAGGAAAGTAGTGTTGCAGCACCCTGGGCATCTGATTCCTGTATCTCAACTTCAATATCAGCATTTGGTTCTTGTGTTTCAACCATTGAATGGGTAGTTGGTTCTTGTGTTTCAAATACTTTATTTGAGATGGATGATGTCGCAACACCCTGGGCATCTGGTTCTTGTGTTTCAGTGCCCTTGGGTGAAACAGGCAAAGATCCTGGGATATGGGAGGGTGGAGGTGTACGGGGTATCAGTCGAATGGGTTGGGGGTGTAGGGTAGTGGCAATAATGGGTGGCCTTGTGGAAGCCCTTGTTCACTTTTTTCGTATGAAGGGCGGAAAGAGGGGAATTTGCTTTCATTTTCGTGAGGGTATTTCCTCAATGATGGGGCAGGCAGAATTATCTGGCTCAGATTCAACACTAAGAATATGAATGGCGGGAGTGGATGATTCTGGTAAGGTATGAGGCAGGCTTGGCATGGTAGGGGAATTGATTGGACTGATTGGTTCTGTGGGCGGGTTATTGGGTACTTCTGGAGGGTCTGGGGGATTTTGCGGTTGCTGCTCCTGGAGGTTTTCAGGAATTTTGACAGCTACTTGGGGGTTTATGGGTGTATTATTTAGTGGAGGGTTTTGTTGAGAAAAACCCCTTTGGATGAGCAATTGGACAAGACGGTGATGGGTGAGTGAAAGGGTGGGATCTTTATCCTTTCTGCAATAATGCGCCATATTTTTCAAACATCCCAGCAAATAATAAGGAATATTGACCTGTCTATTATGCCTTAAATGAGATAATAGGAGAAAGTCATGCTGATAAACTACCTGGTACCATCCCTCGCAAGTTAGGTAATGCTTGATGAATCTTGCAACTTCTGGCCATGGGGGTGGCAATGAGCTGAGTTGAACACCCCTACCTTTAAATTCAATTCGTTCGTCTGGCAGGAAGAAGTTCTACTGAGCATTTCGAATGATATGTTTACGACTGAACATGTGAGTGTCGTCGATAGGGAGGCCTGAGACCTGTGCAATATCTTCTTCTGTTACTGAAATTTGGACCCCTTAGACGAAAAAATGGTCTTCCTGAAGGTTTTGGGCGAATTGCAGGACCTGTTGTTCATTATACCACTGGAGTCTCTGAAAGTAACTGAGCCATCCTGCCTGCTGAAAGATTTGATAAGCTGTTGGATAATGTTCTAACAACGCTATGGTGGTGAGTTCGTTTCGCATGACAGAGCCTCCCATAGCTACCAGCTCGGTAAGATACAACGTCAAAGAGTTTGAATATTAGCTTTTGCGCAAAGTGAGTTTTCCGAGCGACGTTATGCAAACTCGCGGTCAAATGTGCGAAAGGGTGGTGAAATAGGGATGGCGGTGGTGAATTTGTGTGAAATGATGGTATCGAAGATTTGATGTGTCCTCCCCTCCTGTCAAGTGCAGCTAATAATGATTGCACTTGAGTGGTCATAATGATATAGAATATTCCCATTAACTATAGCCTAACTGAATTACATAAAATTTACATACCTCGCCTTACCTTTTGATTCGTTTTGCGAACAAAATATCATGCCTATCCATGGTAGTCCTGCAGTGGTCATGGCGAAGACTTCTGATCTACTAGATGAATTGTGTTGAGGGTTTGCTGACTGGAAGGACGAACTATAGGATAAAGGCGTAAATGCTTGCTGACAGATGATGTTGAAAGACTGGTGTTTCAGCAACGGAGAAGAATGAAACAATTGTTGGACTGTAGTGTTTTGGCAATAGGAAGAAAAAAGTGCTGAACAATGGTGTTTCAGCATCATGGAAAATGATGAAAAGTTGTTGGCAATGGTGTTTCAGCAACGAAAAATAAAAGGTGAAACAATTGTTGGACGATGTTGTTTCGTCGATGAAGAATGGTGAGGAAATGGGGAAAAGTGGAAAAAGGTTGTTGAGCAGTGATGGGGGGATGGGTGTGGGGTTGGTGGTAGCGGTGTTTCAGTAATGAAGGAAAGGAACGAATTGCTGACAATAGTGTTTCAGCATCGGAGAAAGTCAAGAGTGCTGAACGGTGGTGTTTCAGCATCAGAAGAAAGTCAACAGTGCTGAACAGTGGTGTTTCAGCATCGGAGGAAAGTCAAGAGTGTTGAACGGTGGTGTTTTAGCATCGGAAGGAAGTCAACAGTGCTGAACAATGGTGTTTCAGCATCAGAGGAAAGTCAAGAGTGTTGAACGGTGGTGTTTTAGAATTGGAAGAAAGTCAATAGTGCTGAACAATGGTGTTTTTGCATCGGAAAAGCTTGTCTCTTTGAAGTAGGATCGTCCTTTCCTAGTGGCCTATACTTCGATCGGGAACCTACAAAAATTGATTGTAACATGGTATTTCTTGACAGGGATTATTAGTAAATAAAATCTAATCTAATCTAATACTAAAGAAATTAACTTAAAAGAATTAATTGTGATTAGGGGTGGAAACCCCCTCTACAAAGAGAAAATGGGCATCTGCCATGCATGTGGCCTTAAAATCTTCTTTAGAAATAGGTCGTTGGTACAGACGGAGCCGATGACCATTTACCAGTAACGGAGTTTTGGAGTCATCGATTGTGAGGAGCCTTACTGTTCCATTGGGGAAAATTGTGTCTACTTCGTAAGGTCCAAGCCATCTTGTACGCAGTTTCCCTTGAAATTCTTTGAACCGGGAATCATACAGTAGGGACCAATTACCTTTTTGTAACTGCTTGTTCTTGATATTTTTGTCATGCCATTTTGATCTTTGTTGTTGAATTATGGTTGTCTGTTGCATGGCATCTAGTCTTTTCTCCTCTAATTCATTAAGCTGTTGCAACCTGACTGTCTATGCATCGGTTAAATCAAGGTTGACAACTAAAGCAATCCTTAAGGTTTTTATCTCAAATTCCACTGGAAAGATAGAACTTTTTCCATAGACTAATTCATAGGGAGAGAATCCTATAGTATTTCTCCAGGTAGTTCTGTAGGCCCATAGTGCTTCAGGGAGCCTGTAGGACCAATCCTTTCTATTTTCCTTCACTGTTTTTGTGAGAATGGTTTCTATTACCTTGTTTGTGCTTTCCACCTATCCATTGGCTTGGGGGTGGTATGTTGTAGTCATTCTCTGTTGAATATGATATTTCTGAAGGGTGGCTTTGAACCCATGAGAAGTGAAAGGAGGTCCTCCATCTATAACTAATTCTCTTGGTACTCCAGATCTAGTGAAGATGTCTTTAAATAAGAAATCTATAACTGCTTCTTCGGTCGCTCTGTGGAGTGCCTTGGCTTCCACCCATTTAGTCATGTAGTTTGTGCAGACCACTATATAAACTTTTTGATTGGATGGAGGGTTGATGGGTCCTATAAATTCTAAGGCCCATCTTTCAAATGGTTCAAGTACTATCTGGGGGTTTAATGGCATTTCATCTCTATGATTAGGTTGGCCTACTCTTTGGCATCTATCACAAGCCTGGACATATTTCTTTGCATCTTTGAAGAGTGAGGGCCAATAGTACCCAATCCTGAGAATTTTATGTGTTGTTCTCTTATCAGCAAAATGCCCTCCACAAGGGCCATCATGACAAGCTTTTAATAGATCATACACCTCATCTTCTCTAATACACCTTCGAATTTATTGATCAGCTCCTGTATGGAAAAGGTACCCACTTATCCAACTATACCGAGTACTTTGATAAATGATACTTTTTTTCTCTCGGTAGGATAGGTGTGGTGGTAGCTTCCCTACAACCAAGTAGTTAGCAATGTCTGCATACCAAGGTGAGTGAGCAGAAACTGCAAATAGATATTCATCGGGAAAGGAATCATCTACTGGGGTATCATCATCAGGTGTCAATCGAGAAAGGAAATCAGCAACTACATTCTCTTTTCCTGGTCTATCTACAATTGTAATATCAAATTCTTGCAATAATAGTAGCCATCTGGTGACTCTAGCATTTGTGATAGGTTTGTTCATTAAGTATTTGATAGCTGAGTGATCAGTATGGACAAAAGTAGAATAGCCAGTACTGTAATGTCTAAATTTATTAATTGCATAGATAACTGCTAAGAATTCCTTCTAGGTGACTGTATAATTGAGTTCAGCAGGGGTCATATTCTTGCTGATGAAATATATAGCATAAGGGAGATGATTTTCTTCCTGTCCCAAAACAGCTCCCATTGCAGTATCTGAAGCATCGGAGGATATGTGAAAGGGAAGTGTCCAATCAGGTCCTCTAAGGATAGGATCTGTAGATAACTGATGTTTAAGTGTATTAAATGCTTCTTGGCAAGAATTAATCCATTTGAATTCAACATTTTTCATCAGTAGTACAAATAGGGGAGAAGCTATTTTGGAAAAATTCTTGATAAATCTTCTGTAGTATCCAACATGTCCTAGAAAGCTTCTTACCTCTGTTTGAGTTTTAAGAGTAGGAAGATCCTTAATGACTTGTATTTTGGATGGGTCTACCTGAATTCCTTGAGATGAGATAAAATGTCCAAGCACTATTCCTTCACTCATCATCATATGAAATTTTTTTGTACTTAAGGAGAGTTGAGCTTGTATGCACCATTTAAGTACTTTCTCAAGGTTTTGCAGTGCCTCCTGAAAAGAAACACCATAAGGAGTAAAGTCATCCATAAAGATTTCCATAGAGTCATTAATCATATCAGAAAAGATTCCTAAAACTGCTCTTTGGAAGGTTGCTGGTGCATTACATAGTCCAAATGGAAGGACTCTATAAGAAAAGGTTCCCCAAGGGCTATTAAAGGTAGTTTTATCTTGATCTTGAGGTGCAATTTTGATCTGGTTATACCCATTGAAACCATCTAAAAATGAGAAAAATTTCTTCCCTGACAAATTATCTAACACTTGATCAATGAATGGTAATGGAAAGTGATATTTCTGAGTGGCTTTATTTAAAGCTCTATAATCCACACATACTCTCCATTTTCCATTTTTCTTAGGAACTATTACCAACGGGGACACCCATTCACTGTCTGATATAGGATAGATAAACCCTGCATTGAGCAATTTTTGAAGTTCTTCTTTGAGGATTTCTCTTAAATTCGGGTTCATTCGTTGCTAAGGTTGGCAGATTGGCCGACAATCTTCCTTAATATATATTCGATGAGTACATAATTCAGGAGAGATTCCTTTCATGTCTGTGTAATCCCATGTGAATGCTTCTTTATTTTCCCGAAGTAACTTCATTAATTATTCTGTTTCAGCATCTGTCAAAGTAGGGTTTATGTTCAATGTTTTGCCAGGTTCAATTTCCAATGATATGCTTTTGGAGGAGATGGTGTTAGATGTTTGAGGTGGGCTTTCTAAATTGAGGTTTTCTTGAGTATCAGACTCCAACAGTGTAGTTAGTTGATTATGAGTTTCTGGAGTCACAGAGGAGGGTTCGCAAATAAAATTATTGATTACTTCATCCTTAGTAGAGTCTTTCAGGCTTAAAGCTTGTCCGATAGTCAAAAGGGGTTGAGTAGGTTGATCCTCAAAATCTACCCATACAAAATTATCATTATTGACCAGGGGTGTAGTGTGAGGATAAAGGGTAAGATGCTTAGTTTCATAACCGTTTGAAATTGTCATTGAACCTGATCTACAACTGATAAAAGCATCTGTTATGGCTAGCCAAGGTCTACCCAAAATTAGAGGGTGGCCCCCCAAATTTGTTTTGGGTTGTAGCACTGTAAAGTCAACTGGATAATTCTAGGATTCCATAGAGATACTGAGGTATTCAATGACTCCTTCTGGTTTAATTGTGGATCGGTCAGCTAATTCTAGGATAGTTGGGGTGTCTCTGACTTCATTTTTTAATTGTAGTAGTTGTAAGGTTTCCAAAGTCATGATATTGATAGCGGCACCTAGGTCTACCAGGACTCGAGGGATTATCGTTTTTCCAACTTGTACTGTAAAGGTAGGATGGTAGGGATCACCATATTTAACAGGGGCGGTTTTACCTGACATTAGTGAAGACAGGTCTCTCATAACATGGACTGTAAGGGGATCCTTAGTTTTTCTACTAGGCTTTTTAACACAAATGTCTCGCATTGTCCTGGCATAGATTGGTACATCTCGGAGTGCTTGCAGTAGAGGAATTTTGACATATAAATTTTGTAATTCCCCTAGAAGATTGAAGGCTGGTGGCTCTGACGTTTTAGTTAAGGCTAAACGCTCAAGAAATGGTGGTTTTGTTGTTTCAGCAGCATTGTTAGAGGATGATTGTACCTTTTCAGGTGCATCATGCTCTTTTGTTTCCTCTTTATCAGAAGAGGTAACGTCAGCTATGGTAGGTTCCACGATTCTCCCAGATCATAGATGAATATCGTTGCATTGCGCAGGGAGAAGAGAAAGTGTAGGCTGGTTATAAATATCAATGCACTGCACAACTTTATTATTTGGGTTAGGGTTAGGTTGTACAGGTAGTTGGGGTCTTATTGTTTGATTATTTTTGGGGGTACCTGCTGGTAAGGAAAGTGGTTGTAGGAATTGTGATTGAGGTAATAGATTTTGAAAGGGGGGTTGTTGTCCTCTCCAATTTTGATTCCATTGGTTCTGATATGGTTGTTGTTGTTGTGGAGGCCAAGGGGTCCACATTGAGGGATCAACAAAGGGTGGGTTATTTTTTTGCATGGGTGGGTAAGTTTGTTGCATGGATGGGTAATTCATTTGATTAGTGTATTGCATTTGATTGTAGGGGGGGTAGTTCATTTGATTGAAAGAAGAATAATTATTCCAATGATTAGAAGATGCAAATGGCATGTTAGGATTCATACCTTGTCCCCACGGTTTCCATTGCCTCCTTTGTGTCATCAGATAGACAGCTTCAGCTTCTTCATCCGTTGGTTGTAACGCTGCCTTAATTCCTGGTAAAGATGGACAATTTTGGGTGTCATTATCCTTATCACAGATGGTGCAGATTGGCTTTTTGTCCAATGGACATTCTCTTCGTGGGTGCTTATCTCTGCATTGGGAATAAAAGATGGACAGTGATGCTTCTGCTTCTGCTTGCTTTTTCTTAATCTGCAGGGTGTCAATTTGCGAGGCAAAAGAGCTTAACATTTCAGTTTTAAAACCTTCAAGTAAATTACCTATCTCGGCTCTTGTTGCTCCCCCACTGGCTGATTTTTGGACTCTTGAAAATGTGGTGTCCCTGCTGTTTGATCTATTTCTTGAAGCTCCTCT
>ML782605.1:977514-1008330 GCA_009831015.1 Picea engelmannii | reverse complement strand
GCAGTAGTCCTGGTATTTGTTCAGAAATTTCTGTTTCATTTGGTCCCATGTTGTGATTACATGGCCTCCAAGACTCATAAACCATCTTAGTGCATTTCCTTTTAGTGTTGCTGGAAATAACTTTAATTTTTGAGCATTAGAAAAGTAATCATAACTTCTGCATAATATATCAAACTCAAAAAGAAATTCATCAGGATCCTCTGAAGATAAACCATGAAAATTAGGTAATGCTGAGAGTGGAATGTTTTTCATGGGGGCTACTCCTCTAGGGAGATCGCCAATTGGAAATCCTAGTGTAGAAAAAAGGTTTTCATCATTTACCTCTCCTTCAGGACCTGCCTGTTCTTCGTGATGCAATTCTTCATTGTACTCATCCATGTTTTCCTCCCCTGCTGCGCTTGCTCTGTCCTCAATGTCTCCTACTGCCTTTTGAACTGTCTTAGGACTCCAAACTTCTTTCCATGTTTCAAAGTTTTCTTGGAATGAAGGCTGGGACTTTTGTTTCTAAAGGTTTGGTCATTAAGCAGCAGATTCATACTTTGATATAATCTCGTCAATGTAAGTCTTTCTTCCTCCTTTTCCTTTTCCCTTGCCACCTGTAGGGTTAGTGTCTTTGGGGTCTTTCATGTAATCTTTTTATCTGAAAAATCATAAGTGCTTTTGAAATCTATAGCTATCTTCCAAAGCAACGACGCCAAAATTTTGGTCACTATAATTGCTTAATTAACTCAAACAATCAAGTGCTACATAAATTGTCAACCCAAGGAAGTGTGTTTATTTCAAAGATAACCACGCACTATATATGCTCAATTCCAAAAGCAACTTAGAGTTGTAGTAAAGGAAACTATATTAATCACACTTGCCTTGAATGAACTGAAGTTCTGACTTGAATTACAGGAAAGCAACCTACCTATTGCAGATCTTTAAGGATTAATATAAAGAATCCTGGATTACATTAAAATAACAATTGCAACAGGAAAGAACAACTATTTTGTAACCAGAGAACATGACCCTTACTCCCAAGAAGAAACTTCAGCACCTTATTTCTGATTAACACACTTTCATGAAAACAATAATGCAGAGAAGGCTAACTCTATCTAGCAGAGAGCAGGGCCATCTAATTCCTTCCTTTCTAAGAAGGAACCCTTAGCCCTATTTCTGACTAGCACACTTGTGAAAAATAACTGGAAGCTTACTAATTCTACAGAGAACGGGACCTTCTAATCCCTTCCTTTCTAAGCAGGGACCCTTAACCCAGTCTCTGACTAACACACTTGCAGAAACAATTGAAATCTACAGAGAATAGGACCTCCTGATCCCTTCCTTTCTAAGCAGGAACCTTTAACCCAGTCTCTGACTAGCACACTTGCAGAAACAATGGAAATCTACAGAGAGCAGGACCTTCTGATCCCTTCCTTTCTAAGCAGGAACCCTTAACCCAGTCTTTGACTAGCACACTTGCAGAAACAGTTGAAATCTACAGAGAGAAGGACCTTCTGATCCCTTCCTTTCTAAGCAGGAATTCTTAACCCATTCTCTGACCAGCACACTTGCAAAAACAATCGAAATCTACAGAGAGCAGGACCTTTTGGTCCCTTCCTTTCTAAGTAGGAACCCTTAACCTAGTCTCTAACTAGAACACTTGCAGAAACAATCAAAATCTACAGAGACAGGACCTTATGATCCCTTCCTTTCTAAGCAGGAAACCTTAACCCGGTCTCTGATTAGCAAACCTCATAAAATCATCACACAAGATTTCTAATGAAAATGATTATGAACTTCGTGAAAATAATGTAACATTCAATAAACTAAAGTTCTTAACAAGACAGAGTTCAGCAGTGTTTCAGCAAAGCAGAATTCATTAAAATTAGTGTTTCAGCAAGACAAAAGTTAATCAAGGCATAAACAGAAATTACACTAACACACTCTAAAACTAACGGGTGAATCTTGTGAAGAAGGTGGGCCCTCCCTTCCCACAAGATTCCCCTGAGGTGAAAAAGCCAGAGAAGGATGCTCAAAACAGTCTTCTATTCATCTATCAATGTATCATATTACAATCTGGAAAAATGAAGTGCGTCCCTCTCTCTGAAGCTTTTTCAATACATAAAACTTGGATCCTTCGAATGATGATTTCCTCTTATTTAAAGAGGGAACCCCGTTCGATACAATTGATCAAAAATTACAATGTATATCTGAGTCCTATTCTTAGTCAGATCGACTTTCTAAGCCAGAATAGGATGTCCTAGTCTCGTGTAACAGAATGCTATTACAAGTGTTTCTGTTACGACTGGAGTAACAATTTCTTCTCATTGTTGTTGATGTTGTTTCAACATCGCAAATCATGGGTTGTTTCAGCCACGAGATTTGCGCTCTTCAACATTCCCATGTGGGTGCTTGGCTCACGTGTGACTGTTGTAGAGTTGTTGTTGACTGCTGACTGTGTAACGACTTCCTTTGTGTTTCAACATCGTCGGTCCTGGGCCGTGTAACGACTTCCTCTGTGTTTCAGCATCTGTGACTCTGGACTGTGTAACAGCTCTGTGTTTTAGCATCTGCGACCTTGGACTGTGTAACAACTTTGTGTTTCAGCATCTGCGACCCTGGACTATGTAACAACTTTGTGTTTCAGCATCTGCGACTCTGGACTATGTAACAACTCTGTGTTTCAGCATCTGCGACCCTGGACTGTGTAACAACTCTGTGTTTCAGCATCAAGCCTCAAATACTAATTTGCAGTTTGAACTGTTTCAACACTTATACATTTCTAATCAATGGTTAAGTACGAGAATGATGTAAAATATTATGCAAAACAGATTAAACGTATAGTAATGAGAAGGGACATTGTATACCTTTGGAATGATCAGATAAAGTGATAGTATGAGTTTAAATGTGGGTGGTCAAGAGTGTAATAGTGGCAAGAAGTATAGGCAAAAAGGTACATTGTGTGGTCCTAACACTGCCAACCCGCGAAATAGATTCCAAGAAATTCCAAAGTATGGAAAGAGGTCAGGTGGGTTACAAAAAAAGGGTTAGAAGATATACCTAGGAGACATCAAGGAGCGATGGTCATATTGCATCTCAGTGACAGATATCAACCGTCAATTTTTATATCACAAAATTTTGGGTATTGTTTATGCGTAGGGGAACAGTGGAAGCGCAATGTCGAGAAGGCAATTTTTATATTGTGAAACTTCAGGTGATGTATATAAAAGCATGAGACATTCAGAAAAAGGACCAAGTAAACAAAAAGAGAAATCATAGTAGATGAAGGGGATTTTTTTTTCTCATTTGTAAATAGCGAAAGTTCGGGTGCTATTTGCAGGCAACATAATAATGGAAACACAATGTTGAACCCGCCTATGCAGGAACCCGTGATTCAAAAAGTTTGTTCAATATGAAATGGGGAAGCGATTGGTTGGGTTGGTGATATAAAATTAACAATGTAAATCTGAATACGTAAATCCGCCAGATCCCGCACCTAGACATTTTCTGAAAAACAAGTAAAGAAAGGGAAAGGAGACGGCAAAAGTGAAAGCGGATGGCAATTTTCGAAAGCAAGAATTGTTGTAAGAAAGCACTATTGATGGTCTTAACAGTAAATATGGAGTGCATTAAACATGTTAACAGGTTATTCAATCAAGGAATAGATACAGTGAGCGATGTTTATAGTTTCTAGGATCTGTTTGTATAAGAGAAGCGTAAAAAAGGTACAATAAAATCAATTTTTGGATGTTTAAGTAAATTTTTTGTACTGTTAGCTTCACCACAAGTATAAAAATGATGAATTTGAATTTTAATGTCCTCTCATTCATATGATTGTTCCATTAGACTTCACATATTATATATTCTTTTATTTCAATTTTTTTGCTAATTTGTAGATCGTGGAAGTATGGGTGTTATTTACAGGTGACAGAACAATGGAAACACAATATTGAACCCACCTATCCAGTAACTCGCCTATTCATAAAAACAAGAGCCAAAAAGTTTGTACAATGTGAAACAGGGAAGAGATCAGTCGGGCTGGTGATATAAAACTAAGTGAAATCTGAAGACGTGAATCTTCCAACTTCTGCACCTAGAAATTTTTCGAAAAATGAGCAATACATACTAAATATGTACTTCTATAAAGTATGGACATGAGATTTTATAGACATGTACGAATCCCACATTCCATACTTAGACACTTTTTGGATCGCGGGTTCTCGAGCTAGCGGGCTCAAAATTGGGCCTCTATTGTTCTGTGCCCTACAAATAGCACCCAAAATTCCGCGATATACAAATTGACAAGTGGACTTGCAGGCTGGTTGGATCAACATTTCACTTCTATTGTTTCATGTCCTCCAAACAATACTTGGAGTTCCGCGATATACAAATTGACAGATGGAATCTAGGTATGGCGAGCTCAAGATTGTGATTGTTTACAAATGGTGATCCCTATCAACTATCTAACATTGTCTAAAACAATTATTTTCAATACTAAATTATTAATATTAAATATTAATATTGTATAATTTAATTAGACAAAAAAATTTGTACAATATGAAATGAGGAAGCGGTCGGTCAGGCCGATGATATAAAAGTAAGTGAAATCTGAAGATGTGAATCCGCCAACTTCCACACCTAGAAATTTTCCGAGAAACGAGTAATACATACTAAATATGTACTTTTATAAATTATGAACATGAGATTTTATAGAGCATGTACGGATCTTGCATTCCATACTTAGCCATTTTTTGGATCACATATTCTCAGGCTCAAAATTGGGCCTCTATTGTTTCGTGTCCTAAAAATAGCACCTAGAGTTCCGCGATATACAAATTGACAGGCGAACTTGCGAGCTGGTTGGCTCAACATTGCACTTCTATTGTTTCGTGTCCTCCAAACAACACTCGAAGTTCCTCGATATACAAATTGACAAACGGACTCCAAGGCAAGTGGGCTCAATATTGTGATTGTTTACAGATGGTGATCCCTATCAACTATCTAACATTATCTAAAAACATTATTTTCAATACTAAATTATTAATATTAAATATTGATATTGTACAATTTAATTACATAAAATTATTAAAGGATGTTAAATATCTTATTTAAAAGAAAAACCCATGTATTCAAAAACTTGCGATCCAAAAATTTTGTCCAATATGAAACGAGGAAACAATCAGTCGGGTTGGTGATATAAAAGTAAGTGGAAATCTAAACACATGTATCTGCCAACTTCCGCACCTAGAAATTTTTCAAGAAACGAGAAATACATACTAAATATGTACTTTTATAAAGTATGGACTTGAGATTTTATAGAGCATGTACGGATCCCTCATTCCATACTTAGCCACTTTTTGGATCGTGGGTTCTCGGGATGGCAGGCTCAAAATTGGGCCTTTATTGTTCTATTTCCTACAAATAGAATCCAGAGTTCCGCGATATACAAACCGACAGGAAAATTTGCGGGTTGGCTAGCTCAACATTGCATTTCTATTATTCTGTGTCCTCCAAACAACACTCATAGTTCCACGATATACAAATTGACAAACAGACTCTAGGACTGGCGGGCTCAAGATTGTGATTGTTTACGAATGGTCATCCCTATCAACTATCTAACATTATCTAAAAACATTATTTTCAAATACTAAATTATTAATATTAAATATTGATATTGTACAATTTAATTACATAAAATTATCAAAGTATGTTAAATCTCTTATTTTAAAAAAAATGAAGGAAACAAAACAAAGTTTTTTTAAATTCTATCACCATAAGCATAACAACGACCAATTTGAATTTTAAGGGCATCTTGTTGATATGATAACACAATTGGACTTCGCACAGTATATATTCATTTATTTCAAATTATTCCAGGGTATTAATTTTACCAAGTTCATCGATCAAGGAAAAGTGCTAAAAGAAGCCAGATATTACATTTGTGTCATAGCACCATACAAATTGACAAGCAAACTTGTGGTCTAGCTGGCTAAAAAAATTCAATTCTATTGTTCTGTGCCCTCCAAACAACACTTGGAGTTTCGCGATATACAAATTGACAAATGAAGCATACAACCAAGAACCAACTAAACTTCAAATAGGCCAAAATAAAGATCCCACAAGGTTCCATAGAGCAACACGCATCGACCTTTGCATCAAACAATTTGATATACAAAGAAAAGATATCGCGGCATTGGTTTTCTCTTACATATGGTATATGTTTCCAAGAGAAAATAATTGGGGCCATGGGATATATGGGGTTTGCTTCCATGATTCCCATTTTTGGACCGAGCAATCTTATGCACATGTAATATCAAGTACTCGAGTCTGACGAACATTCTTCTGGGTCTTGAAGAAATATTACAAAGACACATGAGATATTTTCATTCCTGCCAAAGCTTGATATGTTTTTCTTTTCTTGTCCTTTTTTTTTTCTTTTTCAGTCAATTTGCAATATTGCATTGTACTCATTTAAGGTAAATTTGTTGTGTATCCGAAAGTCACGCAACATGTAAGCACTGCTTGCCTTTTTCTGTAGGTATGCTTCATACAACAATTCTGCCAACCTAGGAAGCACATCTTGTAACATAGGTTGCCTACTTGTACAATGCATGGTTGTGTTTCCCACGGTTTGGATGGTGGCATTGAGGAAATTCCCATATATATATGGACATTTTTCATCGCATCATAGACAATCAATCGTATCATCACTTATCAAAGAGGAAGCAGAAGCATGAGAGTTACATTTCGCACATATAGGCTCAAAGGGGGTCGAGTACACATTCACTGCAACCAAAACACCTTCAACCTAGAAACACGAGCATAGGAATTAATACATTGAACAATATAATACACAAATGTACCCCCCCTCCTCCCTTAAAAATAAAATAAAATAAAACAAGCCGCATAAATTTGGTGAAGCCCATTTGTATAAGAAAAGTGAGCATTATTATGTGGATGTATATGCACAATAGTTGTAGAGATAGCTAGTTTCTTCAGATCCTGTACTATGTTTGCTTGCAACTCTGTTACAAAAGTTGCTTGGGTTGTGCAAACGATCCTTTCTCTAACATCCCTTTTCTTTGTCATATTTTTGAAGAGAATAAGTTGAAACTTCCCTTTATGCAATTGTTGTTCCATTAATGAAAACAAATTTGAATACACATCGAACAATTTCAACTACAACATGGAACAATGCAATATTTGTGTAAATTACTCGAGATACATGCACATGCGAAATTAAAGGACAAAACTAGATATGGAAAATGGTACCATTGCCTTGTCATTGTCTGACTCTCCATCCTTTATATGGAGAATGTGTTGTGAGCCAATTTTTCTCGCTAGTGTGACAACTGTGCCAATGGTTCTCATTGGGTAAATATCACTTCTCTGTGCAAGTTGGCTGATAGTTGCGTCCAGGATGAAACAATATTCTGAACAAATAGCAGGAATTTTTTCCACAATACTTGTTTCGTTGAGAGAAATAATCCGATCAAAATCACCATGGTCATATACTATTTTGGGAAATATATTAAAATTTGTAATGGATATCCCATTACGCGACAATATCTTTTCTGCATGTTTTTGGGCAAGTTGTGTAGGAATAGTCAGTGTGACTATCATCATGGCCTCCTTGTTTGTCATGTCAGCACGCATAATGGATCTAGTTTTGTTTTCCTTGTCCAAGTAGGTGTTATATATGACCATTATGTCCTCGATGAACACTTTTCCAGTTTGGCAGTTGTTCAAGTCCTTTATTAATAGTACTTTGGGTGTTACAACTCTAGACCTGGTGACAATTTTTGAACAGGAATACTAAAGTGAATGGTAGTGTGCATTTTTTTTTGTATTCTTTTTTCACTGGCATAAATCTACAAGTAGATGCATAGCTTCAATGAACTATGGAGCCAGATTTTTGCAACCACACCTCTTAGTCCGCAGAACCTACGCTATGTTCGACGTCTCGCTTGTACTTGTTGATATTTCTTGTGAAATGCAAACCATGTATTGAAGATGACATCAACATATTCACTATTCCATAGATGAATAAATAGCCACAGATATTTGTTTGGTAAACATACTAGGAACAAAATGTATGCATCTTTACCTTTGGCCTTGTTAGTCTGTTGATGTCTGGGATGACTGACTGCTCATGGCCATGTCACTAGTCCAACTTTTTTCGATGCAAGCATGTGTATATGAACATCATAAATACTAAACAATCATATGCAATGTATACTTTCCATAATAGTTCTTAATGTCACATGTAGGGTGGAAGGAGATGGAATACGAAATAGGGTGTCAAGGAATATACTCAAGAAACATGAGGACCCAAGCGTCAAATTGTATGCCTCTGGTTTTTTGACTGGAAAAATGTGTAACAGTAAAAAGGGCGTGATGGTAGGGCACAACATACAATTTGTATATCGCGGATGCCCGAAAGCCAAGGGAGCAATATTGAACCCGCCATCCCGACACCCGCAATCGACAAAGTGGATAAGTATGGAATAAGGTAGAAGTGTGACCATAAATGTGAAACCGTTAGTTCGTCAACCGGTGCACCAAGGTATTTTCGGAAAGACCACTAAGCAGAGAAATTAGAAAACAAAAGGGATAATAGAAAATGGAAAAAATAGAAATGGGGAGGGAAGAAAGGCCCATTGCTGTCAAGTCATCATTTTCTAGTCTAATATTATATGCCCCCACCCAGTTTGTATATTTAATTTACCAGCATAGTTGGTATACCTTTTCAAATATTGTACCACAAAACCCTCTGATGTTGCACAAAACAATTCATCTTCCTATCCAACTAACCTGTTTCTTCCAAGGTAGCAATGTCGAATATACAATGGACATGAAGGCAAGTTAGTATGAAGACAGACATGCAAAAGAAAGAAAAATAGTTCTATTTATTCCAATGTAACAAAAAACAAAATACAATTCACATGAGAATACGCAGAAAGATACGTAGTATATACATACAAGTAAACCCACAAAAATTATATTTGAAGGAAGAAAATAATAGAGAAAAAAGTAGGGTGCAAAGCAGCTGAACAAGCACAACAAATATACAGACAATAAATGAAATATTGAACACTGGAATATGAAATGAGAGTACATGTATCCACCTCTGTAACTCCTCATCTACATTCCTGTGAAAGATTCCACTGTCCTCTCCATCCATTCTGTTTGTTTAAATGTACAATGTAGAAAAAATACAATGGACATGAAAGAGGTTAGTATGCAGGAAGACATGTATTGAAGATAAGTTATTATGTAGGAAGGTACGCAACATCTACACACAATAAACTAGGTGAACACATATACAAACAATAAATTAAATACAAAACAACGCAATATGAAATAACAGTACAAGCATGTACCTTTCTATCTCCTCTTCAATCGATGCAGTCAAGACTCCATTGTTTTCTCCAGCTATTCTTTTTGTTTGAATGTGGGAACGCACAAAATACAATGAACATAAATGGAAGCTGGTATGCACCGGAGAACAAGTAATATGTACATACAGTAAATGAGACTCAACTAATAGAATAAAAGATAGGTAGAAACATGAACCTTTATGCTTCTCCATCCATAGTTGTAAATATGTAATTTTTTCCCTTGCCCAAAATATATTACAAGCCACAAAATATTACGAAATTGCATGGTTGTAGCTAAACAATTTTTGGTTTTCTGTGGCAAAGTATCCAGATATGATTCCACCCATGGAAATACATGTTCTTTATCCTCTACACAAAATGTTGTGCCCATGATACAAGATTTTGGTTTTCCGTGGAAAACTACTCAAATATGCTTCCAGACATGGAAATATAATTTTGCAGTATCTTTGTTGAACATATCATATCTCAAGTACAAGACAAACTGTATCGTGGGCACACCAGTATGTGTAGAGGATAAAGAACATGTACTTTTATATGGGCACATTTCACCGTAGATGGTTTATAAGTGCATCTTGCATATGTTTTATTAAAAAAAAAACCAGCGGATATTGCAATTTCACATGTACTTCTCGAACTATTTTTCATGCAACTATTTTCTATCATGTCAACACTAAAGAACTAGAAAAATATCACAGCAGAACAGATATCGACCTCGCCAAACAGGGAAAATAACACAACCGCATGTCCACTTGTGGGTGTAGGGGATGAACACTGTAAAGCACCCAAAAAATAATGATAATACAAAAGAAAAAAAAAACAGCTCCAACTTTCGGCGCAGGACCCCAACCCTGCAAAGATGAAGCAAACAAAAAAAATAGCAAGCACCAAACCAACGAGAAATAAAGAACAGGCCCAACTGCATCCCCAAGGCCCCAAATCATAAACTTGAGCCAAACAAACACAACCAACAACCGATGAACCAATGAACCAGTAAACAAGCAACAACCACAGAACCAGTAAACAACATATGTATCTCCAATGATTACGAAACTGAATCCTAGGCACAGAAGGAACCGGAAACATATGACAAGCATGCTAGTAGAAATAAGCAAACATTCTTACTTCCAAACTGCAAACACTGAAAAACAAAGAAGGAATATAAAATGAAACTATGGCATGGAAGCTTACTCTGAAATGATGAAAGGCAAAAGCGCAGGTTGAATTGTGAACCAAACAATAACAACAACAAGCAGCAACCGACGAACCAACGAAGAAGAAGAACTCACTGAAATAGTAAACAATGTATGTAGCTTCAACGATGATGAAAGTGCATTGCAAGGCTAGGAGAAGGATGAAACATGCAATGCCTATTCAACTGGCGGTGGACAACAATATTGTCCAAAATCACTACAACATTGTATGGAAAATTTCGAGGAACAATGTACTCTGAGAAGCATATTTAGATAAACATTTAAGGTTGACAGGCTGTCTAAGGGCCTTGCGGTATGAAAACATTTAAGTTGTCATGCCTGTTGGAGGACCTCACGTCATGTAAACATTTAAGTTGTTGGGCCTATTCAAGCACCTCAAAAAAAGTGTCAATACATTTCAATACAAATACATTCGACATGGACTAATAATAGTAGCACAAATAAAAAAAGGACTAATAAATCACAATACATGGTTATAAACATTGGAATTATCGATCACTATAAAGCTTGGATATATAAACATTTCAATATTATTAGTACAAATAAAAAAATCACCGTATATGATCTAAGAAAATGCTACCATAAAATGCTAAGACAAATGTTCCAACTAATGCTAGCAATAATCCACCTTTGAGCAATGCATAAGAAAATATATGATTCAAAAAGATTGTATACAGTCAAATACTTTGGATATGCCAACATATATAACATTGGGAATAGCGAAGCTGGCAATAAGACCTCCAATTTCTTATCCAGTCAGATCATGACATATATGGTACTTTTTATTATATAAAAATCAATGTTTTTAGTTCCCTAGTTCAAACAATAGATATTATGGAAATATTTGTGGTCAAAGGACAAACTAATACAAAGTCAATGAATTATTGATCACTATAGTCCCTCTATGCCTATGGCAGGGACTAATAACAAAAGACAAAGACCCATAAATCCTACTTTATAACAAATCCAACATCATGGCCTACTTTAAAACAAATCCAACCTCGTGGAATAATAATATCTTGTTGAAAAAAGTGAACAGTTTACAACCAAATATTCCATTTGTTTGGAATAACGAAAGTGTAGTTGTTGGATGCCTAATTGTGAATTTAACTAGACTGCAATGCAATCCTTTTATAGTGTGTGTGAATTGCAATCAATGAAGATATATTCACATTTTGGTTTAGTTTGAATTTTGATTTTGTACTTTTTTTTATTTTTTTTTCTTTATTGTCTTTATTTTTTTCAAATTATCCTTATAATTTTCTATGTTTTTATTTTGTGTCCTTTAGATCCTTTTTATAGGTTGTTCCAAATTAATTAGTTTTCTTCTTATTATATTTAAATATTGAATTTTACATTTATTGGATCATTTTATGCTTGTGCATGTCTTTATTAACATTGGAGAGTTAACACCCAGGGTCTTGTTGTCACTAGCACTACAACCCCTCCATTTTACATCCTACTTGGATATTTTCCCAGAATGGAGCATCCTTATTTTTTGAATCTTAAAGAAAATTCTCATAATTCCCTTTGAATAAACAAAATCTTCTCATGGTAACTAGTGATTCCCTTGAAAATTTTGAGAAATTATTCTAAGTGGAAGTCATAAGAATGTTTTGGAAAAGTTCCCTTCAACTCTTCTGAGCTGCTCGGAAGAGTTGCCAACAACTTTTCCAAGTTTCTCAGAGGAGTTCCCAACAACTCTTCTGAGCTACTTAGAGGAGTTCCCAACAAATCTCCTGAGATTCTCAGAGGAGTCCCCACCAATTTCTCCAATAACGAAAAATTGTTTGGAAAAGATGTGAAAAAATCCTCCAAGCTGCTTGGAGGAGTTTTTAAGAAAGTCTTTGAGCCCACCTACCACATTTAATGATAATTAATGGAATTTAAGTTATATAAAGTGAAATGGGGTTGGGTTTATTTTCTAGATGCCATTTTATTTAAACTAGACATCGAAGAACTGGATAAACGTTGTTTGATCAAATTCTCCTTCTTGTTCGTATACATGTGGAAACGATCAAAACGGTAAGTATATTTCCACCTTACTATTATATTTTCTAAACACATTAGGGTTAAAGTTTCTTTACCCCCTATTTCCTCTTGCACGATTTCAAACCTAATCCTCCCTTTCTCCCTTGGATTATTTCCCTCTATCGTTTTACCTCTACGCCCTCATCAATGAATCAATATCTCTGATGCCTAGGGACTAAAGAAATCGAGCACCCCTTGAATGTTTACCATTTCCCAAAACCTAGATTCGGATGCGACTATCGTGAACCCCCTCCTTGCCATTTTCATTTAGGGCATAGAAACCAGACTTTAGTGAACTTCGAGCTCATGACCGATTCCTCTAAACTAGTTGAAAGGATCCTCACTACTGTTGCATATTCACAAGTTTTATCCTAGAAATCATTTTAGTAACTCTCCAAATCATACCAGAGAGGTTACTATTAACTTCTCCGATATTCTTGGGAGATTTATTGTTAACTCCTTCGATGTTCTTAGAGGAGTTACTAGTAACTCCTCTGAGAAGACCGAAGAAGTTCTTTGATAAACGACTAAGCAACCCCCATGAATAGTGAAAACTATTCTGAGTACTACTCGAAGGAGTTATTATTAAATCCTCCAAACTTCTTGGAGGAGTTACTATTAACTCTTCTGACATGCACTGAAAATTGTTCATCTTTCTCAAAGAATTGGCTAAGTTTTTCACAATCTCAGTAGGAAATTGATTGTTATATACAAAAAACAACATGTCTTGAATAAGTTATCTATGAATTCTTTCTAATGATGAGCTACAAATTTATCATTGTATGCAGGTTCAAACATGTCACCATGAAAGAAAGAAACAATAAATCTAGCAGGAGTTGAACCATCTGGTAGCTCTCAACAAACAACAGATGTGGAAAGTGTTATGACTGTGTACGGAAATACATCAAGAATTTTATATAAAGAAGGAGAGATTTTGAAATGGGGTGAATTTTATCACATGTTCAAGAAATCAAAATTTTCTACAAAAGTGGAGGACCCAAGCGAGCTTCGGGCATTTAGGAACATCAAAAAGTTAGGAATCTTCAGGGTAGCATCACATCCAACAATGTTCCCTTGTGTAGATGTTATATCATGGATTTTGAAGAATGTGAGCGTAGACAACAAGTATATCTTTAATATAAGGAAGGAGCCAATAAATTCATTCAGGCCTAATGATCTAGCTAAACGTTATCACCTAGAGGCCGGAAAAAAAAGTTAGATGGTCAACTCCTTAGCGAGTTTGAGATCACCCTGAAGGATTTGTTCTCAACCTCGTATAAAGAGAATAAGAAATTTAAATATCAAATCAAAGGTCGATATCCAACTACCAATATAAGAAGACCATATTAGTATATGGTATCCATGCTGTGAAGGTTATATGGGAAACCAGATGCAACACAATTTCCTCTTTCTTATTTTCCATTAATTTATTTATGTGCAGATGTAGGTGCTGCATTCAATTGGGTAGACATATTCTTTGAGAATCTTAAAAGTACAATTTCAGTTGTTACACGAGCATAACTGGGAAACTTCCCCAGTTTTCATATCACTTCATATCTCCTAGATGTAATGTGCATAGCCCACAAATACCCGAACATGGGATGAAGTTGGTTGTCTCTTGAATTTGTTATCCATATTTACAGTAAAGTAATCTGGGAGAAAAAATACCGAACATATTACCAAAGGATCTGTGAACACTTCCTCACACCACTATACAAATTCATTTTTTTCACCTCCCCACCCTATATGACCGATAATGCCATAGAATTTATAAGGAAAATTGGGGATTGGTATCTAATGGAGTATGGTACATATAGTAGGATATATGGTGCAATGAAACCACCTCACCTACTTCCTAGGTTCGTACCAGATAAACTTGTGCTCCAGGAAGTAGCATATCACACAATCATACATGGCATCGGAGGAATGTTGTATAGATCAAAGAAATCCATCTGGCCTCCATTTCCCATTTTCATTGGGAACAACTTCTTTGAAAACACCAAACATGACTAGATAGAAGTCTACATATTTCTCTCCTATCATTTTGGAGAAGAACAATTCGAGAGACACGATCCCAAGAACATTGTCAAAGAGCATCTTCATAGCATGAGAATCCATTACGAATACACCATTGAGTTTTGGGAAGAAGAAGGAGTACATTAGAATGCCAGAACCTATGATGAGGTTATTTTTAATAGGTGAGGTCAACCAAGAGG
Source organism: Picea engelmannii (assembly GCA_009831015.1). Classification (NCBI taxonomy): domain Eukaryota; kingdom Viridiplantae; phylum Streptophyta; class Pinopsida; order Pinales; family Pinaceae; genus Picea; species Picea engelmannii. The sequence continues at coordinate 993,489 of ML782605.1, read as the reverse complement.
CATGATTGTGGATGAAGAAGATGCAAGAGAGGTGGCTAGAAAAGATGCAGAAAGAAATGAAGTTGAGAGATCTTCCCCCATATCCCTCTCGATACATTCAGGATCTACAGAGGAAGAAGAAGAATCACCTACTGAGAAAAATAGGAGGGACAAAGAGAAAGTATTGAAGAAGAAAAATGATGCTAAAAATAAGAAAAAGAAGAAGTCGAAGAAAAAGTCGTTGCCAAGAAGGAAAAGGACTCAACTGAAGCATCAAGAATAGTGACAGAATTAGCAGCAAAGGAAGCAACATATAAAGTTGTCGAAGAAGAAAGGAAAAAGGAGGAAGCAGAGGATGAAGAAGGAAACACACACCTAATGGACTTGGATGTCCCTAGAACATCCACCGCATGTACAAAAATAGAAACAACAAGTAGTGTGTTAGGTCTCGGGCCATGGGAACCTTTTCAATCGACTAAAATAGTGGAAATCCAAAGTTTTATGTATGATAAAAAAACAGGTCAGATTGTACAAGAAAAGGGTTAATAAGGTTACAACAACAAAGGGAGATCCTTTATCAGTAGTAACCAGGTTCCCATCACAGGAGATGTCACAGAAAACCCTGTAGAAAAAAAGAGAGCAGTATTTACATTCATGGATTCCATTGTAGATAATATGCAAAGGTTGTGACAATAGAATGAGGAGAAGGAACTGAATATCAAAGAGTTAGAAGAGAATCTCCAGAAATTAAGGATATATGAGAGAAGTATTCTTAGTTTTAAAGCCAACACAGGAAAAGTGAGAAATGAGTTGGAAGATGCAATCATAGATATGTACACCAACCTGCATCTTTTCCAAAATGTAGTTGCAATAGATTGAATCAATGATGGAGCAACTATCTTACAGAAGGATTGAGGCACTGTATAATCAGTTGGAAGTTTGGACAACCTATCTTCAGAGAAAAATACCATAGGAAAAGTAAAAACCATTCTTTTCTCTTTCATCCTTTTCCTAACTATCTCAAGTTTCGTCATTTTGTGCCACTTGTCATAAGAAAAATGAATGTGAATAGTTTTGTAATTTCTCCTTAAAGAAGAAGGCAAAAAGACAAGTAGGAGTTACCATTATTTGTATAAAGTATATTAGAAACTCTAAAAGATGATACTTTTAGACTTTTGGCTTTTCAAGCATTGTATAGACCCAAGAACTGTGTCAAGAACTTATACAGTGTTAATGAATATTGAGAATCCTTCAGGGCCAATATTTTTTGTAAGAAATCATGTGTAGAAACTGATCAAATCTTTGAACTACTACAAGTGAGGATGTTTGGTGTTTCTATGGAATGTAAGAATGATTTCTTTGTTGTAGACTAATTCTTATGCAATCTTAATTACTTTTTTGTAGTATTGGTATTTTTTTGAATATTTCCATACCTTGAGTTTTGTGAGTTGTTACAGTATATGTTAATGTAATCTGGACTAATCTAATTATATATTCACATGTGTTATTTCTTCCAATCTTTCTCGTTTTATACAATTGAATATGTTAAATCATTTTTAAGGTTTGGTTGCATTATAAGTCATCGATTACTTCAATTTCACTCCTATCTAGGATAGCTTAGCATAGATTAGCGATATGTTAGTTGTTTTCTTACATACATGGTCTTCATCTACATATTTGCATTGTATCCAACCTTGCATCGATACGCCAGACCTTAACCAATAACAAAATCAAAAGTTAGCAATAATGGTAGTCGGGCCAAATTATCGATGGGACTCCTAAAACAAATGGTGTATAGTCTAATTGGGATTGTATACCGAGGAGTACCCCTTGTTGTTTTCAGGATATTTTGGACACCTCAATAGGTTCGTACAAAGTTTAGCAACAAAAAAACCAAAGAATCGACATATCAATCCTCAACCAAGGTTGAAGAAGTTCTCACCTGAGACACTAAGAGGATAGTAGATACCATCTAGTCTTGTGTCAGGGATGAAGGGCTAAACACACAAAGATCCATCTGGGTTGACATTCATAAATTCCATAGTTGAAAAATTACTATTATTAATATTAAAAAACAATACACACAGATATACATATACCACATGAATAACACATGATAGATCATAATTTTTGTAGCTTTATTAAACTCCTCATTCCATCAAGTAAAAACATACATTAAGAAAATCACATTTGATAGCAACAGAGTCTCATATTCCCTCAAATAACTTCCCAAATTTACAATGCATTACACCAGGTGCATCCTTTCAGACATTTCACCTATGATAGACTCTTAATACAAATGGAGACATTACAATACTACAGAGGCTCAGTACAAGATATTAAAAAATGAACCACAAGCAATGACTCAGTCAATCAATCAAGAGAGTATCTATATTAATCAACAAAAAAAAATTCTTTGTCATCCTTTCTTCCTTTATACCCTTCTCGACTCTCCATCTCTGTCTCTTTCAAATCTGCTCCACTTTCTCTATTGACTAACAGTATTCCACATTTTTGTCACCTGCCTACATTCAATGTAGCCTTCCTAGAATTGGAGCAATCTTAACTACCTTGAAAAATCATGTTTTGGCTACTCCACATATCCTCATGTTGCTGGAAATAATCATTCAGGGAGATTTATTGAAGACTCTTTTATTTATTTTGGTGTGCATCTTCTTGATTTTTGATACACATTGGAGAAATGGGATTGATGCACAAATATCAAAAATGGATATGGTGCACGCTTCTTGTTGATCATCGTGCATCTTCTTGGGTGCATTCAAAAACTGGAATGGTCACGCAAAACTTCATTTGTGCATGCGCACGATATTAACCAAAACATTTGGGTGCCACCAAGCCCTCACCAATATTACTTGGCTCGTCCTCGAGCAAAATTCCTCATGGAATGACCATCGCAACGAACAAAAATGTGGCCTAGACTCATGCCTTTCCTTGAATGTGAAATTACTGTCCCATATTTTCCTTGAAATGGTCAATACCATGTTCCATCCATCCCATTGGATTTGTTGTGTTGGACGATGATTAGTCATTGTAGCCATAATGTCGATCTTTCTATCAATCCACTTAATTAACTCCTAATTCATTTTGAATCAGGAAAAATTTCCTCTTGTCAGCGACATTAATGAGCCCATATTCCTGAAATTGGATGAATTTGATGCAGTGTAACTACCTTTCATATCAATCATTACTATAATAAATCTATTACCGCCAAGAGATCTTGTAAATTGATGAGGACTTAGACAACTATGTGCATGCGGAAGTCTTATTCTCCGGGGTCATTGTGTATGCTCTTGTGCACCCTTGCATTACTTCTTTTTCGGTTACTTGGTCATAGAGACTATTGCACCTCTTTTTTCACCTAAATGAGAAAAACATAGGTGCTTACAAGCTTATCTGGGTTAGCTAAGCAAGACAACAGTAAAGGAAAGGGTTAGAAGAATAAAGCATAAAAGACTAAGCTAAGAATTAAATTAGGAATGATAAAAACAATTAAACTATAGTGCATAAGGAAATAAGAACAAGGAACAAACAAGACTCATGTCACCAATGGAAAGGATTGTATTAGTGAAAAGAAAACACCAAGGGGAAAGGGAAACTTTGGGTCCCTTCTTCCTCCAAGGGAGGGCTCTTGGACCCCCAAGATTGAACTCTTCTTACAAATTGAAAACTTGAAAGAAATGGTGAAAGAATCCTAAGCTAATTCACTCAAAAGGTGATGTTAATAGCCCAAATGGAATGGTGCTAGTATTCTCTTGATGAGAAAAGAGGATTCCCCAAGAGAATAACAGCAACATAACCTTACAAATGAATTCCTTGAAGATGTAGTGCACCCATGGCCTCTTTTTATAGCACATCTTTGAGGTATTATGCAACCAACTTTTAGTGTGAACAAGGGGTTGTTTAGGGCACCTTTAGGTCTTTGGCCAGCCACCTAGTCGGATTCAGCTGAGATTTGGATGTCAAATCGACTTGGAAGCTGAACCAGAAGTGGGTGGGAGGCCGACCAACATCATAAATGCACCGTTCTTAGGTCTGCACGGCTTTTAGCCTCCATAGTTATGCATCATGCACATGTGCACTTTTCCTGCATTTCTTGATGGCGCATGTGCACGTGCTCCCTTTATAGTCATAACGCATCCTGATTTTATAACTGGTTGTATAGTTTTGGACCTTTTGGCAATGATTTTTGGTCATTTTTGGTCCATGAGTGAACTAATAGTTGTTTGAAGATGTTGGATTGTTGTAACCATTTGCAGACGAAATTCCAGTGATAACAGATGCCCCCTAATGGATAAGGTTAGGAGCATACGTATAGCCAAAATTCATCAATGTTTCTTCTACTTAGAGTGCCATTGTAAGAAAGAGTGATAGTGAGAGTATCAAGAGAGACTCGTTGGAGGGAGAAGGGAACCAGTGGGACCCAACCTTTCGCAAGGTGTGAAAAATAAATTGTGTACAAATGAGGCGGGCATGCCCCATGCTCATGTCATGTAACTCCAAAACACCAAAATCTCAATTAGTGGTGGCCAACTAAGGATCATGCAACGAGCATTAGGGGGTGAGCATTTTGCCTGGGGCTTGACGTTGCATGCCAAGATGGTGGGACAACTCACCAGATGTTGAGCGACCAACTCAGAGGATTTTCCTTTTGGGTATATTCTAGTGGCCTGGTTTCTAGAGAGGGTGCCTATGTTGTGCCCAAGAGTTTTGTTAGACCCACCGGGAGCACGAGAGTCACGACTACTATGGTGGGAGACGATTTTGTTTCATCATGGGGGTGGGGCGGGTGGCCATTACTTCACGGTCGAGGCTGCACAGGTGTGCTGTCATATGCCACAGATCATATTGCAGTTTCCATGCAGTGGGATAGATTTTCGTGATGACCCCGAAATGATATTACCCCCGGGAGAGGTATTCGACCATCGAGGTATGATGTTATTGTTGTTGTTTTTTGATTTATTTAGATAGTATAGAATATAGTTGATATTTGTATGGATGTTGATGCTATCATGTGTTTGTTTGTGTAGATGTGGGAGCGTGTGGATGGGAGGTGGAGCTGATCAGAGAACTAGCCCGCCAAGGGCCTCTGAGACCACTGTGGGGAGAGTCATGAGTAGAGGAGAGGTGAGATCAAGAGGATGTTGGGGTGACGCCCGATGATGATGATAGAGTGGTCAGAAGACACCGTTATGATGACCCCGGTGCAGGACCATCACATGCTCCTCCGACCGAGGCGGGGGGAGAGTTTGATGATTTTTGCCACCGATTAGAGGTGGTTCTATGGGGAGTGCCTGAGGGGATGTGGGTGTGGATCCAGGATGAGGAAATCTTGGAGCAGTGTATTGGGCTGCCAGCAGAGTCACAGACCATGATCCGCAGAGTAGCTGTAGTCGGAGCTACAATGATTGGGCGGTTTCCCCCAGGACCTAAGGGACCTATAGCTGGTGGGGCACCTCTGCCAGAGGGAGGACCTGGTGCTGGAGCACTAGAGGCGCTCTTAGGGCTGCTAGATATGTAGTTTTTTGTTTGATATAGGCTGGTGAGCCTATTTTGTATAGTTGTGAAATCCAGTTTTGTATTGATAGAGATGAGGTGACTCACCTGCCTACGAGCGATGTACTATTTTTTGTAAACACTTATGACACATGTACACATTACCAAGATCCAAAAATGTATATCCATATATATATATATATATATATATATATGGATATACATTTTTGGATCTTGGTAATGTGTACATGTGTTCTGTGTGGATGATTTTGAATGTAGTTGATGAGGTCTGATCTATATGCTGTGACAGACTTCTGATGGTTTATGTGTGTGAAGATGTCTTGATGTGATATATGCCAATATAGTATAATGTTAGCCATGTTATCTTTTATTTGATTGAATTGTCTTGGGATATGTGTGAATGTGATGGAATCAAATTGTTGAGATAATAGTCTAACTTGCAAGTATTTGCGGAAGAGGTAAGGATTGCGAATGCGATACACATTATTGAGCTGGAGGACAACCAGCTGGGAATCAAGTAAAATGCTAAGGTGAAAAATATGGCAATGACTGGCCTCAATGATGAGACCAATGACAATGGTGTATTCTACTTGATTGTTGGTGGCCAAGCCTAAACATATGTCATTGGTGTGGAGAAGGTCATGTGAAGGTGAATAGAGGGCCCAAGCAGACGAAGCAAGATTCTGTGTCCAACGGCTAGCTCTGTCGGTGTAACCGATGTGGTAGTCCGATGGGTGTGGAATATATCAATAACATGAGTGATAGATTAGAAATGAAGTATGGATAAAAGAAGATTAAAAACTCTACAAAAGACATACAAAAAAGAAAAACCCTAGTGCAGTATGGCTATGCTCGAGCGTAAAATTTCTTTAAGTATAACCCGTTGACGGGTTCTTTGAGAGGATGGCCTTCGGGGGAGGCTAGGATGTATGTGCCTTTAGTGAGGCAATATTGGATGATGTACGGTCCATGCCATAGAGACTCAAATTTTCCATGGCCGAGGTTATCATGAGCGACATCATAAGCAAGGATGAGGCCACCTTTGTTGAATGAGCGAAGGTTGACATGGAAATCAAAGGTGGCTTTTGACCATTTTTTGGCTGCCTCATTGTTTTGTAATGAGGATCGACGATCTTCATCCAGGGACTCTAAATTCAGCAAACGCTGCTCCATTGGAGAAGTGTCACGAAGTAGCTCAATGGTGGTGCATAAGGTGGGGATTTCACACTCAATGGGAAGAGTGGACTCAACCCCATGGACTAGATTAAAAGGTGTGAAACCAATGGAAGTTGTGACTGTTGTGCGATAAGCCCAGAGCATGTTAAATAACATATGATGCCAATTGGTTTTATGTTTATTAACCATGCGCTGTAACATGGTTTTGAGGACCTTGTTAACTGCTTCTACCTATCCGTTGGACTGAGGGTAGCATGGTGAGGCAAACTCGTGGGAGAAGCCTAACCTAGATGAGAGTTCAATGAAAATCTCATTCTCAAAATGTTTTCCGTGATCAGAGACTAGTTGGAGTGGTACTCCAAAGAGGGATATGATGTGGTTAAAGAAAAAACGTGTTGTTGTGTCAACGATGTTGTTGAAGGTAGGCATGACCTCAACCCACTTTGTGAAGTAATCAACTGCCACTACGATGTATTTGTGTCCATTGCTGGATGGAGGGATGGAAGTCATGAATTCGATGCCCCATTTACAAAAGGGGCCTTTAGTAATGACTGGGTGTAGAAGAGCAGGTGGTGCACGTGATTTGTTGGCATAAAGCTGGCATTTATCACATTGCTTCACAGCCTGAATGCAATCGTGGAATAATGTAGGCCAAAAGTAACCTGCGTAGATGATTTTCTGAGCAGTGGACATCCCTTAGAGATGGCCCCCGCAAGCGCCATTGTGGCAGTCGTTCAAGACTCTATCAACCTCGTCAATAGTCAAGCATCAACAGAGTATGGTGTAAACCCCTCGCTGATATAATATATCCCCGATGAGGAGGTAGCGGGGTGCCTGGTGACGAATACATCGACGATCATCTCTAGAGAGGTGGTTTCCGAATTTTTGTGTTCAGAGATAGATGAGGAGATCATCGTACCAAGGGTCATCCGAGGGTATGTAAAACAGATGTTCATCGAGGAAGTCAGTATTGACTAGTGAACTGGTAGTGTTAGAGGGAAATTTCGTGATAAGTTCAGCAAGGATGAGAGATTTCTTGCTCTTGGGTGTTGAAAATTCGAGATCGTACTCTTGAATGATGACGATACATAGAGAAAATTTACCGTTAATTTGTCGACGACTGAGAAAGTATTGCATGGGGTTGGAATCTTCTATGACTTTGGTAGTTCGAAGCAAAATGTAATGGCGCAGCTTCTGGACTGCGAGGACGACTGCAGGGGCTAGTTTCTCTTCGTGATTGTATTTCAAGGGTGTCCCTGAGAGGTTTTTACTAATGTAGTAAATGACATGCTCGCGGTCATCATCCCCTATTTGAACGAGAACTCCTGCTACTGAGATGGTTGAGGCCAATATGTAGAGGATATAGTCACAGTTATAGTCAGGTGGACTAATCAAAGGGGCGTTGGAGAGTGTCATTTTAAGATCATCGAAAGCGTTTTGGGCATGTTCATCCCAGTGGAATGGGATATCGTGGCGTAGTAAGTGAAGGAAAACATGTGCTCAAGTGGCATAGTCTGGGACAAAGCACCTTAAAAAGTTAGCTTTGGCTTGTAGCCTTTGCAGTTGGCATAAATTCAGAGGAGGGGCAATTTTCATGATGGCTTGGACTTTGAGGTGATCCATGATAATACCTCTTTGGGAAACAATGAACCCAAGAAGGCAGCTAACGATGACGCAGAATACACACTTGAGGGGATTCAAGCAGACATTGTACTAACGACACCTTTGAAAGATGATTCATAGATCATCAAGATGCTAAGTGTGTTTCTTGGATCGAGCAGTGAGGTCATCCAAATATGCGAGGATGATATGAGCCAAGTCATGAAAAACATATGTCATCTTCTGTTGGAAAGTGGCATCGACATTCTTGGGGGCGAATGGCATGACATGATATTCAAAGGTTCCCCAAGGGGTAGTGAATGCGGTCTTGTATTGATTGATGGGGTGAATTTGGATTTGGTTGTAGCTAGAGAAATTGTCCATGAAGGACAAAGCCTCATGACCTGTGCACTCATCGATAATTTGGTCGACGAAGGGCGTTGGAAAGTTGTCTTTGGGACATCCGTGATTGAGGTCGTGGAATTCCGTACAGACATGGATAGTGCCTTGTTTTTTGTTAACAAGAACATGGTTGGAGACCCATGACGTATAGGCAATGGGGTAAATGAACCCTGTAGCGTGTAATTTGTCAATATTGGCTTTGATGCCCGCTGCTTTGGATGGGTGTAGCGGTCGTTGTTTTTGGCGAACCGGTGTGATATCAGGACAAGTGTTGATGCGATGTTCGATGATAGAGGATTCAAGGCTGAACATCTCCGTGTATGACTAGGCAAAAATGTCCCGGTATTTTTGGAAGAGAGTTGTGTAAGCATTAATTTCTTTAGGAGTGCATGCGATGCCAATAGTGATTTCCTCGATGACTCCCTTTTTGATGGAAATATCGATTTTAATGGTGGGGGAAATGTTGGTCGTATTTCCTTCTTCAAAAGAATCAGGGGAAGGGATAGGGTTGTTGAACCAGTCAATATGCCATGATGGGATAAAATCCTTGGTTTCGACTGTGTATATGGGGTGTTGGTTAGGAGGCACGAAGGCTTCCTGTGAAAGGAAGAGCGATCGGTGGTGTAGCGCATCCCATGGGCAGTCGGGGGTGATTAATTCCTCGAGTATGTCCTTGTCATAATGGAATTTTAGGGAATACAAGGGATCCAAAAGAGGAATATCGGTGACTGTCACCATGTGATTGTCTTCTAGTGATGAAGAAGCAAGGGGAGTGATGCGAGGAGATTGTGATGGTTCGCTCGACATAAACCAAATATTGAGATACTGAGGGTTAAAAATGGTAGTTGGGAGTAAAATTTCCATGGGGAAATGAACGAGGGAATTGGGGGGATCTGGGGGTAAATCCTCATATAAGTCATCCAAGAACCATGGGGGAGTAGGGAGTGCCTCAGGTTCTGGTGAAAAGATATGAACCATAGAAAGTGATGGGGTAAGGGTATTTATTGGTTCTGTTGGAGAAGAGGGTGTATGATCTTGAGTAAGGGCCAGTTGGCAATGCCTATATTCAATTATCATAGGACATTGATATGTGAAATGATTGAGTGATTCTCATAAAGATAAAGGACATCTCATATGTTCATTGAACTAGGTCGTGACATAATGGATGTCGGTGATGTGAGTTGGGGTGGGTCCTTGCTGAAAAATATGGCATACGACTGTTAGCGTCTGCTGGAATTGAGGTAACACTGCACAATGGTGTGTGTAATGGCCATATTCTGAACATATGGCGCATGCGAATTTGGTCTGCAGTCCTTTGTTACTTGTATTATGGGAGATAGTGGCAATACTGGAGGAAGCAATGAGCGATGGTGGTGCTCGAGGGAGTTGAATGAGATTACATAACTCAAGGAGAGATGGGACCTTGTTGGTGGGGTGTCCATCTTTCTCGCAGAGTGCACAAGGAGGCTGGATGTGAGGAGGGAGAGGGGCGATGGGATCTTTCTTCTTTTGTCTGCCCCTAACTATAGCAGTGGCGTTAGCAAGAGGGGGTGAGGGTGTTGCTTGAAGAGTAGATATTGGAATCTTCATCAAAACTCCTTCGGTTTGAGGAGGGAGAGATCATTGAGGAACCATTGTTGGTGGATGTAGATATCATATTGGGATTTCTAGAACCATATTGGGAAGGGTAAGTGGTGCAACTACTTGAAAATCTTGGACACCAGGTGGGGGGTACAAGAAAGGGATTTGAGTAATGGCTTGGGGAACTGTTTCCCAAACTAGGATATGGCCCTGGGGTGAGGTGAAATCATGAACTGGTGGAGTTGAAGAGTTCTTAGGAGATTCTTGAGGGAGGAGCTCTACGACTAGTGGGACGTCAGATATAAGAGAAGCCTTACTAGGAGGAAGGGTATCCTCAATGTTAGTTCTCTTGAATGAGATGACACATACCTGATTGGAAGGATGAATGAGTGGTGGTGCACCATGGTAAGTTCCTAACAAGGATGGGTCTTTGAAAATTTTGGGGCCCATCTCGATGAGTGGGTACGCCTCGAGATTAGTATGGACGAAAGGGAGAATGTTATCGATGTTGGTAGATGGGTTAGGCTCATAATGTGAAACTTGATCGATGGTAATGATCTTCCTATTATGGGGGAACATCATGGTTCAAAATATGGAAGAGGCAACTACCTTCATATCATACATGTAGCTACGACCGAACAAGATATTGTAATCAAGTGGGGCATCGATAACTTCAATGTCAATAAGAATGGTTTTTCCCCCGAGCTTGGCAGGGACATTTTGGAAGAGTCCCTCGGGGGATGAGGGTCTTCCATCGTAGGCTCTTAAGGTAATGGCAGATGGTATAAGTTCGGGGGAACCAAGTTTCTACCATACATATTTTGATATAATTCATGTGGATGCACCCTCATCAATGATGCAGCGGTGAACTCTAATGTTCTAGATTTTAACTGGGATTTGAAAAGTGATGAGAGAAGGGAGGTGAGGTTCGTTGCTATCGAGATCAAATGTGATGAGTCGGGTATATGCAAGGTCGACTTCCCTGAGGGAAGATAGTAACGACTTCCATTGGGTAGGACAAGTTTGAAGGACTTCTAAGACTAACATTGCAGCAGGAGATTGTGCCAAAAGTGTAATTATGAGCCTCCCTAGACTGAGGGTTGTGGACATTCCTGCATAAGGGGATGCAAGGAATACAAAGGGGTGGGTCAGTATTAGGGAAAGGAATCATCAAAGCAGGCCCCGTTATGACTGGGGGTGCATCCAAGGTGGTGGGAGCGGACTCAAGAGTTGCGTTGTATTGACGACTGCGTGTTTGTAGAAGAACTTCTTCCTCACTAGTGAGGAGGATAGTACGATCGAAAGGATTGCCTGGATTGGGATATTGTCCTATCTATGGTAGGGTAGCCTGCATGTTTTTTTGGGTGTTCATTACTCCCTGGTGTGGGATGGGGTTTTGCAGCACAGCTGGGGGTGGTTATTGCACATATTGTTATGGGGCCTGCTGGGGGCCAGGCGGTGCCAAGGGACGTGGTCCACTTACAGATTATTTCATCCTTTTAAAGTCATCGATTTGGGGGAAATGATGAGTATAGTGACCAAACTCACCACAAAGGGCACAAGGGAAGTTGGTATGAATATTGTTGTTATTTTTCCCTTGGTGTTTATTATTTCCCCCTTGAGGGTTTTGGTTCCCTATGTTTTGGTTTCCCCCAGTAGGTTGGTTTTGTTGGGGTTGGTTCTAGTTTCCTCCTAGGCAGGGATTATTATTGTTCCAGTTTTTTCCTTTGTTTCTAGCATTGTTAGATTGATGGGATGGATTTTTCGTATTTAGCTGCTCAAAATTTTAATATTGTTGAATGGGAGAGGATTGAAAGAAATTAACCCCAGCGTGTGGGTGTCCTGGTGGTGGAGCCGCAGGCTATGGAGGGCCAGGAAAAGGAAAGTATGGATTATGTTGTGGCAATGATCCATAAGGTACATAGGAAGGTGTGGTTCTTTCACTAGTGCTTAGGGTATAGGCTGAGGTAGGGGGAGTACCAGTACTTGGTTGGATAGGTGGGTGTATTGGGGGTGCCGACAGGGGTCCACTTATGGGTGGAGGCAGGGTAATGGGGTATGGTTTTTGATAAGGAAGAGGAGGATAATAAGGGATTCCTCCATATGCCGGTGGATAGTGGGGTGTGCCATACATGGGTGGTTTTTGAGGCTATGGGTTGTGGTGTGTAGTGTTACCAATCAATCCATCTGCTGAGTGAGACATCCCAGGTTTGTCTTGGCCAAATGAAACGGGTCTTGGAGCATCTGGGAGTACCGTGTATAAGTATCCAGACTGGGCGTATATGTGTTCGAATTGTTGGGTTTTGCTAATGGCTTCCTCTTTCGACTGGGGGAAGGTGGCAACCACATCTTTGGCAAGGAGGGAAACAAGTGATTTGAGGAACCAATTGAGACATTGTTGGATGTGGTCAACAATATGTGTGGAGGTGGTTTGTTTGAAGTATGAGAGTAGTTCAAGGCCATTGTTGTGATGAACGGGTAGTTGAAAGAAGGTAAAAAATGTTTTGGCCAAGGATTTAAAAGTCGCGTGGGACCCAGATTTTTCTTCTACATACCATTTGGATGATGGGCCAGTGAGAGTACGTTGAAATAACCTCAATCAGACAGAATTGTCCATGATGTTGTTTGAAGAACACCATAGGTGAAAGGTCATGATATGGTTGGTGGGATCGTCTCCTTCTTTTCCTTCAAACTTGGGGATGTCTGAAGGGAGTTTGGTAGGCATTGCAAGCCAGGTGGGGTTGTGCAATATAGGATCATTAGTCAGTTTAGTCAGATCCAGGATATTGAGGGAAGCCAAATATGGCATATGGGGTGGTGGCGAAGGATTAATTCTGGCCATATTATGAGTGGTCTGAGTACCTGACCCTTGGAGGGGGCTAGGTGGGTTCGTACTTCCTCCTTGAGAAGAAGTTGGCCTCCCGCTTCTGTGTAAAGGGGAGTGAGTAGATGGTTGACCTTGGGAAGTGGACCCAAGTAAGGTGGAACCAAACAATGTTGATCCCAAAACAGTGGCACTCACAGGAGTGTGAAAAGGGGGAGTCGATGAGTTGGCAAGACTAGTAACTCCTCCTAGAATAGGAGGGAGATTTAGTAAGCATTTGGAATGTTGGGGGTTATGTGGGTCCCCTATGATGTCCGACTAGCTGAGTGAATGTGTGCGAATGGTGGTGAGAGAAATAAATAAACAAGAGCCCTTGCTGCAATTTCTTGAACCTTCATAATATATTTCCGAATAAGATGTAATCATAAGGGCATCATACATAGAGTGTTTTGATAAAGAAGCATATATGTGGATAGGTGAATTTTGTCCACGTGGGAGAACAAAGAAAACAAATGCTCATGTCCTAAAAGACATAACGTCCTTCTTCTCAAATAGCACTAGACCTTCCAATAGCACTCTACAGTGGGGTCTGAAGCCACCGGAAGAGAAACTAGTGAAGGATGAAGCAATCAGTTATAATAAGGGGTAGAGGGGGCATATCCTGAAAGAACTGGCGATATTTCCCAATAGCCACACAAAATATGATCAAGGCGTAATTGCAGCCCACAATTACCACCTGGGTAGATGTCCTAAAATTTGGTCACTAGGTATCTCAGTCAAAGTGAGACATTTAGATTTTTGGCCTAAGAAATGGGTCACGGGATGGATCCTGTCCAAGAGGTGGGTGCCTCAAGGGGGGACACACAGAAAAACCAAACCTCGGCCTTCAACCCTTCATGTGTATCTCCCTGCCTTATGGTGTTGGGAACACTTGACTTGGAGGATTTAAAGTTCCCTATTTGACAACTTATATTGTTTTGAAAATGTGAGAACCAGATAACAGGGAGTTATTTGGATGGCTATCCCCGATATCCTACCTAGACTAAAAAATCCTTTTGGCACCTCCCGTGGAGGAAAACTTAGTGAGTTTTTAGAAATTTTTAGATGTGTTTGTGTGAAATATTGGGGGTGTGAACCAACCTCGTTGAAATTAAATGGGAGTGGATAGTTTTGTCAAGAAAAGGGTGGGGTGTTTCAGAATCCTGTTGGAGGAAACTTACTTTGACCTCCACAATTTCTAGATAAAACTATGTGAGTGATTGGTGATGTTGTGTGTGAACAAGTGAAAGTGTGCCAAGTTTTAATAAATTAGGTGTAACCTTTCTTCATGTGGACTTTGCTTGGTCCTTACAAGTCTTTGATTACCTAATTAACTAAATGTCATTGGTACAACCTTGCAAAATTTTAAAGTCCCTAGGAAACTAGCATGTGGACATGTGGGTCCTTTACTATTCCTTTAACTCCCTAAATGTGATTTAATCTAAGAAAGCTTTGAAACTATCCTAGATTGTGAACATGTGGGCATGTATGGGCTCATTACAAAACCTTTAAACTTCCCAAGTGATTTAATCTAAGAAAGTAAATTTCAACACTATCCTATCTTTGTAGCATGTGGGCATGTATGGGCCCATTACAATCTTAAGATGTTCTTTGAAAAATAAACTAAGAGGAGTCCCAAGAGGGCTGTTGTCCTCTCCTAAAGATTTTGTTTTTTTAAGGGAGATAAAATTTTCCTACAACCTCTTTCTGATTCTCAAGATCACTTTGAAGTGCGAGAGAAGAGCATACTCAACGATTGATATCCAATTTCTAGTCCCAATGAAAGTTTTATATGTGATGTAAAATGATTCCAACTTAACTTTAGTCAAAGAAAGCCATCCATGGAGAGGGAATGTAAGTGTAGTGTAGATTACAACATGCATGGAATCAACTTTCAGAAGGCTATGGGCACTCCACAGATCATAAAAATCTTACAATGTGTATTTTTCCGCACAGGTGCACGGGTCTCAGACTAGACAAAGGCGCTTTGAGTGCCAATGCACGAACTAGAAGAGGTTGATGGGTGTAGGTGCACAGAAGGTGCTGAGTAATAAAGTGATTTTGGCACACGTGTGCACGATGTGAGACTGTGGGCCGATAAACCTGCGCACATCTATCACACAACCATGAAGAAAAATCCTTCAACTCAGCTTTGAATTTGGCTTCCTGTAGGTCAGCTTGGGCTGGTTATAGTATCTACAAGTTAAACAAACAAAAAGAAGAGCTAAAATAACCCAAATGGGACAGGAAATTGATACCTCTCCCGAGTGGAGTCGTCAATCTGTTGCGCCTCTTTTGTCACCTAAATGAGAAAAACAAATGTGCTTACAAGCTTAGTTGGGTTATCTAAGCAAGACAGTAGTAAAGGAAAGGGTTAGAAGAATAAATCATAAAAGACTAAGCTAAGAATTAAAATAGGAATGATAAAAACAATTAAATTATAGTGCATAAGGACATAAGAACAAGAAACAAACAAGACTCATGTCACCATTTGTTATCCACATTTTCGGTTATCAAGATGATATTATGATTATGTCATGATAATAGAAGATCAAACTCTTCATTAAGAACTTTTTCCTGAAGAAGGTTACACTTGTCATTTTCTCAAAAATCATATTTTGAAAATAGTTCGCAGGCTGCATATATACTCTCCTGCGAGAATCCATAATTCTCGCATGTTGCATTCATCTTGACTGTGAACTTTCCGCACTGTGTCAATGGTTAGGGTGCGGACATGTTTCTAAAGGAAGAAAATGAATAATTTCTCGATCCTTCTAGAAGGAATCTTCTAGAAGGGTGAGTTGGAGTTCGAATGGTTGGCAAAATACTGACTTTCCAGA
>ML782605.1:940407-966047 GCA_009831015.1 Picea engelmannii | reverse complement strand
TTGTTGTGATTGGAACGACACAAGAGCATCGGAGCAGAGCAAGGAACAACAGAGATTAAAGGAGAGCGTTCATAAGGTATGTCCACCATCCATTTCTCTTAGTTCATTCAATATCGAGATCTAGGGAAAGAGTAGTATTCTGTTACGGTTTGTTCCAGATCTAGGTGGATCTGGGGAGATTGGTCTGTGTCCGCACTCATGAATTTATCCATAAACACCATTGGAAAGGATTGTATTACTGAAAAGAAAACACCAAGGGGAAAGAGAGAATTTGGGTCCCTTCTTCCTCCAAGGGAGGGCTCTTGAGTCTTGGACCCCCAAGATTGAGATCTTCTTACAACTTGAAAACTTGAAAGAAATGGTGAAAGAATCCCAAGCTAATTCACTCAAAAGGTGATGTGAATAGCCCAAATGGAATGGTTCTAGTATGATCTTGATGAGAAAAGAGGATTCCCCAAGAGAATAGCAGCAACATAACCTTACGAATTAATTCCTTGAAGATGTAGTGCACCCATGGCCTCTTTTTATAGCACATCTTTGAGGTATTATGCAACCAAATTTTAGTGTGAACAAGGGGTTGTTTAGGGCACCTTTAGGTCTTTGACCAGCCACCCAACCAAATTCAGTCGAGATTTGAATGTCAAATTGACTTGGAAGCTGAACCAGAAGTGGGTGGGAGGCCGATCAACATCATAAATGCATTGTTCTCAGGTGTTCACGGATTTTAGCGTCCACAGTCGTGCATCGTGTGCATGTACACTTTTCCTTCATTTCTTGATGGCACATGTTCATGCGCTCCCTATATAGTCATAGCGCATCCTAATTTTATAACTGGTTGTATAGTTTTGGACCGTTTGGAAATGTTTTTTGGTAATTTTTGGTCCATGGGTGAACTAATAGTTGTTTGAAGATGTTGGATTCCTGTAACCATTTGCAAACGAAATTTCAGTGATAACAGATGCCCCCTGATGGATGAGATTAGGAGCATATGTATAGCCGAAATTCATCAATGTTTCTTCTACTGAGAGTGCCATTGTAAGAAAGAGCGATAGTGAGAGTATCAAGAGAGGCCAGTTGGAGGGAGAAGGGAACCTGTGGGACTCAACCTTTTGCAAGGTGTGAAAAATAAATTGTGTACAAACGAGGCGGGCATTCCCCATGCTCATGTCATGTAACTCCAAACATGTGTAAGACAGTAGCTGAAGTGGTATGTTGGTGAAGATGAGTGCAGCGCCCTTGGGGACGTGTTGATAAGAGTAGAGGAAAATTCTGATGAGGAACAACACTCTGAAAAGTAAGCAATGACACTTATAGGAAGTATCAAGGATTTTGTGGGCATTGATGGCCCAACAAATTTCATAGGTCTTCGGAAAATATAAAAACAACTGCAATAGTCAGAAAGTAAGACCCACTGTAACATGAAAAAGTGTTGAAGTTGAATGTTATGGGGGTCAACGACAGCAGAGAGCAATGATGGTTCTCCCTGTTCCATCTGAGACTCCTCATTGTAAAGGTAATGAGAGTCAATATACTCTCACCCTTCTGGAAGCTGTGCTAATGTCAACAAAAGGGAGATGCGACTCCAAGAAGCCAAGGTATTCGGTAAATTCACTGGATGAGATCAGAGAATGAGGACATACATGGACAAAGTCAAGATGGGTGGAGACTAAAGACTGCCCTTGGTTGGGGATATATGTGAAGTGGAAGCAACCGTACAACTAGGTCGAGTGTTAGGGGGACAACTAGACGGGGGATAAGTTGTGCCAAAGGCGAGAA
This sequence comes from Picea engelmannii, assembly GCA_009831015.1. Classification (NCBI taxonomy): domain Eukaryota; kingdom Viridiplantae; phylum Streptophyta; class Pinopsida; order Pinales; family Pinaceae; genus Picea; species Picea engelmannii. The sequence continues at coordinate 964,271 of ML782605.1, read as the reverse complement.
AAAGTGAACAAACTCAGAGAGTTGAGGGAGGTGGCTTGTGGGCTACTCAGGGTTTATGGATTATGTCAAGATGAGTAGAATATAATGGATTCCCCAACCAAGAGAGACATGGGTTGCGTTTGCCAAAAAAGAAGAAGGTCGCCAGAGGTGGCGACAAAAAGCTATGTAAATGATGGAAACAAAGGATTTGTAAATTTGCTAAATAAATAAATAATTATGGATGAGTGTACAAATATAGAAACAGGTGCCCCAGTGCAATATGGCTTGGCCTATGAGGGCGCAAGTTGTGTAGGGAACTCGTGGAGGGTGAGGGGCCCCATGGGTGGTTTTCTGTATGAGGTAAATGAATAAAGGGGAATTTGCATATGGGCAAACTGATGTTGGATGAAATGGGGAATGAATGATTCTGCGGGGGTGCATTCTAATGAGAATTGTGAAGAAATATCTTGGGATTCCATGGGTCAGGATAGCAATATGAGGAAAAGAAGTATGTGGATTATTATTGAACATGTGTAAGACTTATTGGGACTCACATCCCTAGGGGGTGAAAGCACCATGAGTGTCGAAGGGTCAAGGGGAACTTAGAATGGGACAACTCATGTGGGGAAGAGTGCTTTCAGGTGAGAGTACTGAAAATGCAACGGAGGTGAGAGTACTGCAGATCCGGAGGAGAAGAAAGAGCGACATTAATGAGCCCATATTCCTGAAATTGGATGAATTTGATGCAATGTAACTACCTTTCATATCAACCATTACTATAATAAATCTATTACCGCCAACAAATATTGTAAATTGATGATGACTTGGACAACTATGTACATGCGGAAGTCTTATTCTCTGAGGGCACTGTGTATGCTCCTGTGCACCCCTGCATTACTTCTTTTTCATTTACTTGGTCATAGAGACCCATGGAAAGTCGTAGCTCCTCGTCATCCATGCTCATTTGATTATCTGTCACCATGGAGGTGCTCCACTAGGATCAGTTGGTTCCCATAGAATCCACTGTCGAACTAGTTCATCCACACTTATATCATTTTTTTTTCTCAATGGGGTTTGGGAAAGAAAAGGAATTAAACATTCCTTTCGTTGACGTAGATTGAATTTTTGTTTCCCTTATTTTCCCTGACAACTCCTATACATGTCTCTTGGAGAACTAGGGGACCGAGGGTATAGGGTGTTTTCTTTGTAGCGTACATCGAGATTTCAAATATTGGTTGTGTGCTTCGTGTTGTTGTTTGGATATCCATCACCTCTCACAAGAGCACATGTATCGACACATATCTACATATGGTCTGAATCTTTCATGCATGGTGTTGTTGTGCACATGGGTAGGTTCAAGACCCTAGGTTCAAGGTAATTAGTCCAACAAAATCCTACAGATACCATCCCTTTCGACATCACCTGGAAGAAAGCCAAGTCTCACTCGAGGTATATCTATGAGGACTGTGGGAACCAAGCTTCTAAAATGGTGAGGGAAAGAAGGGAGGAATGATCTGTCATACCTACAGGATCCTTTTTTGCACTAGATCCTAGTTAACCTGACCTCGTTACTTAATTCATGGTTCAAACCCTCCTGGGCTACGTACACAAAATATTTTCTTCTTTATTATATTTATGGAATTCTTCTTGTGCTCTGCACCATAATAGATGTTCAATGTACACTACTCTTCTTACATGTGTGTCTTCTTTACACACACAACATCCTACAGTGACAACAACTACTAAGAATTATTCCTTTAATCTCGCGAATCTTTTACATATTTATGCTTTTTGGTCATTTTTTTTTCCAACTGATAATGAGTTGGCTACCACTCATACTTGACTAGTGGCAACTCATTATGAGTTGGATATAGCTCATTCTTGGTTGTTTTTCCTAGATTTTGTGCTAGTTTTTCTTTCCTATCCCCAATCTTCTCCTCTTTCTTCTCTCTTCTTTCTTTATATTCTTGATTTTCTTGATCCTATGCCTTTTACTTGTACCTCATCTCTACTCACTTTTCATTTCCCAAAATAGTCTACCCAACAGGCCTCCAACACTCATGTGGCTCGTCCCGAGACACTTAGGCCTATTGTTTCATGCTCCTCCATGCCTCAATGAGTTTCTGGAGGCTGTTGGTACTACTATTGTGACTTCTTCTTCCTTTTTCACAATTTCCTCCATCGTCTGCACTGTCAAACTAGTTAGTTTGGCCTCGGTGTGTTGTGATACTAATTTCATGATGGTTTGCATGGTATCTAGTTCTTCTAGTACCCCAAGGGCTTCATTTGGTCATGGTCACAACTCATGTGTGATATTCCGCTATTATTCCTTCATTTGTTCCACTTCAAGGTATAGTTTCCTATTAGCCATGAGTGTTGTCATTCTTTCGGTTGATGGGAAAGTGTTTGCATGCTCAGTGGTCTAATTCATTTATTCTTGTACAATCCTTATTTTCTCTTCCATCACTTGAATATTTGGGGTGTTCTTCATCTCTTCCCACATGCGTGTGCCTTCATCACACATCTTTATGCATTCATGTTCCAATATTTTTATTTTCTCCATCATTGTCTGCGCAATTCGTTCCCTTTGTGCTCTTTCTTTTGTTGGTGTCCCTAGTGTTGCATGCACTTCCAAATCCATGATATTCATGTAAAGGCCTTTGATAGCCTCACTAATATTTACTACTTTTTCCTCTACCATGGCCTCTACCACCATCGATACTTTTGGGACCTCCTTGTACAATTTTTGGATGGTTGTATGGACTTTCTATGCCATCTATTTTGATTCATCCTTCTCCTTCAAGGCTTTGGCATCCTTTGTTTCAGCCTCAACTTTGTGCAAGCCCTGTAATAATTCCATTGGCATATAGGAGATGACGAGGTCCATGTGACTTAGTCCTTGTAGCTTCTTCTATAATTCGACGGGATTTGGTAACCCAACTGTCTGTACTGGGATCTTGAGTACTCTGCACTCTGTTTTCAACTGTGTTGATACCCCAGTTTGTTCTTCCTTCGCTATGCCTTCTTGGGATGTGCCTTCTTCTGGGGTCGGTGTCAATAAAACTGTCTCTAATAACTATTGTAGCCTCAAGCATTGATCGTTCAACTTCAGTTGTAATGCTTCTTGTTTCTTTGTTGTCTCTTCAAGGATTTCTTCCAAAAAATCCCTTAGTCTCTATCCAATTGTTTCCATGTCATTATTTGTTGGTGCATAGAGGACTTGTGGCTTTCGAGCCTTTTCTTCTTTTGCACAGCTGACCCTATTCTTTGGTCCTACCGTTTCCATCCTTTTTCAGGTAAGGGTTGTGGATGCTGATCTATTAGCCTTGTTTATGGTGCATCCTCTATGACATTGCCTTGATTGGAATCCTTTGTGACATTTCCTAAAGGGTTCATTTCTACATCTGTGTGTTGTGTCACTTCAATGTTCCCCCCCTGCGTCATCGCATCCCCTTCTTTTTGTACCTCCCAATCTAGTTCCCAATCCTGCATGACCATATGGATGTCTTCTTCAGTTATATTCTATTTAATTTAGACCCACTCCTCCCTTGGATCCTTCCTAGATTTGATGTAGATATGATGCCTATATGCACAAAATTTCACGACAGAGATGTATTGTTATGAGGAAAATCTCTCTATGGATAGGGTAAACCACAACAGATGGAAATGACCATAGAAATAAACTCTCTTCTCAAGTATGCTATGTAAACAAATATGATAAAAAGACAAGATAAAAGGCCTACCTCGTCCAGACATTCGATGGAGTCCACTATTGAGCACTCAACCCAAAGAAATATACATGCAACTAGTCCTCAACAACCAAGCAAAGAAAGTATATGGTGAGAATAAATGATGTTAGCACATTCAATAGCATAATCCATTAATAAACATGACAAATACGCCCATTTAATAATAATTCAAATATTTGCAATATATCGATTGGACGAGAAAAGAGTATTTCTATTAATATATGATCAACGGAAGTGAAAATGTTACAGACTTCTGTGTCGACATGGTTTAGAACTGAGAAACTAAGTTCCTTCCAGCTAGGCCTCCACCACTTCAATCCTCCACCAAATAAAATCTCATAAAAGAGAAACAATGAGGTTCTCAATCAATAAGGAAAGAGCTTGGGGGTTGAACATTGTGTTCAGACTTAAAGGACAAAGGGATGCAGACTCAATATGAAGTAAATAATTTCTCCAGAGTAAATTTTCTCTCAAAGTTGAATTCTTTCTCCTCTTTTCCATAGCTTGGAATTGGCCCATTTATAGCATTCAAATGGAACTAAACGGTCCTCCAGTATATGGAAGGCCAAGGATCATAGATCTCCTATCATGACATGGAAACCTGACATTAATTTAATTTTTTTGGCACAAATCTAGATGTACGCGAGCTGTAGTGGTGGAGCTTGTGTATACACATGTTGTATAGTGGGAAAGGTGCGTACATGTGGAAACATATGTATTTTTAGATTTGGGATTTACAAACAGGGATGATAAGTCTGCATGGGGAAATGGAAAAAGGCCTTCTGTGCAAGATTTCATAGGGTGAGGAAAATCTTGCTATAATAGATGCCCCCTAATGTGTGAGGTCATAGGAGTATCTGTGATGGCCGAAATACATTATAAACAACCCAAAAGTGAAGTGAAGGGGAACCAGCTGAAATAACTAGTTTCTCATTACATTATGCATTGACTTTGCATACATGGATGCCAATAGAATTACACTACAAATCCATGTGAAAATATACCAACAACTGTCAATGGCCATGAATAAGAAAATAAAAATGCGGATACATGCCAAAAGTTGTCATAGTCATGAACAAGGCCCAATAAAACCAGTCTCAAAATGAATCTGAATATATGTGTATACAATGGAGTACAATCTGATCTACCATGATCATTAAAGTCATGTAGGTACTGGTCTAATGAAAAGGAAACAACAGCTCAGGAAAGTTGCAACCACATACTGATGTCTTCAAGTCTTATACATAATCTGCCAAGGGTGAAAGTCTACATCATGTGAATAAAGTATTTGAGGTTGAACACAATGAGACATTGTTTGATTACCGATCATTGAGGTATATTGTTAACAAACGCGAGACAACCTACCCATAATGAAAGTAGGTATCAAGGCATTGAGTACATTATTACAAGTGTGAATAAAGCGTTCGGTGTCAAACACCTTAATAATCCATCAATTAAGATACATTGAGGTATTCCCAACTGTCGATGGCAAGAGAACTTGCCACTGATGAATGCAAGCCTCAAGGTACTCATAAGATTCTAGGTCCCATTTCTAGAATATATGAGTTGAAGTTGATGGAAGGAGACCTGCTGAAAGGAGATCATTAAGGAATCTCTCATCAGTCAGCACAAGGTACAAAGCAGTAGCTTCATGATTTGGAGGACATCAGATGAAGGACATGTTCACGAACCAACAACCCTGTGCATATTTCATGTGTTCCAAGTGAAAGCGGTACACGAAAAAGACCCTTTGAATAACAACCAATGAGGAAAAATGTTGAAAAGGGGAAGAAAATCACCAATAAGGCTAATGGCATCCAAGGCACTGCATGAATACCAATGTGTGAATAGATGTCTTGTCTTCGAACACAAGGGAAACCACCCAGTCAATGACCAATGATGAAATGTTGACTGTTGGGTTCAAGGTTACCTACCAATGATGAAAGTAGGACTAGAGTACATGATAGGACTACAATATCATGTGACTCTGAGACAAACTGAGGGTATGGACGACATGAAAATTCAAGAGTTCTGATAAATGGCCGACACAGGTTGATAGACTTCCTTTGACCAAGAGCATGAGACACATGGAAGACTCTGGAAGCATAAAATCAATGATGAAACCATGAGATGCAGGAGGCATCAATTAAATTCTCTACAGAGACTGGAAGAGTAACCAGTCGGTAGAGAAGACTCTGTAATGAGCTCAGTTTCCTAAGGCCATGCTAATCCCAAAATTATGATGACAAATGGACTCAATAACTTTGTGCTCTATTCAAAGGAGACACAACTACTTCCAATATAAGATAATACTCCCTTCCTTCCCATATTTTTTTGTTTTTTCATATACAAATGAATGTTATGATACAAAGGAGGAAATGAGTATCACAAGTAAGAAAAACTAGTTCCAGCAATGGAACATACCTATGCTCAATGCAAGGAGATGCATGCAGGAGATGGACACTTGGGGGAATGTTCCCTCTTAGGTATAGGGTGTCAAATTGAAAAGGATATAAATAAGGCTCTTCTTGGTTGAGGATGAAAAAACTACTAAGGAAAACAATTTATAACAAAAAGCGAGAACCGACTAAAGGATCAATACCGCAAGCAAGGGCATCAGATGCAATCACAACTTAATGCCAAAAAATGTCATTTTTCATGACATTTAGTCTACTTGGTGTGAAAAAGGGATAAATTTGTCCCAAATAGACATCCTTTCAAATCCATTTTACGAGTGTGAAAGAGACAAGTTCACTTGGAAATCTTTTCACTTTTTGAAGACGAGTTGGAAAACAGCTTAAATTAAACTCACGACCTTTCAAGTCCAACTTAACGAGTGTGAAAGGGACAAATCACTCAGCAGTCTTTTCACTTTTTGAACGAGTCGAAAAAGATCTTAACTTGGACTCGGTAAGAGGTTGCTAGGAAGCATGTCATGGGGGAGGCCAAGGCTCCCGTGCTAGACTTATGTGGAATTTTAGTATCTTACAAATAGATGACATAATCTTGGGAAAAACCAAAGCTCTCCAAGTCAAGGAGGATAAAGCACTAGCGGATGTTATTGTCTTTGTGATATATCAGATAATGTCTCTTACTAGAAAATACATAGGAGGGGTAATTGGATAACCCACAAGGCCATCCCAATCGAAGGTAACTTCCTTAGGACTTGGAGGGAGAGTACTTGAGGAGAGCAGAACTCTCTCATATTCAGAAGGAGCATTATCAAGAATGTTGATGACATGGTTGAAGGATGCATCACCCTCCATAAGGAGAGTAGGATTGACTAGTTATTGCACCGGTACGACCACTTCTTCAACCATTAGTTGAAGAGGATGTGTGATAAAAGGGATAGGGGACAAACCACCTTCAAAAATGGGGGTGTGGTCAGGATAAGATTGCAGCGGTATTAGTGTCATGTCAATCAAAGGAGAAATAGGGTGTGGGGAAACCACAAACGCCTCAGAATCCTAAGGGCCCTTAGGTGAGCCCCATGCTTCTGGTATCTTAGCAGTAGTTGGACAAAAATGAGTAAGGTGGTCTCCTTCACAAGTCCTGCAAAGGAATTTAGGCTTACGCTTGATATGTCTAGGCTTCTCGATACCCCCAACGTCGTTCCCAACAACTGGTGACATGGTCTCAATGTGATTGGCAGAGGTGAGAGAGTCATATCCTACATGATGTATAGAGGTTGGATATGTGACATTGATATGACTCGTGGCAGCTAGAGTGATGCCCCTAGCATGTCTAGAAATGATTGGGTGCGGGTTGTCAACATGACTTGCAGAGGTTGTTGACCCATCTCCAACATGACTGGCAGAGGTTGGTGACATATCTCCAATATGACTGCTAGTGACTGGACTAGCGGCGAGTTGTGGCACTTGAGACAAAGGTCCAGGGAAATATTGGATTTGAAACATTACAGGCCAGGAAGGGTCATGTTTTACCCCCTATCCCTGTCTGGAAAGGTAGTATCCTCTGCCTAACTGATCCAAAGAGGTGTGTATAGGCATCATCATTGAAGTCTGCGAAGAGACGAAAGTATGATAAGGACTATTCAAGTAAGGATATATCTTTCCCCCTTGTGAAGGTGTTCCATGAAGAGGGTGGCCCGAACCGTGTATGAAATACCCAGGGATATGTGTGGAGCCACCATGGGAAAAATGTTCGAAGGAACAAGAATATCAGATGAAGGATACACAGATGGGGTGTAATAAGTAGAATAAACACCTATTTGAGTATTATCTCCTGACAGAGCATAACTAGGACTGGATCTGTAAGAGGGGAGGTTCCAACCTCCCACAGTGAGAGTTGTTTGAGGGACATGACTCATATCAAATGAATATGTAGGCATCGGGGCCATGGTGCCTCCAAATTCAATGCTAGGATTCATATAAGTGGACCAGGGAGAGGATTGAAAATGTGAAGGAATATCAATAGGAAAATGACTAGAGACCCAAGGCGTAGACTGAGTGTCATAGTTCTACATTCCATTATTAAAAACTGACGGATTTTCCCCCATAAAATGAGTGAACATCATGGGGAGGTTATCAGTAAATGAGGAATCCAACGGACCTCCACTATCCATAATAATGAAAACTCAGTAAAAACTCTTGAGGCCAACTAGTAATCCAAGAGCACACCAAAAATCAAACGACCAATATGCACACAAATGAGGTAAAGTGGTTGAAAGTGGCCTCCCTCCCTAAATAAGGTATGTCTCACCCAAGAGGGGCCTGAGACTCCCTGCTAAAGATCAGAGGTAACATAATCATTATAAGGGCCCTCGTGGGATTAACAACTACTCAGTTAGATCCCCCTAGAGAGGTAATCCTCCATAAAGGTTGTGTGATGTTTGACCCTTATTTGACCTAAGGTATCTGTAGAATAACCCTTTCAAGTAACCTATGTGGCACCTAAGTCAAGCAACTATGCAACCAATTTATAATTGATTCACAGGAAAGCAGTCGTAAGTCAAGTACATCGTATGGGCAGGGTAGTAAATCCCAAAAACTTGAAAGTACTGCCTCTCATGGAGGTAAAGGCATTAGAAACATCCCCAAATACGAATAGATCCCCAAAAATATCTCTGACGCTAAGAAGGTATCAGGGGGATATCCCTTCAACCAACCTCGTGCAACCTCATGATTAAATCTAGTGTGAGCGGAGCCTCCTGATATTACCAATTATACAATGGATTTCTCTACTCCCTTTGTCAAACACATATATTGATTTAATTGCCTTGGAGAAGTTTACTCACAAAATCCTATGCCAAGGCACTAAATCCTAAGCTAGTTTGTGCACCCTAGAAATAAAATCATGACTAATCAATTTTAAATTATAGTGTTAATTTTAGTGGCCGTGATTACTTAAAAAGGTATGGTAGTGAAACTCATGATGTTATGACTCAGCAAGAAAAGTAAATATGAATACAATGCAAAGTCCTAACTTCAATTTTTAGTGAATGATATGCTTCCAATAACAGATGCAATTTTCAATTTCAACTCTGCAATTCTGAAGTAAAAATGAAATCTTACATTACATGCACTAAGCTAATGACCAAGACTTAAAAGATACAAAATGCCAAGAAATGCAAAATGCCTAATATTTTTGTATTTTCAATATAAGGAAAGTGAAAATGCATGGATTGAACAACAACTTGATATATAAAACTCTATTGTGTATAGAAAGAGATAACTCAAGAAAAATATCAAGGAGCAAAGCACCCAACCCAATGTACAAGGACAATCAAAATGAAAAGGTGATGAGAAAGATTCTGCCCAAAAATTCAACCCTAGATAGGTTTCCTGTCATCCCACAGGTGCTCAACAGTCACTACAAAGACCCAAAGAAGACTCAACAAACATCAAATCCCACCCAACAACCACCAGACCCAACAAACAAGCAAAGAAGGATGATGCACATGACTGTTCAAGGAAACAAAGTGTATGTACACAGCTTGCAAAGGGACAGCTTGTGTATATACGTGACTGTCAAGACAAAAAACATGTATATGTTTCAAAAACAAATCTTGGAAAGGGAGAAGGCTGAAAAACTTAGGCCCAAAGTGAACAGAGGTTATCAAGAAATGATATGACAAGAAACACAATAGGAACAAGAGCAATCTAAGGATAAAAGTACTCCAAACCCTAAGAAAGAAGATTCAATCCCTAGTATGGTCATGAATTCTGTTACGAGGAAAAACTCTCTATGGCTAGGGTAAACCACAATAGACGTAAATGACTATAGAAATCAACTCTCTTATCAAGTATGTGATGTAAACAAATATGCTAGAAAGATAAGATAAAATTCCTACCTTGTCTAGATGTTCGATGGAGTCCACCATCAAGCACTCGACCCAAAGAAATATACCTACAACTGACCCTCAACATCTAAGCAAAGCAAGCATATGGTGATAATAAATGATGTTAGCACATTCAATAGCATAATCCATTAATAAACATGAACAATATGCCCATGTAATAATAATTCAAATATTTGCAAGATATCAATTGGATGGGAAAATAGTATTTCTATTAATATATGATTAGCAGAAGTGAAAATGTTACAGACTTCCGTGTCGGCACGGTTCATAACCGAGAAACTAAGTTCCTTCCAGTTGAGCCTCCACCACTTCAATCCTCCACCGAAGGCAAGCTCATAAAAGAGAAACAATGAGGTTCTCAATCAATAAGGGAAGATCTTGGGGGTTGAACACTATGTTCAGACTTAAAGGACAAAGGGATGCAGACTCAATATGAAGTAAATAATTTCTCCAGAGTAACTTTCTCTCAAAATTGAATTCTTTCTCCTCTTTTCCATAGCTCAGAATTGGCCCATTTATAGCCTTAAAATGGAACTAAAGGGCTGATTCAGAATGTTTCCAATATATGGAAGGCCAGGGATCATAGATATTCTATCGTGGCATGGAAACCTGACATTAATTTTCATTTTTTGGGAACAAATCCCAATGTACATGGGTTGTAGTGGTGCAACCTACATATACGCATGATGTATAGTGGGAAAGGTGTGTACATGTCAAAAAATATGTATTGTTAGCTCTAGGATTTAGAAACATGGATGATAAGTCTGCATGGGGAAATGGAAAAAGGCCTTATGTTTAAGATTACATAGGGTGAAGAAAATCTTGCTATAACGTGTATGCCTCCACCAATTGTGGCGACATGCGTGGTGTGTTCTTGATACTCTGTCGAATTCTTTTAGAATAGAGAGAGAATTATACATTTTTTTCCATCTTCCTCATTTCATTTGTTGAGAACAATAAATTATGGCATTTTGTTGCTATGCACAGCTTCCCCCTCAGCTCTAATAATTGTGTGTCCTCCATCTCTACCCATGTTGTGAATTCAATCAAGATCAAGAGCTAGGGGTACTGAAAATCCATCCCCTTATCTTGGGCTTCAATGCATTCTAGTAGGAACCAGTTCAGTAAGAAAGGGGACCAACTCATTGTAGTTCCTTCTACACATAGCTCTGTGGAAGCTATTACCCATGCTAGGAATTGATCCTTCCTTCATTTCCATAGCAGTTTGCATGCTAGGAATTGATCCTTCCTTCATTTCCATAGCAGTTTGCATGCTAGGATTTGTATGGCTATTTGAATTATGGGGTCTCATATAGTTGGTACATCCAGGCCACGTAGCCCTCTAACCATGTGAAACTTCACTTGCATAGCCTCTGATTGTGCTCTTTTTGTCTTCTTATCTGCAAATAACATGGCAGGGTCTTTCCCCTAGTTGGGAAGTCTAGTAATTCATGCTATCAGGTCCTTATCAATCGAAATTGGAATATCTAGCCACATGTACCCCCCATGTATGCAATATAGTAAGAGTTTGACACATGCATTGAATTCATTTATGTATCCAAAGTGTGGGATGTCAAACAATTTAAGGAGGCCTACTCACTCCAATCCTATGGCCTAGACCTTGGCCACTGGTATGCTTTTTTTTGTAAGTGGATCTATTTTTATTTCCAGGTATTCGTGAGGCACAAGTTTAAGTTAACTTCACCACGTCGATAATGTCATGGTCGACATATTTCAGCTGAGGCACCCTCCCCAACATGTCTTCGTTGATGATGACTACCTCTAGAATGTTTGGTGTCACCATCATATGATATGGAGTCTTATATAGTGTGACTGGTAGGGCATCATCCTTCCTCGATGGTATGTATTCATGAGGAAACATCGGCTCTGATGAGGATGCGCTTGGGGTTTCCTCAACCTTTGTTTCCAATGTGCTAAGGGGCACATTGGAAACATGATTTTGGAGACTGAAGAATTGTTGAAGGAACATATCACTATGCATTCGGTGGAGTCTGTACCAGAGAAGAGAATACAGATAAACACTTGAGTTGAAGAGATTGCAGGAAAATTCGATGCACTGGAGAATATAATGTAGGATGAAAACACTACCTCGGTGGTTCAAGATGAGCCACAGGTAAGTGTTGGGGGGCTGTTAGTGTAGGCCATTTTGGGGAAATGTGCAACAATTAATGAAGTAGTTGAGAAAGGGACCAGAAAAGGATTGCAAGCTAGAGAACCAGGAAAAGAATCACAAGGAAGAAGAAAGTTAAAGGAAAAGAAGACGAACATGGATAAACTGTGCGCACAAGAAGTTAGAATGTGGAAAAACCTAATCCACTAGGGTTAGGGTTTTGGTCATTGATGTAACATGTTTTTACCCAATTTTGTAGTATAATGTGTATTGTAAGATCTGATGAGATCATCTTATTTGATCTATCTCAGGTAGTATCTAACTAGTGAGAAGAGTTAGAGTTCTTTTTGCGCAATAGAGACCATAGAGTCAGTTTTGGAGACAAAGTTATGAATTGTAATTGAGGGTCAGGTCACAAGTTGTGGAACTCAGTGTGACACTGTTCAGCCTCACATCTACAACCCACATAGGTGGTAGTACAACAAAATTTACAATGGTAGGAGCAAATCCAACTATTTGGTTACCACAATTTCATGGAGAAAGGTTAGAGGACCCAGAGAAGCATTTGTTTATTTGTGACAAGATTTGGGAAGCTAGGCATATCAAAAATGAAGATACAAAAGTGGTGTATCTTTCAACCACATTCAGAGACCACACACTAGACTGGTAAATGGTCCTCGGAGTATACAAACCACAAGGATCACCTACAACCATCACATATGTGAAGAAGGAATTAATCAATGAATTTCAGAGACCAAGTTCAGAGAATTAGTTTATGAATGAGATGATAGAAATAAAACATAAGCTAGGGTAGTAAGTTTGGAAAGTTGAACATTATTTAAAGAGACTGAAAGGTAAGTTGAAGTATCCTATAATAGATATGCAACATAGAAACTTATTTGTTAATTCATTATTGGCACATATTAAGTATCCATTGAGGAATTGTTTTTTCCAAAATCAGGTTGAGGCTCTACAAGAAGCCTTGCAATTGGAGGAGAATCAATATAAACATATAGATATAGTTGTAGAAGAGTTGAGAATATATCTAAATAATATGAAATTTCAGTTGAATCGAAATAAAGGAAAAAATAAAATAGAAGTTGTCAAGTGTACTTTATGCAGAACAAAAGGACATCATAAGAATGAGTGCCCAACATTTGAGCAATACTTGGAAGCAGGGATTCCAAATCCTTTACCTATAGGAGGACCATGGTGTGAAATATGTAGAACACATGGACATGATCCCTATCATTGTCCCATGATGAAAAATATCAAACAATGCCCAAGAGAACATTCTGAAATTTTTGCAAGCCAGTAGGACATGAAGACAAGGATTGTAGAACCTTGGAAATAATGAAGGAGATGATTTCATATGCTTACAGGATGTAAGACGAACCAATCACAGGTCCACCTACACAACCATATAATAACGCACAACATTTAACAGTGCCAACATAGTATAATAAGGCGTAGCAGTTTGCAGCACCACCACAGTATAATCAAGTACCACAATATAATACACCACACACAGATAATTAAGGTAACAAAGGAGGATTCAGAGGAGGAGGTTGTGGAGGAAGAGGATTTGGAGGAGGTAGAGGACCAATAACATGTCACAATTGTCAGAAACTTGGATATTGTGCAAGGGATTGTCCACAACCACTGGTGGCATGCATGTATTGTTGTGAAATATATCATGACACAGAAGACTATCCTACATTGTTAACAAATATGCAGGAAAAAAGGAACCAAAACAATCAGAATGTTCAATGGACTATTGTGGAAACTAGAGAAGACAATGGAAAGAAGATCAATATAGTTACTAGAGGTGGAACCAAGACAAGATAAAATGTAGCAAAGCAAAAATAGGACCAACACTAGTGGGTTATAAAGAATACAACACCTCAACAACAATTTTATGTATGCAAAGAAAAGGAGACATTCGAGGAGGTTAGACAAGAGATTTTGAAGGATAATATTGCTTCTACTTATGGTACAAAGCCAATATATGATGTACTAATATACAATATGCCTCATCTATTTAATCATACCAACAAATATCAGTCTTCAGAACAAGTAAGTAATCTAAGAAACATTTTGCGGTCTTGCTTAAAGTTATTGAATGACAAAACCTCTTTACAATTATTACATAGTCTGTTGGGAAAGTGAAATTTTGGAGAAGAGATGAAATTAGAATAAAATACATTCCATCATGTCCATAAGAAGACAAGGAAAAAAGGGGATTTCAGGTTAAATGAAAATATTGGAGATTTTAACATCGGTGACATCATATTGGACTTGGGATCTGAATTAAATGTTCTACCTAAGAAGACATGGGAATTCATGGGGGAACCTACTTTGGGATTTTCACCTATTCAGTTGAAGCTATAAAATTAGCATAGGGTGATACCAATTGGTATATTGAAAGGAATACCATTGTATTTAGATGGTGTGCACACTATGGAATAATTTGAAGTGATTGATATAGTGAATAATACTACACCTTATCCAACATTGTTGGGACTGGATTAGGCATTTGATAATCAGGCTATCATCAAATTGAAGACCAGGAAAGTGATCTTTGAATTAGGAGAGTACAGAGTCATTGCACCATTATATCCTTTAGAAGGTGGAAGATATGTTGAACCAATGACATAAAATTTTATCCTAGAAGAGATAAATAAGTTGCATAGAACTACCACACTAGAGGAATATTACATCAACCCAACAACAGATGGAATTCTTAGTTGGAGAAGAATTAGTTCTTGTGCTTCAGATTCTGATACAGGACTAGAGAATTGGCAGCAACACTTACATGAGTTATCTACCAGAATATGTGCAAGGATGACGTGCACACTAATATGGGTTGGCACAGAGGTAAGAGAACCTCCAAATTTTTATGGTCATAATAATTTAGAAGAATTTTAAAAAAAAATTGAGTTATAAGTTTTGGAGAATCATAGGTTAATAGCTTGGATATTTTCTTAAAACCAACCCCTTCATGTTCGTGGGGTACTCACAAAGAGAAGATCAATAACTGGCATCAATGCAAGAGGTTACTGTGCATCAAATTTGGTGCATAACAAGAGAAGAAATATCTAGTGAAATATGATGGAATAGGATAATCCAAAGAAAATATAGATATATGGATAACTCAATGGATATTGGTACCACCATAGGAATGGACACATCACTTAATTCATACATTAGAAGGCATCCCAAGGAATTGGTATACAGAATTGGAACTGGGCAGAGAAACTGCAAATTGGGAAGAGTTGCAATAGAATTTTGTGATCACATTTGCATTTGAACATGAGAATCCATAGATAGATACAACACTAAATTTGGTGAAATATAGGATATTTGAAGAACCTGAAGTTGAAATTGTCACAACCTATCAGAATAAAAATCAATAGACACTCAGACAACTGTTACATTGTTACCACATCACAAAAGATGACCCAACAAAAGAAAAGCCACGTGATATTTAGATTACAAAAGTTGAATGGGAAAGAGAAGTAGAAGGTCCAAAATTACATTCATAATATTTTGATGCAACATTGAAGATAAAGAAGGTAAATATTGAAACAAAAAGAAATCCAAATATTGCAAGTATTGGTGACAGTGGAAAGAATAACATAGTTACTGCGCGAGTATAGTGATTTGTTTCCAATGAAATTTTAATAAATGAAGGGGGTAGTAGGAGAACTTGGAGAAATGAATATCCCTTTGAAACCATATTCCAAACCAATAAGATAGAGACCTTACAGGTTGAACCCAATGTATAAGAAGAAAGTGAAGGCAAGGATTGATAACATGTTAAAGGCTGGTGTAATAGACAGTATGGAAGAATCTTAGTGGATTAGCCCTATGGTATTGCAATAGAAGAAGAAAGGGTGAATAAGTATCTATGTAGAATTAAGGAAGTTGAATGATTCTTTTTTGCATGATCCCTTCCCTACTCCATTTACAGATGAAATATTGGAGAATGTAGGAGGACAAGAAACATACTCATTTACTGATGTATTTCCAGTTCATCACTAGATTAGAATGGCACCATAAGATCGCCATAAGACTACATTTTCCATAGAATGGGGGTCATATCAGTACACAATCATGCCATTTGGGTTGAATAATTCCCCTACCATTTTCTCAAGGGTAGTGGTAGTTGCATTTAAGTATTTTATTCATAAGTTTCTGGAAGTTTATTGGGATGATTGGATAGTATTTAGTTTATTGAAAGATCATGTTGAAGTGCTAATATTGATGTTATATAGGTGTAGATAGTGCCAAATCGCTTTGAGCATTATGAAATACATATTTAGTGCACCACTTTGAATTTTTCTAGGGAATGTGGTGTGAATATAGGGTCTGTTGGTTCATCCTGTGAAGATTGTTGTCATTGTTAATTTACCACCACCTAAGTCAATGTTCCAGTTAAAATATACACTTGGTCATACAAGCTACTATAGGAAGTTCATAAGGATATATGCACAAATTACTACACCCATGGAGAAATTGTTAAAGAAGGATATTAAGTTTCAGTGAAATGATGAGTGCCAACATAGTTTAGACATCTTGAAGAAGAAAATGGTGACAATGCCAATTCTGGTATTTCTATATTGGTCAAAGGAGTTCCATGTTCATGTGGATTCCTCTCCAATATCACTTGGATAATTACTCACACAACTAGGAGAAGGTGATTTACATCACCCAATAGCATTTGCAAATAGTAAACTATCAGATTCATAACAGAATTACAACACAACAAAAAGAGAAGGTTTCGTTATGGTGTATGCATTGCATAAATTCAGACACTGTTTGTTAGTCCAACATTTCAAGATGTTCACTGATCACTATGCTCTTAGATACCTCATTAACANGGGGGGGAATATGTAGATGGTAGATATTATTTTAGTAGTTTGATTTTGAAATAGTTGTGAATATTGGAAGACTGAATGTGGGGAAAGATCACATGTCCTGGATAAATAATGGAGGAACCAAGCATCCTAGAGGAAAATTTCCTTGATACACAACTCTTTTTAGTGCAGATTGTTGATAAATATTATACTGAGATTATTGAACTTTTGAGTACATGAGATTACCCAAATGAATACAATACTACGCAGATCAATAATTTGGTGGTTAGGGATGAAAATTACCAACTTATTGCAGAGAACTTATATAAACTAGGTGCATATAACATTTTAAGGAGATGTGTAATGGAGCATGATTGTCTTATCATCTTAGCACAAGCATGTGAAGGAATAGATGGAGGACACTATGCAGGGAAGGTTACTGCGCAGAAGATATTGTGCATGGGACTATGGTGGCCAACAGTTTCAAAAGATGCAAAGGAATACTATCAAAATTGTGATATATGTCGAAGGGTAGGAAATCCATCCAGGAGGGATGAGATTCCATTGAGATGTCAAGTAACTCTTAAAGTGTTTGATAAGTGGGAAGTAGATTTTGTAGGACCAATCAATCCACCAGCTAGAAGATCAAGAGCAAGATACATCATCACAACGAAGGAATATTTAACCAGATGGGATGAAGCATCAATAATAAAAGTTTGTAGCATAGAGACTACAATGCACTTCTTGTTTGAACAAGTATTTACAAGGTTTGGATGCCCTAGAATTCTGGTGAGTGATCAAGGGACTCATTTTATCAATAGTACCATCCAGTAAATGACTGAAGAATTTGAGATACATCATCAGAAGAGCACTCCTTACCATCCTCAAGCTAATGGAATGGTGGAATCATTTAATAATATTTTGGAGAATTCCTTGTTACCCATGATTTTGGTCATCATGATGATGTATTGATGATGGTGTACTCAGGCTCTTCATTAGAACTTTCTCCTGAGAAAAGTTACCTTCATCTCTTTCCATAAATTACATTTTTGAGGACTGTTTGTAGGCTTCTAGTATATTTGCCTGTGAGAATGCATGATTCTCACAGGCTGCCTTAAGCCAGGGTGAAAGAAGTTCGCATTGTGTTGAACTGCTAGGGTGCGAACTCTTTCCAAAGAAAGGAAAAAGATGAATTCCCGATGCTTCTAGAAGGGAATCTTTTAGAAGGATGAGATGGCATTCGAATGGTTATCCTAGTAATGGATTCCCTGATATGTTGGGATCATTATTATCCAAGTAACCAATTCATTCTCTCCTATATATTGAGTGAATTCTCATGGAAAAGGCTAAGCAAAGAAGCAAGAAGGTTAAACAAGATTCATTGGAGAATTGGTGAAAGAATTGTGTGAAGGACTGATGCTACAACAGCTAAGAGACTTCAGCAAGTTCATCCAAAAGAGTTGATCTTCTTCATGCAAGTGAGCAAGTGTGTGTGTCGGAGCCAAGGGCCATCAAAAGGAAGTTTGCAACATCAAGGCTTAGGTTGTAATCTTTACTTTCCATTAATATGATACATTAATATGTCCCTTTCCCATAAAGCTAGTTCCACTTTATTGTATAACTCCTTGATCATATACATAGATTGACTATTGAATAGATTGTGCTTTCTTCACTTCGGTTGGTTTGTATTGTTTTGGTCTTGGCTGTACGAGAGCACTGGAGTGAAGTAGGAGCAACAAAGACCAAAGGAAGCGATAATAAGGTATGTTCTTTGTTCTTGCCTCCTATTTAATTCAATGGTTAGAATCTAGGGAAAGAGTCATATTTTGTCTTGCTTTGTTCTAGATCTGGGTGGATCTAGGGAGATCAATTTGTGTCCGCACTTACAGATTTATCTAATAAAAAAATTGGCAACTCCATTGGGGAAAATCCCATTTTCTTTATGGCTTTTGATATTTTTCTGTGGCCATTTTCTCTGGTTTCACTTTTCTCCTGTCCTATCAGTCTCTAAGTCTTCAGGATATCCTGATAGACCTTCTGGGTCCAGAAGCCTTTTTAAATTTTGCTTCATTTTTTAAATTTTTTATTATGTTCAGGAATTCTCGCACTGCACTTCATTGCAGCCTGTGAGATTAGGTAGAGTTTGCACTCTACCCATAGGTTTCAGTGCGAGGTTCTCGCACACTGCTCAAGGGTCACCTGCACGAATCAGTGATTCTTGCACTATGTTATATTGCCTGCCTGCGAACACCATTTTTCAAAAATTTGGATTTGAGTCTTGGTATTTCCAACTGCCAAGATCAGTTTGATTGTCTCTTATGAGTTTCTAAAACCTCCGATTGGTATATTTCTTGTCTTTCTTTGTATGCATGAACAGTCTTAGGGTTTCAAGGCTTTTCTTGTCATTTTGGACTTGACTTTCGTTTTTGGCTTTTCTTGGCAAAACCATTCTCTCTGACTTCAGAATATGAGTGTGTTTGATTAGTTAAGATCCAGTGATTGGTTGAAAGTTAAGTTTTCTTGGTTTTTCTCATTTGCTTATGGTTTGAAAGATCATTTTCTTTTGCATTTGAAAAGACTACATTGGTTTTCTCTTTATTTTTTCTTTCATTGAAAGCGTGGATTGGGTTATTTGCTTGTTCATTTGGTTTTTGATTTTCTATACTCTCGCTGTCATAGTGTGGGTCCTTTTTGAAAAGTGAACAACAAAGTTTTTCTTTCAAGAAATTGTTTTTGTCTTCAAAAAACATTGAAAATCAAATTCTTGAGATTGTTGAAGTATTTGAAAAAGACACAATAGAGAATTGTCATTTGATAAAGAGATTGTTTGCATTTGCATTTTGAGGATATTGTGCATTGTAGTTCAAGGTTGATCTAGAAAACTCTCTCTCTCCCATACATAGGATTCATCGAATGAAAAAGTGATATATTTCATTCTCATCCTTGCATTGTTGGGTCAGAGTCATACAACATAAGTTTCATTTCCGTTACCTTTGAGTAAACAACAACTCTTAATAACACTGCATAATCATAAAATTTATCTAGTAACTCTTTTCTAAGGCTCTTTTACACCAACATTTAGCTAGGCTAGCGCTTTGGAGTAGGAAGAGAGATACACTCTCCAACAACATAAAACACACAATAGCATCTTATGTTAGGGAGTGTTAAATTCCATTTTCAACATCTTATCCTGGGAAGCCCTTCTCACACAAGGGTCAAGCACGAGGTTGCATTGGTATTGGTAGAGTTACTCACCCTGGTTTGTTGGTATCAGTGTAGAGATTGCACATATTACAGGGATCACTCAGAGGTATACCCACAATGATGAGTGGAAGCCTTTTGAGTTGATTTCGGGCTAGATACCCTGCCCTTGCGTGTGGATCGAACTGTCGACTGTTCCCCCAAGATTTATTGTTGTTGGTGGTGACCTTAGTGGCCTATCTCTCTAGGTTCTTACCTGAGGTGACTGTGGAGGGGAAAGTATTCACGGTACCTGGAATTGACGTTGACCAAACTCCCTAGGCCTCCTTGGAGGGTATACCCACGATTATGTTGGGAGCTTGCACCAGGGTGTAAGTCCGTTAAGCAGGTCGTTAGCGTAAATTTTCCACCCTAGCCCTGCCCCTTCTCGTCTCATTGTTACGACGTTGGATTTCATCACCAACTAGTGGCTTCGACATTAGAAGGTCTTGCTTGCCTGGTGATTTCTTCCTAGATTTTATTTACTAGCGTGTGTTGTTTGTATCTCAAAGTTGACCATAGGATTTTTTTCGCGAAGTTTGTTCCTCGTTTACAATAGCTCCTCCACGTTGTTCACGTAGAATGCAGGGTTTATCTCTAGAGCATCTGGAAGGTTCGCAACCCTTGCCCACAAGCACACCTAGAGGCTCTCCTGGGCCAAGTGAAGCCACCGTCGTCACCACACCTCAAGTGGAATGAACTGACTCTCTCAAACGTTTTCGAATTACAAATACTCGGGAGGATTTTCGACTTCCTAGTAATTATCAACGCCCTTTTAGATGACTAAATTCTTCCGGAGAACTAGTTGTTACTTCTTCTGGATCACCCGTTGGGCCTTTTCCCGGTGTAGAAGGCCAAGATCCATTTTGGTCTACCGGTGATTTCCGCAGGACCCTTTTTAGTCCTGGTTCACCTATGGTCTCCGAAATCAACCCTCCAGTGTTTTCTGAGACAGAGACTATACCGTTGACTACCACTTATCACTTTACTCTCCTTGTCAAAATGGCCCATATTGCGAATACTACAAGTGTCCCAAATGGCTTCACTACCATTGATCTTGCTCCTATAAACACACAACGAATGCCCAATGTCACTCCAACTCTACCACCCGGATACCATGCATTGAATGATTTGTTGAATGCTTCTATTCCAACACCTCCTCAAACTCCATCCAGTTCTCTAGGTGGTCCTTATTTTCCTGGGCACCCTATTCCTGGTTTTATTCCGTTACTCCCTCAATTCCCTTCTGGCCATCCTAATCCTAGTGGCACTATACTGTCCATTACACCAAACTTGCAGATTCTTGTTGGTGGACAAGGTGGTACAACTCAGCTTCCTCTTACTAGACACATTCCAGTTACTACACAACCTTTGATTGGGACACAATTTCTAGTTGGAACTCCACCTACGATAGGGGGACCAACCCCACCTTTTGGGCAAAATATAACTCCTACTTTGGCCCAGTATTGGAATTAGATGATACAAAAATTTCCTCAAACGACTGGGGGGCAGAAATTGCTTGTCCCTACTATTGGCCAACCATATCCAGGTATACCCAATCCTATTTGGGGTAAGAATGCTCAAACTCATGTCCCCACTCAAGGTTACAATTCTGGGAGCTACTATCCTCTCCAACCACCACCGAATTTTCCTGGGTCTTCCCATTATGGGCAGACTACTTACAATCCTACTAGCTTTCCGACAGGGCTTCCACCCCAAAGCCATCAATACCCACAGGTGAATCGACGGTTACCTTTCCTTGCTACTTTGGATTTTCCAGACTTGTCTCAGATTTTAAATGATCCTATTTGTCACTCTCCCCAATGTCCTGTTATTCTAGCCAAGCTTCCATCGGACATTCCTAAATTTTATGGCAAAGTGGGAGAGGACCCAAACAATCACGTTATGACCTTTCACCTATGGTGTTCATCCAACTCATTGATGGATGACTCTATTCGTTTACGTCTTTTCCAACAAACCCTTACTGGTTTTGCTACGAAGTGGTATATCGAATTGCCACGAGGTTTCTTCTCTGATTTCAACACCCTAGCTATGGCTTTCCTTACACATTACCAGTTACCGATCCGTTATGATACTGGGACTGAGATTTTGACTTCCTTCAAACAGACTAAATTCACTCATATATCTGATCATATCCATGAGTGGCGAAGACGTCGATGTCTCATTAAACTTGAATTCCCGGATCAATTACTGGCAAAATGGTTTACGAAATCCTTTGTGAACGAAATTGGTAAGGACATTTCCATGGGTGGTGTTGTCATGGAGGAGTAGGCTATAAGTCATGCTCAATCTCTTGATCTCGTTTATTCGCAAACGGGAACACTTTACGATTTGCTACCTGAATTACCTCGTCCTGGTACTTCCATCCCTTCAACTTCTCCAGCTGCCTCGCATGCTGCTGACGGTGTGATTGGTACTGCCCAAGCCCACTCAAATTCTGTTTCAAGTACAACCACTAAATATTCTTCTTCTAATGTTCAAAATGCTCTGTCTCCTGCCACTCCCATCGGAAAAACTTCTAAGGTAAACGTTATTCAATCTACCCCAGCTAATAAAAACAAATCTAAAAAGGGGAGAGGCAAGAATAAGGAGGGAAAAAATAATAATCAAGCAGAGAAAACTAAAACCACTTATGTTGAAGATCGGGATAAGAAAAAACCACGATACCCTTGCCTTATCTATGGTGATGATCACTACACGAAGGATTTTCCATGACGTGCCGAGGTCACTAAGTTTCTTCAAGGAACCCCAAAACAATCTACACCGACAATCTTGTCCCAACCCTTCATGTCTCAGCAACAGGCTCAGTTGGTCATTCAAGACCAACCCTCCTCTTCTACGACATCATATGTTTTGATGTGTACTGGTGATTCTAAGAAAAACAACGTTGCACTCATGACTAGAGCCAAAGATTATACTCCATCTAAGGAGAAGGTTGACGATTTACCTCCTGCTTTGGTACAACCATCTCTCGCGACTCCACCTACTAACGGCCCTCTTCATCTCGAACGACCGAGCCTTGATACAGTTTTGTGTCCACCCCCAAAAGATGTCGTTAGGAAATCGACTTTCAATCCTCATGCTCGTGCGGCCCAGAACTATAGTATTGTTGAAGATCTGGCCTAGGCACCTTCAACGATGTCAGCCCTTGAAGCCCTTCAGTCTTGTCCTGCACAACGGAAGGCTTTGTTCAAATCTATAGGTGGAATTGACCCGAGAGATATGAATTTCATAGTATTTGACTTGGATGATCACATTCCAAGGTTACCCCCTCAACTCGCGTTCCAGATACAAGTTATTGTTTTCGACAAGAACATTTTCCGAACTGTTATCGACGTGGGTGCCTCCACGTGTGTAATGTATTTTGCTTGTTGGAAAGCCATTGGCTCTCCTCCTTTGAATGAATCCCAGAACACTCTTTGATCTGAAAATGGAAGGTACTTGTTTAAGGGTGCAAGGTATCCATTTTCCATAATTTAAAAGGTGAGTTATACACTCCAATGTGACCTCTGAAAATGTGAGAACTTACTATTTCTTATACAGAGATATACTGTAGGAGCATT
>ML782605.1:854080-935267 GCA_009831015.1 Picea engelmannii | reverse complement strand
CTCCAGCACTGAAATGGCCCTGGTGGCCCTGAAAGCTTCCCTGAAGCAAAATCACCTGCAAATGACCTCCAATGGCTCTGAAACCTGCTCCAATGGCTCCAGAAGGTCGAAGAGACCCAAAATCGACCCAAAAAACGTCCAGAATGGTTTTCTGTAGCAAAAGTTATCCCAATAACTGTCTTCCCCCTCTTTTCCCCAAGAAACTCCACCAAAATAGGAGTAGCGGGAGTTAGCCTAGCTAAAAATAGCATAGGCGCCCAAAATAGGCGGGACCGCCCAAAAACGCCAACTGTTAGCATTAAATGTGAATGGTTTGTCGTGGTCACATGTTAACACGTTTTAAAAATCTGGCATAAAATGTTAACCCGTTGGTTTTAAAACTGGAACCGCGCGCCAACATATATATTTGAATGGTCACATGTGTAATAACAAATAAACCACACGGTTTATACAAATGCCACTCCGCGCGCCAACCGTTGAATTACGGTTTGGTCACATGTTAATATATAACATAACCATTTGAAATATCCACTCCCGCGCGGATAGCACATACGTATGGTCATATGAATGTGCATATAAAACCGTGGCTACACATTTGAAATATACCCGCGCTCCATTTATCAACCGGAAGGCAGGGTCGTATGAAAGCGGCGTGTGACCGGGGGCTGGGGCTTAGCCCCGGCCCTCACCCCCGCCATATAATACAAATCTTTAATTCAAATCAATTAAAACTCATTTCAAACCCAACGGACACGCGGCGGAATGTTGGTTGGCCGAATATTGTGAAGGCTTTGCATGAGGTATAGGTCGTGGGGTCGAACCCCACGGCCACTAAAAATTTTAACCAATAAACCAAAGTCATTAACCACAATAGGGGTGCCACGTGGCGACCCTTGATTGGGCCACGTGGCACCCTTCCATTCGTCCACGAATATGCCACGTGTCACAATCTAACTCGTCAGCTGTCATCCAGTCAAAAATCACCACGTAATCGCCGTACGGTCCTGTCAGTGCCGCGTCAGCCTGCCGCGTCAGCCTGCCACGCAGGATGCTGACGTCATCATGGTGCCACGTGTCACCCATCCAGTGGTGACACGTGTCACTGTCCAATTGGTCCAACTGTGCATTGAAAATGCCAAAAATGCGTGACACGTGTCATGCCCAGGAGCTGCCATGTGTCCCGTATGGTCCTGCCACGTCACTGTACGGCCGCCACGTCAGCTGTACGACCTGCTCAGTCAGCATCAAAATTTTGCCTATTTGGCTCGACGAACAGACATCAATAACTTCTCCATACGGAATCCGTTTGCGAAAGTAAATATGCCGACGGAATCAGGAGAACGAGACGGACGCAATGGCACCATTTTCGTCGCATTCCGAGCACTTTGAAAATTGAGCATTTTTTAGACCCCTGGTCCAGATTCTGATCACTCTTAGAGCCTTCAATGGCTCTAGTTTTAAGCCTTATGGTGTTCTTCCTTCATTTCCTATCACACTAGAAGTTAAGACGGTCCAAGTTGAAGTGGAAGTCTTTGATGCTCCACTTGATTATAATCTTTTGCTTGGCCACAGCTGGATTGATTCCATGCGCGTTGTTGTGTCAACACTTTTTCGTGTAGTACGTTTCCCTCATCAAGGAAAGGTTGTTACCGTTGATCAACTTGCCTTCTTCAATTATGATACCCGTACTGGAAACGTGTCGTTTATTGCTAAAACCCCACCGGGTTATGAGAACGTAGGTGTAGGGATTTTAAAGGAATCCTCGTTAATGGGTACTTTTCCCATTCCACCGCCCGATGTTCCACGCCCATCAGTTGCTTCTATCAATATGATCTCCATTGTGCCTCACGAAATTCCTACGTCACATGACCCTTGGATTGTCCCTGACCCTAGAGATCATCTTCGTTTCGGCGACACAATGTCGTTAAGTCCGGTTGAATCTGCCTATCAAGCCATTCAATCGGCAACACCTTCTACCTCTTCTCTTGATGAGTTGTCTCCCGATCATTTTCATGTTATTTTTCCCACTGACGAGATGATCATGTCCGTCATGGAGGGCACCCCTTGGGATGATGGGCATCATCGTTCCATACTTTTTCTGGAGCAACATACTCTTGAGAACTACCAACATATTTCGACTCCGTCGACCGTTGTTGTCATCTCAACTGTTCCCGTGACTACAGACGATGTGTTTGCTGAAGGGAACTTAAGTAATATCTCGCCCACAATTCCCATTGACATATCCATTAAACCTGGGATTGTTGAAAATGTCCATATTGGAGCTTCATGTTCTTCCGATGAAATCGTCAACTATACGTCTATGTTCAAAGAATTTCATGACATTTTCGCCTGGAGCTATGAAGATATGCTCGGTATCGACCCTGCAATTGGTGTACATGAGATAAAGACATACCCCGGAGCTAAACCTTTCTGGCAACGCCTTCGTCCAGTTCACCCACATAAAGCGGTTGTTATCAAGCTCGAAGTTGAAAAGCTTTTGAAAGCCAGCTTTATTTATCCAGTGGCTCTTATAGAATGGGTTTCCAATCCTGTCCCGATTGACAAGAAAGGTGACATTATTCGTGTATGTGTTGATTATAGGGATATTAACAAAGTTTGTCCTAAAGAAAACTTTCCTACCCCCTTCATCGATCAGATTGTCGATGATTGCGCCAGCAGTGAATCTTCTCTCTCATGGATGGTTTCTCTGGCTATAATCAAATTAACATTGCTCCCGAGGACCAACATAAGACTGCTTTTATTTGTCCTTGGGGTACTTTTGCCTATCGAAAACTTCCTTTCGGACTTAATAATGTGGGCGCAACTTTTCAATGCACTATGTCTTATGCCTTTCATGATATTAAGCATATCGTTCAACCCTATTTGGACGATTTACCAGCTCATTCTATGCGCAGAGTCGATCACCCTACCCACCTCTGGGCTATTTTCGTTCGCTGTCGGTTCTATCGTATACGTTTAAATCCTCATAAATGGATTTTTTGCGTGGAATCTGGCCGTCTTCTAGGTTTTATCGTTTTGCGTCAAGGAATCCGGGTGGATCTTATTAAGGTTGAGGCGATTCTTAATATCCCTCCTCCTTCTACATTGCGCCAGTTGCAAATTTTGCAGGGGAAAGCAAACTTTCTTCGTCGTTTTATCCTTAATTACGCCAAGATAACTCGTGGTTTTACGCGGCTACTAAAGAAAGATTCAAAGTTATTCTGGGATACCATTTCCAACAATGCTTTTGAAGCTTTAAATTTGTCCCTCACGCGAGCTCCGCTTCTCTTTCCTCCCGATTACAGTCGCGATTATTTCCTTTATCTTGCTGCCTCGGAGTATACTATTGGCATGGTTCTTGTTCAAGAGGATGATGCACACAACGAGCATGTTGTTTACTACTTGAGTCGAAGTCTCACACAAATTGAAATCAAGTATCAACATGTCAAAAAAATGGCCTTGGTTGTCGTACAAGCTGTTCAACACTTTCGGCACTATATCCTCTCACGCAAGACTACGGTGATTTCTCATTGCAACCCTATGCAACATATTTTGACATGTCAATTGCTAGGGGGAAAATACTCCAAATGGATTTTCATACTCCAGGAGTTTGATTTGGAATTCGATCACACCAAGTCTAAGAAATCCTTAGTTTTTGCTGAGTTGATATGTGATTTTCCTCATTCTGCAACGGAAAATGTAGTAGTAGATTCATTACCTGATGAATCTCTTTTCCTTATTAGCACTGATGATATTTGGTATGGGGATATCATTATATATCTCCAAACCCAGACTTTCCAGCCTACTTTGTCTAGTACTGAATGACGTCACATACGTTATCAAGCTCATCAATACATTATCCTCGGAGATACTCTTTACCGTCGGGGAATTGACTCTTCTTTTTGACATTGTTTAACATTCAATGAAGCCAAGAAAGCTCTGAATGACTGCCATTTTGGAGCATGTGGTGGTCATATGTCTGGGTATGCTACTGCCGAGAAGATCTTACGCGCAGGATATTTTTGGCCTTCTTTTTTTAACGACTGCATTACTGCCATTCAGAAATGCCATGCCTTCCAGACCTACAATCAGAAAATTCGGTCACATCCTACTCCTCTTCACCCTGTGGTCTCAGTTGGTCCTTTTTCAAAATGGGGCATCGATTTCATGACATGTCACCCTCACTCGGCTGAGGGGCATGGTTACATCATTGTAGCTATTGATTACTTTACAAAATGGATCGAGGCGATGCCGACATTCGATAATACTGGAAAGACCGCAACGATGTTTCTTTTTAATCACGTCATAGCTCGTTTTGGTGTTCCCCAAGCTATCGTCACTGATCATGGTAGTCACTTTAGGAATTTTATGATGTCGAAACTTATGGAAAAGTTGGGTCTTCGTCATGATAACTCAACGCCCTGTTATCCACAAGCTAATGGTCAAGTCAAAGCGATCAACAAAGTTCTTATAACTATGCTTCGACGGATGATAGGAATTCATAAATCAAGTTGGCACACAATGTTGTTTTCGACATTGTGGGCATACTGGACATCTGTCAAATCCGCTACTAGGTTTATGCCTTTTTGGTTAGTCTATGGTGTGGAAGCCATTCTTCCTATAGAATGCGAGATACCCTCTCTGAAGCTAGCTGTCGAACTCTTACCCAACACTTCTTCTGAAGAAGAATGTCTATTGTATCTAATGCGATTAGACAAAACTCGATGTGACGCCACTCTAGTATTAGAAGCCCAGAAAAAATGTGTCAAGGCCCAGTATGACAAGCATGTCAAGCCTCACGTTTTCTCCGAAGGTGATCTTGTTCTTCTCTATGAACAGGATCAAGATGTGTTAGGAGTTGGGAAATTCGAACCCATGTGGCGAGGTCCTTATATTTTTCACCAAGTTTTGGAAAAAGGAGCATATGAGTTGGTAGATTACAATGGTATCCCTTTGAGTGAACCCAGGAATGGGTTGTACTTGAAGAAGTACTATGCATAAATCATCTGTGCACAAGTACTTGTATTTTAATGTATCATACTTTGTGTGTGTTACTATAGCTTTCTTTTGTCGTTATCTGGTCTCTGCCCTTATGCGACATTGTGTTTGATTTCCAGATGTCGAAGTCTTCGCTACCCTATATTGGCTTCACTGATGGTGCTAGCCATAGTACTCGGAACCTTGCTTCCGCTACATGGGCAATCTATGCCCCAACAAACGAACTTGTATCTTTACGAGGGGTATGCCTCGGCTGTGCAACCAACAACATTGCAAAGTATAACACCGTTATTGAATTATTGGTTGATGCTATCTTGCTCGAAATTCGTCATTTGGTTGTGCGACTTGACTCGTAGCTTGTAGTACTACAGTTAAGTAATGTCTACTCTATTCGAAGTCCTACTTTGTTATGGGTGTATTTGCGAATTCGCCTCTTGGAACGTTATTTTGATCATATTGAATATCAACATATTCCTAGATGTCTAAATACATTAACAGATGCATTGGCTAATTATGTATTGGACATACATTTGAATCATTTATAAATCAAACACATCGAAATTCACACAATATAAAGTAATCTGGTAGAAGCCATCTCTATATAATGATCAAAAGAGTTTCTTACAAAAAAGTTTGTCTGAAGACCAGAATATCAAAATTGAAGCTTATAGATTCTACAAAAGTGATGTCATGGATGATGTTCACGGTAACACACGACTGCCCTAGAAACCCTATGGAGCAGTTGACTCATAGATGCTGATACCCCTACAGTATGACGTTGATCGCGTCGTGGAACCTCTTCCTGAGTCATGTCTGGAATGTCTGCAGTAAGGCCCTCTAGATTATGTTCCACTACTTGATAATCCTCATCATACTATGGTGTTGCCGCTACCTCTCCTCCCCGCTGGATGGGAGAAGTGTCGGGAGGTCTGTACGGTCCAACATCTATGTTATCAACAAATGATTTTGTATTAATATTTGGATGAACATATAAAACAAAAACATTTGAATATGATAAAAATCTACAAAAACATTTGAAAATAAAAAATGCATGTACTTCTTACCAAGGTCACCCCACTGAGTATCCTCTGGCAGTGCTAAATCCAGATCTCCTCAGAAATCCAACCCGACATACATGTAGTCATCAACCATCAACATCTGGGTTTGAATCCAGTCAAAGAAAATATCATCGTACTTGACGATAGGTCCTGCTACATGTCGGGCCATGAGCCGACACCATCTCAACATCCTCGGATCCTTGGGACCCGGTATATTCCACTCAACCTGTAATCTCAGTACAGGGACCTGCTCAAGGAAGAAGGACACCAGCAAAGATCCATACCCAAATTTTTTAGGTCACCTCGCCTACATTTGGTTAATTTCTTTTTGATACTGCGAAGCATAACATCTACCCAGTTGAATACTTGAGGCTCATCCAAAATTTTTCAGGTCACCTTGCCTACATTTGGTTAATTACTTTTTGATACTGTGAAGCACAACATCTGCCCAGTTGAATACTCGAGGCTTAGTACACTCGATGGCGTACTGGAAGTAACTCTGCGACGTCATATGAGGAGAAGAACTCCTGGCCATCCAAGCTATAGTAAAAAGGATAGTACGAAGGGTCAAGTCTTGTACCCCCCGGATAGCCAGTTTTCCTTTTTTTCGCTCAGCGTCAGGTACACAGTATAAATTGCAATACTCACTCATCTTTAGCCCACCACCTCTACTACCGGTCAGGCTCACATAGTATCCACGTTAGGACAATCTCGTCAGAAAGTAAATTTCCTCAATGTCTATGGACAGTGTGTGAGCTCCCACATGAAAAACCTGTTGATCTGGGTCCCACATATGAACCAAATACTCTAATAGTCTGACTTGGGCCCTCATGCCCGGAATACGAAAGTACTTTAAGAGCCCACAATCTCTCAGAGCAGCTATGGTAGGCGGATGGTTTTCATCCATTGCATTATCCTCTTCATGTTCCCTTTCATGCCACTCAAGTACCATGGTGATGGCCAATTATTTGCACAAGGAACACAATAAGAGGATTAATAACTTTTTTCATGCTTTGGGTATTTTTCAATGGCTAAAAATTTAAAAAAAAATTGGGCTTTGCGGTTCTCACAGGTGCCTTGTGTGCATAGTGCAAGAACCTCGTAGGTGGCCTTAGGATCACCTACGAGAATGCCTCATTCTCGCAGGCCCCGTATGGCCCGCCTGTGAGAATTGCAGTGCGCATGTAGGTCTTGAAAACGCAACTCAAAACTAAACATTTAACCAATGAAATTACAAATTTAAACCATGAAAATGTCAAGGACGAAGAGCTTACCTTAATGTTGTAGATGACTTGCTGAATGGTCTCTCATAGCTCCCACAAATCAACGCCAAACTTGGAGGGTAAAAGAGAGGTTTTTTGAGCTCAATAGTGGAAATGTAAAATGGTGTGGTAAAAAAGAGTATTTACTCATTTTATTTACTTTTACTATATCATTTTGGGTTTTTTGATTATTTATTGACTAAACCCTAATCCCTAATGTCATGTTGAGTGTAATTCTTGTAGGCGTGATGACTTTGACGATTTAATACAGGGATATGGACATGTTTTTCTTTGTTATCACGTGTTTTTGATTGTTTTTTATGGTTTTTAAATAAAACCTTGAGCGTCGTTTTTTTCGGTTCTTGTGCTCATAAATACATGAGAACGTGATCGAGCAAACTTTTATCACTTTTTTAATCTCAACAAGGTTATATGAAAAAGGAACCCCCCTGGAGTCCTCTTTAAGATCTTTTCAGACTCTCTAAACAAGAAAAGATCACCGAGCGACCTTGCTATTTTCACGCTCGATAAAGTATTTCAAGTAAGAGTTTGGTGAGCGATAATTTATCTCTTTTTCGGTCTCGTCCAGACTATTTTATGAAAAAGGAACTGAGAGAGTTCTCTTTTAAGTGTTTTTCCAAACTCTATAATCTTGAAAAACCTTCGAGTTTTCTATCTCTGGACTCATTAAACAAACATTGACAGACCCGTGATGGGACCGAACCACTCCTTCTTAGGGTTCATTAAATATACTTCGAGGGACTCATCCAAAGGATGAGCTTACATGAACAAGCATATGTTATCCTCCTCAAGCTTGCGTAAAAATAAAGAGGTACTTGCCAGAAATGGTGGGGGAAAATTTGGGAAAGGGATATGTTTTCATCTTCGTATTGATTGGCAGTAAGTGTCTCTCTTGAAAATGACACCCCCTATTCATCATTTGAAGATGGTTTGGGAAATCCTTTTGTCTCTCATTCGATTTACTACAAGTTCATTCCATGGGTCGTCTTTGAGTCAATACTGCCAAATCATTGGTCGCGTCATTCATATGTTCAAGAGAAGTCCATCTGAAACCTATATTGAGTCGGCCATCTGCAGTTATGCATTCTCTCTGTGTCGGCCTTCCCTGTGTCCGTTCCAATTTGCAAAATACTACGTTTCATCTTCAAAATTTGTTACTCATTTTGTTTCATTGATGGGGGATACATCAAGGCCCTCCTGTGACGCATTTTGTTCCGTCGACTTCAGCTCATTATTCGGAATCAAGACTTAGAAATTATTTGGTACCTTGGAACTTCCATGCCTCAATGGCAGGATTCCTCTCTTTCGACAGTGGGTTTACATCATTGACCCCTGATCGAAAGATTCCATCGAATGTTCGACATCAACTCATTAATTCACACTCGATGGATTGTACTATGGCACCTTGGGAGTCATTGACATCCCTCGCACTTGTTAACGATTTCATCATTAACCGGTAATCAAGTGGTTTCTACCATGTTCGACTTCAACACATGTAATCACATGGTTAGATTCGTACTTTGGGCGATGAGATTGAAGACTCTGGATATTATCTTTATAATCCAGGTTGCGATGGAGTATG
Source organism: Picea engelmannii (assembly GCA_009831015.1). Lineage (NCBI taxonomy): Eukaryota > Viridiplantae > Streptophyta > Pinopsida > Pinales > Pinaceae > Picea > Picea engelmannii. Next base: position 926,346 of record ML782605.1, on the reverse strand, counting down.
TATAATTTGCGACACATAGATCCACTGTGTATATTTCTTGGCTATGTCGTCTTGATTTGAAATTTCTTGCATAGATCCACAGTGTATTCCGGTGGCTATGATATATTTTGATGGCATGGATCCACAGTGTATGATTGGTGGCCATGACCCATGTCTATAATGTCATCAGTCTATTATTTGAGTATGGGAATTCCTACCTCACAATTGGTATATATGATATTCTGTAGATGCTTGGGTGTTTGCAGGTTTTCGATTAGATGTGCTCCTGGTTCTCGACACACACATGAAGCTTACAAAGTCTATCGGTTGTCACGGGTTCCAACACTCATAATTTGGGGGGCATTCTGTTACCCATGATTTTGTTCTTCATGATGATGTATTGATGATGGTGTACTTAGGATCTTCATTAGAACTTTCTCCTGAGAAAAGTTACTTTCATCTCTTTCCAGAAATCACATTTTTAAGGATTGTTCGTAGGCTTCTAGTAAATTTGCCTGTGATAATGCATGATTCTTGCAGGCTTCCTTAAGCCAGGGTGTGAGACGTTTGCACTATGTTGAACTGCTAGGGTGTGAACTCTTTCTAAAGCAAGGAAAAAGATGAATTCTCGATGCTTCTAGAAGGGAATCTTCTAGAAGGATGAGATGGCATTCGAATGGTTATCCTAGTACTGGATTCCCTGATATTTTGGGATCATTATTATCCAAGTAAATAATTCATTCTCTCTTATATATTGAAGGAATTCTCATGGAAAAGGTTAAGAAAACAAGGTTAAGCAATATTCATTGGAGAATTGGTGAAATATTGTGTGAAGGACTGAAGCTACAACAACTAGGAAACTCCAGCAAAGTTTATCAAAAGTGGTTGATCTTCTTCATGCAAGTGAGAAAGTGTGTGTGTCGGAGCCAAGGGCCATTGAAAGAAAGTTTGCAACATCAAGGCTCAGGTTGTAATCTTTACTTTCCATTAATATGATACAGTAATATGTCCCTTTCCCATAAAGTTAGTTCCACTTTATTGTATAACTCCTTGATCATATACATAGATTGATTGTTGATTAAATTGTTCTTTCTTCACTTCGGTTGGTTTGTATTGTTTTGGTCTTGACTGTACAAGAGAACTGGATCAAAGCGGGAGCAACAAAGAACAAAGGAAGCAATCATAAGGTATGTTCTTTGTTCTTGCCTCCTATTTAATTCAATGGTTAGAATCTAGGGAAAGAGTCATGTTCTGTCTTGCTTTGTTCTAGATCCAGGTGGATATAGGGAGATTGGTTTGTGTCCGCACTTACGGATTTATCCAATAACATTCCTTATCTAATATTTGCAATGTAAACATTGATGATTTGGATTTGAATACACCAACAATATTATGGGCTTATAGAACTACATGCAAGAATATTATAAGGTAGACACCTTTCATATTAATGTATGGATAGGAAGCATTAGTACCTTTGGAGTATTTGATACCTAGTCTGTGCATTGAAACCATTACAAACATGATAGAAAGAGGCATAACTCAAGAAAGATTGGCTCAACTCATGGAATTAGAAGAACACAAGATTATGGATGGGTTCCATCAAGAAGTACATAAATCAAAGAACAAATCTTGGCATAATAGAAACATCAAGAACAAAAATTTAAGGAAGGATATTTGGTTCTCCTCTATGATAGTAAATACTTGCAACACCCAGGGAAATTTAGAATTCATTGGCTAGGGCCTTATGGGATGAAGTATGACATAGATGGAGCTGTTGTCCAGCTGTGGGATTTAACAGAAAAGGATATCCAAGGATTGGTGAATGGAAGTCGACTAAAATAATATAGGTACAGTTGGCCCAGTAACCCTCAGTAATTGTAGCACAAAAAAGTAGAGTTGTACATAGTGTTTATAGTAGGAGTTAAAAGAAGAAAAAGGAAGAAAAATTTGGAAAAAGAAGAAAAATACAAAAAGATACAGTACATAGATAAGTGGTGTTGCGCATAGCAGACAATAAGTGGTGTTATATAACAATAATATACTATGCACTGGAGAACTTTGACTAGAAAAAAAATGTAGTGTGATGGGAAAGAAAGTGACCGAAAAAGGGAAAATATAGTGGTTGGAAGAGTGGGATGTGACAGAGAATTTATGACATGAACTATAAAAGAAAAAATATTGCAAGGGAAGACTCATTGTGTCATTAAGAAAATGAGAGATAAGGAAGAAAGATGTGTGTGAGAAGGAGATTTCAATTTATTCAGTGAGGATTTAGAGCCACTTTGCAGAATTTAGAATAATGGCACCACCAAAGGTTGCAGCTCCTACTCGCACTGCAAGGAAAACACACATCACCATAAGATATCCATAGGAGAAAAGAACCACCAAAGAAGCAAACCTTATTCATCCATAAGGAGTGGTGGATGTAGATTCCATTCCTTCTACAGTCATTGAGCCAATGAGCCCTACACTTGTAAAAGCACAACAGATATAAGAGATTTAGGTCGACCTACAGAATGACACATAAAAACCTACCGTGGAGAAAAAAAACCTACACAATAGCTTGGATTAGGAGAAATACAACATATTACTGAGGAGAAATATGATGAGTGCACAAAGTCAGATGAGCCCATAGGACAAGCTGAAGCAGTGCAACAAAATTTTAGAGAACCAGTGTAGCAGACAGAAGAACAGGTTTAGGTGGAGGCTGTTACAGGCCAACAAGATTTAGACACAGAAGAAGAAGAGGATGCGCACAGGAAGCAGTGCCATCGACAGTGACATGAAATACAAGGGGAAAATAAACAGCACAAATATCACCGCGCGCAAAAAAAAAAGCAACACTGGCATTACCACACATACCCAAAGGAGTCATGATCATTCCTGATATATTAGGATGTGTTGAAAAACTGAAGTATTCATACCATGATGTAATAGAGAAGGACAAGTTTCTTGAGTTTGCACCACAATTTTATATGGAGAGTAAAGGATCAAGTTTGTTAGGAGTTCCAATTTTAGATCTAAAGCAGTGGATAGCAGGGTTGTATGACATAGGAATAATGAACTTGCTAGAAATCCCTCATTTTTTGTGAGGTAAGTATGTAAACAACTACGTCAAGAAATTATTGGTATTAGTGCATGGGGGTATTATATGGATGGACTTGCTGGTATCAATATATGTATATATGACTATAGAAATCACAGGTCTTCCAACAGATGGAGAAAAGCCAGAACAATACTTGGATGATAAGACAAAGGAGAAAGCACTGGCAAAGGATATGAAGAAGACATATGGAATTGAGAAAGGGTCCTGAGAAATCATAATCAACATAATCAGTGAACCTGTGATGAGGTTGTAAATGAAGTTGATGGATTGCAAACTGTTAAGGCAATGTCGCAAGAAATAAGCACATGTAGGAGTTATAGTAGTTGTCGCACAATGTGCGTAGGGTAATTTACTTAGCTGGAGTCTATTAGCACTCTGTAATTTTCCCAAGGCTGTGGAGGCAGTCACAGAGGCAACACCAAAACCACTTCGAGCCTTAGATCTAGCCCTCCAAGACTCAGAGAGGGATCTCTCTGTGAGATTTAGATTTGTTTGAATAGATATTAGGCTAGCTAGTGGGTTCAGAGTTTGGATTTTTTAAATGATTGGCTAGAAAAGGAGAAAAGAGTTCCATTGGGTAATGGAGTCATAGCTAGCATCAAATAAGACCGATTTGGTAGGTCGTTAATGCAGGGCAAGTTAGGAAAATCACTAGATCTTCATAGGCTTGATGTATGGTGGAGAGGAAGAGATCAAGAAGTCAAATTAAATACAAAGCAATGAAGAATTTTGAATTCAAATTTCAATGGAAAACATAGAAAATATCCGAAGCCAAGTGACAGAGTTAGGCACTATGTTGTGGTAATTTATTCAATAGCATCCCTGTGTAGGATTTACATCCAAAGGTATAGTCAGGTCCAGGAGGCCCTGACAGGATTTTACATCCATCAGGGTCCAATCCCTGCTTTATTACAAACATGAATATAAATAAAATACAATACTTAGTCTCAGGAGATCGAATTCAATCCTCCTGGCCAAAAATAGCAAGTCAATCCCAAAAGATCTGAACTAAAAAGCTGGACCGAGTCCACTAAAAATAGGGGTATGCTCAGACATATGTTTCTCTTCAACGCTGACACCTGGGAAAAAAATGAAAAAGGTTATTGTATATGAGAATTTTATTGACAAAAACCTCATTTGGTTTCTCAAAATTTGTTCCCATCTCGCCAAAACATCTCCCACAAAATTAGGACTAAAACAGGAAAAATCGAAAATCTGAAAAATGAGGTTGAAAGATAGCTTTGATTTTCCCAAATGGTGGCACTTGTACAAAAAATGACATATTTTTTTGTTATTTAGTCCGTTACAGAGAAAAACCTCTCTCGTTTTTTCAAAATTCATTTTCTTTTTCCCGGAATCCTTCCCGGAAACAAACTGGTCAAACTGGCAAAAATGGCGGTTTTGAGTTTTGGGGGGAAGGCAGTTTTGGAGAGATAAGTGGTATGTCAGATCCCCTTGAGGTGGTAAGTGCTATTGGGAGGGGGGGTCCGATTTCACCTGGAGGTAACAAGTTTTCCTCCCAATACCACTTATTGGACCCCCTTGGTATTGATGGGACGTGAGGGAGGGGGTCCGATATGCACATTAAGTGTGGGTAGAACTTAGGATATGTTGTATTTTGAGTTTTTTTGTTTTTTGTTTTTATATTGTTTGTTTTTTAATTTTTTTTTTTTACTATATGTATTTATTGTTTATTGTTTTTTTTACTATATGTTTTTATTATTTATATGTTTATTATATTTCATATGTTTTATTTTATTATGTTTATTTTTAATATATATATATATTATTGTTTTTAATTGATTTTTGATTAATCAAACACTAATATAATTTCTAAGTTAAGCAACTAACTATTAACTAATTAATAATAATTTAATTATAAAGTAATTTATTATTAATAACTCTAATTTAATTTTATTAATATAATGATTTTTGTTTATCCTAATTTTGGTTTATGCAGGGATGAGTGGCGGGCGAGATGTACTCAATGGGTCAAAAGGACAAGGGAGTGAGGGCGCAGTGATGGATGAAGGATGCAACAGGGTGATGGAGGATCAAGCGAAATGGAAACAACTGAGAGACTAGCAAGCCAGGAACTATATCATGAGACCCACAAATGATATCTGAATCATCAAATCTCCTATAACTATAGGACCCTAACAGAGCCCATATCTGAATGATGACTGTAAGGATGCACAATATCTTGGAACATAGTTCCACTATGCATGGATGATCATACTCATAGCTTTGGTGGGTTGGGGAGAACCCAAATACAATGACTTTTACCCAAGGTGAGGAAAGTGTTGCGCAACAACATATATGACATTAAGGCACACCCTAGAAGAAAAAACAAAGGAAGGAAAATTCCATTATATTTTCCATGTATTATGATGAGATGTAGGAAAATATAGCCAATACTTGGAACATATCGCCAGAGGTAGTAAGGGAACATCAAGGAATAGAAAAATTTAATGCTTCTAGACACAATATGTGGATCAAGAAAAAAATGAATCCCACAAAGGAATGATTACAATTAAGGTATTGTGTGACAACAGAAGAGGTCTAGTGGGCCATGAAATACTATCCTAGAGATTGGAAAGTACCAGTAGGGTCCAAGAAGGGATAAAAAGGTAAGAAAAAGGTAGAGTTTGTCACATCAAAGTAGACAACTAGCCCAAAAACAAACACAAGAAAGGAAATAGAGCACACAAAGAAAACAGGGGGAGAACGATAGTTAAAAATCCAAGGCAAAAGAACCCTATTCCAAAGCCCTCGGTGCAGGAGAAGAACCACATAAAATTAAGAAATGGAGTAGCACCGTAGGATACAAGCATTCCTACTCAAGAGGAACTAGGAGGAGGAATTCTCTCGGACATAGAGATACCAGATACTAAAGCGCAAACAAAAACACTACCCATCAAGGGAACTATAGTGCAGACAGGAGGACAATGAAAGAATATGAAGGCACACAAGGGTGTCCCTAAATTTACAATCACAGAAGATGATGTTGAGCTAGTTTCCGAGAAGGTGTATGCCTGCATAGCAGAGTCATAGGAAAATGATGAGAAGAAAAGGGAAGCAATAGTGAAGAAGTTGATAGAGGTTAAAGAGACATTGGAACAACTACAACTTACTACCACGTAGCAGAAGGAATAGCCACCACAACAAAATAATTCTTAGAAAACTACAGTTCCATCACATGAGACGGTCTGGTAGTGGGTAGATGAAGTTTTTCAAACTATCCTGGACAACATTTAGTAAGGAAACGTAACCACAATGGGTCATATTGAGAAGATAGTGAAGACTGTGGAGGCTTATAAGAGCCACATCACAGAGTTTATGGCACTCCTTCAACTAAGCACGCCACCAAAGGTTAGAACGAAAAGGGAGAAGGAGGTGATAGGCCATAAGGAAAGTATTGTGTAGATCATCCAGGAGATTATAGAGTTATATGATAGGAGCGCACAATTATGGACTAATCTGCAGGAAGATGAGAAACTGCAACAGCTAGAACATAAGGAAGAAGGAGTAAATACTGCAGTGTAGGAACTCAAGTAGAGGAAAAACACAATGAACATTTCTGATAGGTTGAAGAGTGTAGAGGAATTGAAGAATATATAGACAAAGTTGAAGAGAATACATGCAGAGAAGTAGTCTAGATAGGCTATATTGGAGCCATTGCAGGAAGGTGCATAGAATATGTTGAATTATATTGATACAACCAAGGGGAACATTGGAAAAATGTGTTTGGAGACTGAAGAATTGTTGAAGGAACATATCACTATGTAGATTGTGGAGTCTGTAGCAAAGAAGAGAATACATATAAACACTTGAGTTGAAAATATTGCAAGAAAAATCCATGCACTAGAGAAGATAGTGTAGGATGCAAACATTGCCTCAGTGGCTCGGGATGAGCCACATGTAAGTGTTGGGGGCCTGTTGGCATAGTTCATTTTGGGGAAATGTGAAGCAAGTAATGAAAGAGTTGAGAAAGGGACCAGAAAAGGAGCGTGCACTAGAAAAAAAGGAAAATAAATGCGAGGAAACATAAATTCAAAGGAAAAGCAGAAGGACATGGATCAACCATGCACACAAGAAGTTAGAATGTGAACAAACCTAATCCACTAGGGTTATGGTTTTGGTCATTGATGTAACATGTTTTTACCCAATTTTGTAGTATAAATATGTTTTGTAATATCTAAGGAGATCATCTTATCTGATCTATCTCAGGTAATATCTAGTGAGTGAGAAGAGTTAGGGTAATTTTTGTGCAGTAGATACCATAGAGTCAGTTTTGGAGACAAAGTTATGAATTGTAACTAAGGGTTAGGTCACAAGCTATAGAGTTTAGTGCGACACTGATCAACCTCACATATACCTATGCATTTCATATGCACCTCTGATGTAATGTGCACAATGCAATGACTTGATGAGAATGAATAAAAGATAAAATAATTCCAAATATTTGGTGATGTAGCTCAGGGGGGTGAACCACTGTAAAACTGTATGTATCTATGTGGAATTTTCTCTTATTTATTGTTGTTACTTTATTTATGGTGAATGAAATGATCTAGTAGAAGTAAAATGCAGCACACACTAGATTAATTCATGATATTTAATGAAGAATGAATGTTAATGAATGAATATGGTTATAGAATGGTAGATATGATGCATGTTGAATTAGAAAATTATGTCTAACATCCCCATGAGTAACATCCATTCCACGATTGTAGACATCTAGGTCTTGTAGTCACCTATAAGCCATCTCAAGTGAGACTTCATTGTGCATTATGTGTGTAGTGATTCCTTTTGTTCTCCAGAAGGGTCGATGGTTTGCAGGGTTTTATTGGAAACCTATAGGTAGAACTTGGGTCAGCCCAAACATCCAACACTAGTGTATGGAGAAATTTCATGGGTGTTGCATTAACTTGCTATCATATAGTAGCACCAAGTCACCTACTTGGAATGTTTTTGACTTAATGTGTTTTTCATGCTATGATTTTTCCCTTGCTTTTTTCACTTGTTGATGGAACCCTGTGGAAAGTCTATCCTCCTTAAGTTGCACTAGTTGTGATTGTGATTCCTGTATTGCGCCTAGATATGACAGATCTATGATAGTTTTGACGCACATGCTTGGTACAATAAATTCCATCAGCATGACTGCCTCATGTCTGTATACCAAACTGAAAGTTATTTTCCCTGTCAACTTCTTATTGGTTGTCTTGTATGCCTATAATACCACAACGATTATTAAGTCCCAGTCATCTCTTCCCACATTATAGATTTGTGTTATTGCATTCTCTAGGACTTTGTTGAACGTTTACATTGTGCCATTAGCCTATGGGTGGTACGACGTACTCATATGGTGGTAGATTTGAAATTCTTCATTCAAGGATGCTATGGTTTTATTGATGAAGTGTGTTCCTTGATCAATCATCAATGTTGTAGGACATCCAAATTGAGTTACTATGTTTTCAAACAAAAAGTGTGCAACAGTTTCTGCGTTGCAATCTGTAACTAGCGTGACTTCTTCCCATCAAGTTAGATATTTTGTTGTTGTAATGATGTACCTAGAATTTGATCTTCTTGTTGGTGGGTTAATCGGTCCAATGAAGTCAATATCCCACTTATCAAAATAATTTAATGTAAATCGTGGGTTCAATTAATATCGTCCATTCTTGAGGGTTTTCTGACCCTCTGACAAACATCGCTTGCCTCACAATATTCCTTTGCATCCTTGTAGAGTGTAGGCCACCATAACCTTGCATGTAAGACCTTTTGCACAGTGGATTTTATTTCATAATGTCCTCTTTCTATATCGTCATGTTATTCTTCCAATATAGTTTATATTTTGTGTTCGACGATGCAACAACGTAGTACTCCATTTGCACCCAGTTGATATAAGATTCTTGTAATTAATTGGTAGTCCACAACCTTTACTACCAACTGCTTTTTATGTGCAACCATCATGTCTGAGGGGTCCATCCCTCTACTTAAGAACTATACCATTTCTATAAAGTATTCATCCACCATATTAACCGAAAATAGTTGTACATATGGAAATTTATCATCTAGGTTTCCTGCCTCTTCTCCCGAGAGTATGCACGGCAAGTGATTTGATCCTGCATTGAGTTTACCTAGTTTTAATACTACTTCGAAGTTGTACTCTTGGAACAATGGGAGCCATCTACAAATAATCCCCCCGAACACTGTCTTGTTGACCATATATATTAGTGTTGAATGATATTTGTACATCTTAAAGTTTGATCCTAGTAAGTAGTGTCTGAACTTCTTTAGTGCGTAGACCATAGTCAATCCCTCACGTTCTGTTGTGATATAATTTTTATCTGTTGTTGATAGATTCCTACTTGCAAAATAAATTGGGTGATATATGTCTCTGTCACCTGGCTGTGACAAGATCACACCCAATGCTATTGATGATGCATCCATGTGTACATGAAAGTCCTTATTCCAACCGAGGAAAATTAATATTGGTGTAGTTACTAGATTTTGTTTCAGTGTGTTGAGTCCTTTCTAGAAATTGTCATTCCACTGGAACTTCACGTATTTTTTCAATAATGTTTCCATTGGGGTTGTAATATATGTGTATACTTTGATAAATTTCCTATAATACCTAGTATGACCCAATGTCGCATGCAGTTGTTTGATTGATGTGGGTGGTTGTAATTCTAGAATAATTGCAATATTTGTGGGATCAACTATCAAGTATTTTTTGCATACTATGTGTCCAAATAATATTCCAAACAATGCTTAAACAATACACTTATTTAGGTTTAAGGATGTCTTATGTTGTCTACACTTATCCAACATCAATCTTAGCAATTCGACATGATCTCGTAGCAGGATAAATACAATCCAACCATCTAGGTAGACTTTGATAAACTTGTGAATAAACTCCTTAAACACTACAACAACTACTCTTGAAAATACCACAGGTTCATTCTTTGACCTAAAAACATTACTGTGTATTGAAAACTTCCCCATTCTGTCACAAATGTAGTTTTGTATCTTTCTTCCTACGCAATTCTTATCTGGTGGTAGCCTGAGAAACCGTCTGTGAACGAATAGGATTCTTTTACACCTACATTTTAATGTACTTCATCTGTGAATGGAATTGGGAATGGATCATGTAGGCACACATCATTCAGTTTCCTCAAATCGACACAGATTCTTATGCCCCCTATTTTCTTGTCCTTCACTACCATGAGAATTATCCATTCCGATAACTCAATTGTTTCGATGACTCCTTCCTTTAGCATGCGATCTATTTCCTCCTTTACTTTTTATTTATATCTTGGATTCAACCTATAGGGTCTCTATTTCAATGGTTTAGTACTTGGCTTGAGTGGAATCCTCATATCCCCTAGCTCGCCTGCTATCCCTTTCATATCTGAGATTGTAGTAAGGAATAAGTCTTGGTTTTTGTGCAATAGATCTACTATCTTTTCTACATTTCCTCATCCCATTAGTCTCCTATCTCTGCAAACTTAGGGAATTTTTTCTGTCCCAATATTAACTTTTTGTGTCTTCACTAGTAGTGCATATGCTATAGATTCCATCTCTAGGCCCTATATTTTTCATTCCCCTTATGTTTCTGGTACTTGGATGTTGTGGGGATCTTCATCATCCTGGTCCTCCTATGTCACATTGTAACATTCCAATAGTTTTGGCACCATCATAGAGGTGTTATGTGTGCTGTATACAAGTATTACTTCCATTGATTATGCATCGGTGAAGATTTTATATTTAATCTCTTGTAGTGTTGTACTTATGAGGGGTGACTCATTCTAAAAGATAAATGTTGGATGGAAACTTTGATTTATATAATTACATTCTATTGTATCTCTGTGCATCTCTAGTTCTAGGTACTAGTTCTTTGGGATGGTATCCAGGGTATGTATGAACCTGTGTGTCCATTATTTCCTTGGGATTTATTTCCACACTTTTCACACTACACAACATGATATATTCGGTTTCTTTCCTTGGTATACTTCTGTGTCATATTTCCCTCCTTAGTATTGAATCTTATATGGATTATTCACCTACACTATTTGCAGTATTCCATGTTTCCTTTGTGTGTCGCCCACCATCTTGCTGGGGTGGCTTTCAATACAATGTCTAGTGCTAGAATCATTTGTTTCTCTAGTACTTGTGCCTCAAATATCTTTATAAATGTTTCTATATCTATCAATCCGTTGAAATTAGGTGGGTTGTACAATTCTATTCCAATCCAACGTACTGATCTGGTCATGCATGCACATCATCGTGTTGAGATTTCATGAATCCTCTGATGTCGGTTTTCCAGCCCTGCTTCTGAGTCTGATGTACATGAACTGATGCTTCTCCAAATTAGTGTGTCATCTACAATGGGGTTAACATATTCATCCATCCTTTCAATCATTTTGTACAGGCTATCAATTTCATCGGACTTTGTTGGTTCTATGTATCTCCTTCCTTCTTTTGGGTCTAATGGTGCATAAACTTTCAGGTCTCCTACTTCAAATATCATCTATATCCTTTTTAAATTGATAAAGTCTTGGTTATCAAAGGATTGTTACAGTCCCATTAACACTAGGTATGGATAACTTTCGTCCAGAATATCGATAACTTCAAAATCAGTGACATTGTGCACTCCATCTATATTCACAGGTATGCCTGTTAATCTACCAATAAGTACTATTTTGTATTGATTTTCTAGTCTCAATTGGATGGGTGACCACACTAAATTTGGTTTCCCCATCATATCCCATGTCTTCTTAGGTAGAATGTTCACATTGGACCCTAAATCTAAGATCACATTGTCTATGTTGTATTCTCCAATCTGTGCTTTGAACCTAAATTCTCTGTTGGTTCTTTTCTTTCATGGTAGATAGTTCATTTCTTTCTTTTCAGTAGGGACTCCCTTTCCTTGAGCGTAGTGATTGATCATAGAGCATAATGTATCCAACTCCCTTTCATCTTTGACGAACTCTAAAAAAAAAATCAAAAAACATTCTAAGGTGCTTACCTTCTCCAGTTTCTTTGGTCGTGGCCTGATCATCGGTGCAAAACCTATCAAGCATATATGGTACAGACGATGTTGATGTTTCCCACTCTTGTCGCAAAAGTTGCTCCCTCATCATTTTTTAAGTTTATTTTTCATCTCATGGATCAAATGTTGGTATAGGTATTATTGACTTTACCCATTTCTCATCATGTTTCCCTCCATTGGTTGCATTTGTCCCTATTTTGGTTCCTCCATGTGTAATGAATACTAGTTTCGATCCTTTGTCCTTTATCTCGACTGATATATTTTGAATTTTCAGGTTCTGGTTTTTAGTTCCTTTGGCCTTCCATTTCTCCAACAATTATGGACAATATTTTGTTGCATGTTCTAATGCTCGACAGTAAATGCATGTCATGCGGGGATTCTGGCAATCCCATGCTAGGTGTCCTGGTTGGTTATAGTTATATCATATTATGGGGCCTCTTCCTCCTCTATCAAATTTTTCTCTACCTAGACCCCTACTGAATCCTCCTCGATTTCCTTGATTAAATTCTCTTGGATTATTATACTTCCCTCCTCCTTTTGTCGCAACATTCTCTTCCTAAATTTTGTACATGTCTCATGTGCGCTCCCTCATTATATCAAATGCATGAAAATTCTTGTCTTCATGTCCCACTAATTTGAAAAAGATACAGAATACGATTCATGGGGTACTCTGATGTTTTTGTAATAGATGGCACTCATGGGGGTTATGTCCCCATTTATTGCATATCTCGTAGTATCCTCCTCCTGGTAGTGGGTTTGGTGCTCCAGCTACTAAATATTGTGCAAAGGTTGGAAATTCGTCTTTGTGGTGACATTCATTCCTACACTTGGTGCACCAGACCTGTTCCTGTTACTCTTTCCCATTCATAATTTATACCAATTGAATTTTTAATGTATCTAGTTGGTTTTGAATTTGTGCCATTCTGCTATTGTCTATGACTAGAGAAGCTTCCAATTTCATAGAAATTTCCAACAACTCATACCACGATGTAAATTTTTGTTTTATTAAATGGTTGTGGATGTGAGGTATAAATATTTCAATGAACCACTCTCTATGGTGTTGATAGGGTATTTGGAATGTTAACCTCCCCATCACATCTTTGAATGTTTGATCGAACTCCCATGATGACTCAGTATGTACTTGCTTGATCTCCTTGAGATCAATAATGTACTGTGACTTAGACTTTGGTTTCTTAAATTATTTTAATAATGCTTGTGTAATATATGATAATGTCCTTGTTTGAACCAGTGGTGTAGTACTTTGTAGCTTCATGTACCATAATATCACACGTCCTCTAAAATTTATTACAAACAACGCGATCTTTGCGCCATCATTGTGGGCATACTTTGCAGTCCAAATGGTTTCACATACAAACATGTGTTGTTATGGGTCCTTAGATCCAATTCCTTTGAACTCTTTTAATATCAGTGTGTTATATACTTTTGCTGTGTTTTTGGGTGTAGGACCCCTTCCTAGTGATGTTGGTTGAGTCTGATTACCTGTACCACTACCACTGCTTTGGTTAATGTTGCTATAAATTCCTCTACTGATTACAAGTTTTATGGACAAATCTTTGAACATTGTCTTAGATTTAGGTGATGCACATGAGGTTTTTTTTTTGACCCAGAACTTGACCCAGGAAAGACTTACTAGTCCCTCTATCACTAGACTAAACTGGATATCTTCTTCTTATCCCTCTATCTGTTGTATTTCTATGATACATATATATGTGAGATGTCCCAAGTACTCACTGCATTTCTCTCTCTCTCCAGCCATAGTTCTCAACTTCTTGTACCTTCTCCCACTATGCAGAACTCCAAATTCATATTCTTCTTCCTATATCCCTTCCTCTTTCTCCTGCATTCTCAGTATTCCTTTCATTTTTCCATTTTTCCTACCCTTGGGTCATATCCTGGAAAACAAACCCAGTCCCTTTGTTAGGTAAAAAATTATTTAGTTTTCTGACTCCATCATCATAAATTCCTTGTCACATGGCAAGATATTTATCCTCATAGCTAACGATTTGAAGAATATTCCTCGCAGGACCTTAAAAAAGTCTCTTTCTGTGATACTGTAAGATTGGGTACAGTCTATGGAAAACTTTGTTACGTATCCCACCAATATACTATATAGCCAAAATTACACTACACAAGACATCCTATTGTCTACTGAGTCCACTCATCTCACTATTTCAAGAGTCCAGTTCTTTGGAAAAACTAGTCTGTGTCTACCAGTCTTTTCCACAAATCTTTCTAGCCATTCTGCTAAAATATTAGGGAATTCACTGAAAAATATCTCATGCAAGTTTGTGTACACATACCTTTGCATCCATTTATTATTCTTTAAGAGATTATTTTTATTCTTGTTCTGAGAAAATTCTTGTTCTTTTTGTTCTGGACATTCTATTATCTCCTTCCTCATTGGTCTCCAAAACATTCCCTCACTTCCAACTTCCAGGTCTTGGAAACATAACCATTTTTTGGTGTGTGTAGGTAGGTTCAAGACCCTGGGTTCAAGGTAATTTGTCCAACAAAACCCTACAGATACTATCCCTTTCGACATCACCTCAAGAAGGAGAAGTATCGCCCAAGGTATCTTTATGGGGACTGCAGGAACCAAGATTCTATAGTGGTGAGGGAAAAAATGGAGGCATGCTCTATCATACCTACATGATCTTTTCGCGCACTAGATCCTAGTTAAACTGACCTCGTTACTTATTTTTTGGTTCACCCCCTTTCTGGGCTATGTCCACAAAATATTTTCTTCTTATTATATTTGTGGAATTCTGCTTTCACTCTGCACTACAATAGATGTTCAATGTAGACTACTCTTCTTACATTGGTGGCTTCTTTATACACACAAAATCCTACAGTAACAACAACTACTAAGAATCCCACCTTTAATATCGCAGATATTTTACATATATATGCCTTTTGATGATTTTTTTTTTCATCTCATAATTATTTGGCTACCACTCATGCTCAACTGGTAACAACTCATTATGAGCTAGATACAACTCATGCCCGACTAGTTTTCCTAGATTTTGTGCTAGTCATTTTTTCCTATCCCCCATCTTCTCTTGTTTATTCTATCATCTTTATTGATATTCTTTATCTTCTTGATCCTGCGCATTTTCCCTATACCTCATATATTCTCACTGTTATTTTCCCAAAACGTCTTTCCCAACACATGGATTCTTCTATTGTTTCCCATTCACAGAAAGGGTCTCGATGTGCCTACCACCATCACATCGATATTCCTATGAGCATGGTATCGAGAGTGTGAACCTAGTGGTGTTTGGGAATGTGTTTCATCCAAGAAATAAACACATCCACTAGATCTGACCCATTGTATTGATATGATCCAAAATATCCCTCTCACACCTCAACATTGATATGCACACACCTCCTTGTCAAGACTTCATACAATTTATGTTGTCATATTTTCATGGCCTTTTAAGAATCGGTGTCATATGACCTCATGCTCTACCAACTTGGCTATCCATATATAGTAGGTTTGATATAGTCTTCCATGCCCCCTATGATCTTATAGATCTTTTCAATAACAAAAATCTACACATCCTTATCCACTAGTTCACTGTATCTATCTCCCTCATTAAGATCTAGAGGTGTCACCACACGCAGGATTTCCATCTCAAATGAAATCTACCTCTTCTTCAAATTCATCACCACATTATTATCAAAGGCCCAATCGATACCAAATAGTGTAGGATAGGGATCAGAGTCATCCATAATTTCTATGACTTCAAAGTCATCTTTCATCTTCACCCCTTCTATATTCACCTCAACCTACTCCATTCTTCCTATAGGATAGATCCTATATTGGTTTTCCAATCACATATAGATGGGATACCATACCAAAATCGATTTACCCATCAACTCACTAGATTCCTTCAATAGAATGTTTGTGCCGGACCCTGGATAAACATGTATCCATCCATTTCATACCCAACAAGCTCCATTTTCATCTTGAACTCACATCCTGTGCACTTTTTCTTATTGACCTGAAACAAATCTCTTTTTGGTAGGGGGATGATATCGTCTTCTCGATACCTTATTCCTCCATGTAGTTATATAACATATATTTCAAATTCCTCATTGTATCATGATCATTTAGTGATCTCAAACAAAAACAAAAGAAATTACTTACTTGATATTCAATTTCTTCCTCGCTACTTGAGTCGCACAATGCTTCTTTGCGTGGAGCGCACTTCAACTCCTCAAGGAAATTATCCTTGATCGTTCTTTTCTTGACGCATCACAACTCTTCCTATCTATGCACTTCCTCCAAGGACCTTTATATCGCACACTGTATTTCTTCACGCACACAAGTTTCTTCTAATGACGTTTTTGTCACACACTGTAACTCTTCATGGGCATAAGCCTCTTCTAGTGACCTCTGTGTTACGTGCTAGACTTCTTCAGGAATATGAGTCACTTAAAGCAACCTTTGAGTCACGCACTACATCTCTTGTCATGATCTTTCTTCTTCGTGTTCCCTCTATGCATCATGCAAAAGCTACTTCTACTAAGAAACATCAAATTTAGGAGGGGGTTGTGTGGCCCTTCTAATTTTCCACTCATGTCTTCACTCCTCCTCGATTGACTATTTGAACATAAACTTCTACATTCTTCTTCTTATTTTATCTCAACTCTGCATGCACCATATTATAATTCATATTCTTTTCTTCCCACTTCTTTAGTAGGTCTGGACAATCCTTGGTGACATGATCAATACTATAACAGTACCCACAAAGAGAATGTGGTTTGGTAAAAAGCCTTGATACTTGACCAATATCTCCAAAATTGAAACAAGTGGGGGCCTACCAGATCCCCCTCTTCCATATCCTCATCTTCATCTGTGCCCATATCCGCCTCTGGAACCTCCTTGTTATCTTCCTCTCACAACACCACCATGATCACCACCATTTTTTTCTTCTTGTACCTAGAATGCATCACAAGTATTGTCTTACATAAACTAGAATGATTGATAGTTATTGACATCATGTCTCATCGACTTACAAAATTTCTATAATGGAGTATGATGAATTTTGGATACTTCTCCAAATTTTGTAAACGAGGTGGTACATGGCCCCACTATTTGCATATCTAGCACCACTTCGCCTGGGGCCTAGTCGGAAATGGAATTGACAAACCCATTGCCACATAGTTTCCAAGCATAGGGAGCTCATCCTTGTGATGTCCTTCAAACCAAAATGTGGTACACAATACGGTCTC
This sequence comes from Picea engelmannii, assembly GCA_009831015.1. Classification (NCBI taxonomy): domain Eukaryota; kingdom Viridiplantae; phylum Streptophyta; class Pinopsida; order Pinales; family Pinaceae; genus Picea; species Picea engelmannii. Next base: position 908,950 of record ML782605.1, on the reverse strand, counting down.
ACGCATGAATATTTCCTTGTCCATGTCCTACAATTGCATCATCAGGTTGGCCAACTATGACTACACCTACGCCAATCCTACAAATGTTTTCCCCCTCCAGGTGTAGCCTCCAATCACATCACAATATCCACTATCTTTGCTTGAGTCATCACCTTTTATTGGGTGAGTGTGAATCATATATGGGGGAGTAACATGGAATTAAACTATTCTCAGTGTTGTGCATCCTGAATTTGGAACATCAATCTATCCAACAAAATCTTGAACTCTTGGTCATAATTCCACATGGTTTCTCCTTGTTTTTTCTTGATCTCCTTGATCTCCATAATACACTAAAACTCTGGCTTGGGATTTTGAAATTCCTTCAGTAGTTCTCTCTTGATATTTGACAATGACCTTAACTGTCTCTCCAACATAGTGGCCTTGTACTTTATGTGCCATGTCAAGGATCTATCCCTAAATGTGGTTTCCAACTGAAAAATACTTGTTTCTTCATCTAGGATCCTCTTCACAGACCATATTGCTTCACACATGAAGTAATGTTGTTCCACATCATCTTTACCCATTCCATGGAACATGGGTAACATCAGGGTACTATCCTAATTCTCCATCTTTGATCTCAAACTAACTCCTTCGATCTGACTGCTAGATGTCAGGGTTCTCAATATTGATACTCTTCTTGGTGAAGTAGCACTGACTTCTCCTTCTTCTTCGCTCATCTCTTATCTATCTCCTTCTACTCTTTATCCTACTCTAATCACCTCACTATATGTTGATATTTCTTCTTTACTACAAATTTGCAAGGGGGGTGGTTCAGAGGGGAAATAATTCCATATTCTTCTAAAATTTCTTATGAGGTGACCCAAAGAGTTTCCTACATGTGGTCGCAAAATACCATCTACTATTGCCAATTCTTGTCCCCCGGGATGAGGGGATCCTCCATCTTCATATCCTTCTATTAAACCTCTATTCTATGCCTCATCTTCCTCTGAGATTGTGGCACATTTTAAAATTCAATGGGCTTGAGATTCATCCCTTGGGCCCCTACAACCACCACCACCACCACCACCACCACTACTACTATTATTGGTATCCCCATTGAACACCATACTCTCAATGTCACACCTCTTTGTGAGCCTATCCTCATATTTTCTCCTCTATGGCACAACATACTCTTCTTGACTACCTCCTGGTGCGACATCTTTTCTCTTCAATATAGGCCTAACTTCCTGTAGCTAAATTCCTTCCACTCCTTTTTTATGCTTTCCTTCTCAAATGAACTCTTCTTATGTATCTATCAACTCTTTTTCATGTATTCTCCTCAGGGTCCATACAATTCCTCACCTCATCTTGACATCTTCTAGATCCCCCTCAACAGATCCATCTCCTCTCTCACTTTCCCCCCATCGTTTCACCCCCCCAATGCTAGGGGAGTATACTCAGCCATCTTGTTTGTTAACCCCTAAATAGTGGCATGTTACTCCTTAATTGAGGCATATTACATTAGTATTTTTATTTTATTTATGTCAGCTTGGGTCCATTCGTTGTAATTGTACCTCCTAGTCTCCTATATATACCAAGGAGACATTTTCATTTGGAATCATCTTGTTTTTGTAAATTCATGTGATGTATAAGGAGGTTTCCCTCTCGAATAGGTTTATTATTTGAAATTATCTCTTTTTCAAGGTGTTGAGTACTTATTCTGAGTTTTTTTATGCTATTTTGATATTTAGTTCTTAACATTTGGTATCAGAGCTCAAGGTTTCGAGGTTTTGTTGTTGCATCTTAGACACCTAGGAATTTTCGCTATAAATTATTTTCTACAACGTTTCAGAAGGAAATCCTTGAAGGATATTTATTATACTGATCAAGGTACTTTGGGTTCAAATTTCATCTCCAGAGGCCTTATAATTTCAGAGATATAGCCTGTGTAAGATAGGGTTTTGGAATCATCCTGAATTTAGTCATCGTGGAATTTTCACTATAAAATTATTTATGTGATATTTCAGACCCTAAAACTTAGAGGTCGTTCCTAGAAATTATCAAGGTAGTTGTGATACAAATTTAAGCTTCGAGGTCATCCTAATTTTGTATATACACCCTGTGTAATATAGGGTAGCTGACTAGTCATATTAAATAGTCGCAAGCATGTGTTTCGGGTAAAACAATGATATCTTCTTCAATGAGTATCAAAATTAAATGAGACTAGTTTCATTAGACAATGGATAGTCTATAGTATTTTGGGTGCAATTTTCATAATTAAATATCATGTATTGTGCTATTGGCATGCTTTACAAGTAAACTCTCCTGGAAGGGCCAAAAATCAACAAGGTTTGGGGAAGTTACCATAAATTCCACTTGGAAAATCCAATTTTGATTAGATCTGTGGCATTATAGAGAAGACATATCAGAGAAATAAAGAACTAAATTTTTAGACCTAGAAGGGCCGAAATTTTGGAGATATAGCAGCATAAAACTCGTCTAGCAGAACCACCTCGAAATCAATATTTAAAAGTGATACTTGGACAACATGCCACCAAAAAAGGGAACTTCTACATCAGATAAGCCTTTATACAGTCCTACTTGGACTCTTGATGAAGGTGAAGAAATGTGTAGGGACATAAATGATTTACAAAAGAAGACAATAACAAAAGATGAACTACAAGGGATGATGGATTCAACTGAAGCTAAGTTGGAGGCAATAATGGATACTAATATGGATGGTTTAAAAAGGGAGATCATGGAAGGATTGAAAAATTCCTAATAGAGAGGCCACCTAAAAGCGAAAATGTATCCCATGAAATTAATGATGAGGACACAAGGAAGATGAATCCAGATTGGAGAAACTCCAACTTTGGGTTGAAGACTAACAACTTTCCTAAGATCGATATGCGGAAGTTTGATGGCAAGGATCCAATCACATGGATAGAAGTTCTTTGATCTATGTTGGTTTAACTAAATTGTTCTTCCCTACTACCTGTGTTGTTGACCCAGGGTTCATATCTTTGAGGGTACCAACAAAGCCTAAAATGATCGACCCTTCTAGTAAACCAGAAGGCAACACAGTACACAGAATGCACTGCGCAGTCTCACCCGAGATAGCTCTAAATGGGTGGTTGTAAGATTCATGTGTTTATAGCCTAGGATTGAGTGAGAGAGATGGAATATGTATCTGAACCATTTATTATAAATTGTGTTACAAACTACTATTATTCTCTTTTATATTTTAACCTCCATGGCATCTTTTCTTGATATCCCAACAACAATTAACCCAACGATATAATAACTCATTCATTCATTACGCACAACATTTAAATACTGAAAGTATGACAAAGATATGCATGCATTCATCACATTACATAGGTATTATCATGGTTCACCCCCTCCTAGGCTACGTCCACAAACATTTGGCTCTTGGCTCTCTTATTATGGTATTTATCCAATTCTTGCATTGTGTGCTTACAACTCTCCTCATATGGGTAAGATCTATATGAGGCAAACTAGATCGCACCAGGATCCTCGACATGTGATCTAATCCTCAATATATACCTTCTCTCCTCCATTCTAGTTCAATCACTTTACAAAAATAGTTAACCTAATCAAAAAAATTACATAAACCAACCGAACCCTCCCTATGATACCTACGTATCTATATTTATATCTCTCAGGATCTTCATCCATTTACACAAAAACATTACAAAAAACCTAAACCTACTATCATTAGGTCTTCCTTCTCTACATGCGTGCTTTTCTTCCTTATAGTTTTTGCCTCCTTCTTGCATGCGTGCGTGTTGTGCTTCTTACCAGTTGTGGATTTCCTCTTGCATGCTTTCTTTCCCATGATTTCCCTTCCAGCTATCATTCTTCTTTGTCCATGCTTTCTTTCCCACTTTGGCCTACTGCCAACAGGCCCACAACACTAACATGTGACTCGTCCTAAGTCACCTAACCTTTCTGAGTTGTCTCGATATCCTCGGTGATCGTCTGGAACTTTTCCCTCAGTTTTTCTTCTTTTATTAGTGCTTGTGCAATATTCTCCTTAATGGTATCCACTACCTTAATTGCCACTTCGTCACTTAGTAATCCTGCACAATATTCATGTGTCTATTACATCTGTGTTCTAGCTACTTCTGCCTGTGCAAGTACTTCTGCTACCCATTCCTGTAATGGTTCTATTGGAGCTTGATGCTCATGTTTCTGTGTTTGCGCAGTGATAAGTTATTCCTACATATTATTCATCTCTTGCATCCCCTTGCCGTGTTCTGGGATTGGTATGGTATTTTGCCTCTGTTTGAGTTCTTGGATCGCTGCATTGATCCTTTCATCTTCCTTGTCCCAACATTGAACCCGTCGATCCTCCTCCAGTCTTTTCCAAAGTTGTGTTGCTTTATCGAGAAAGTTAGCTACCGTGCTAACCTATTTCTCCATCTCTTGTATTTGTGGTGTTTCTACCTACCTCATTTTCTCCTTTACTACAGGTGGGGTTGTTGGTGTGAGTTTTTATTGGAGATCCTTGATCTCCTTCTGGTATCGAGCAATTTCCTGCACAATCTAGTCTATCTTTTTTGCGGCTGGGAGTTCGTTTCCTTGCGCAGTGCTTGGAATTTTCCCAAAAATTTCTCCCACTCTTCATTCCAATTCGTTCCTGCATTCTGTCTCCTCCTGATTTTCAGATTTGGCCTGCTCACAATCTTTTTCTAGTGCTTCCTACTTCTTTGTTGCTTTTTGTAGATTGACTAAGTTTTTATGTGTGCGAGACTACATCTCGTAGCCAATGATAACCTACCATTTGTACAGTTCCCTTAATTTCATCCATGTCAAGACCAATTGGATGTGGTCCAAATCCTTCAGTGGTGTCTATCCCATGATTTCATCCATCTATAGCATGCTCGGTTTGATGTGGACCGTTGTGTGTGTGTGTGGCATTGGGAGGACTGGGTCTCGTTCTTATACCTCCACTCTTTCATTGGTTTGTGTTGTCGACGGTTCTATGCCTCTTTTGCTACTTGCTCTCTAGGCCTCCCCGAGTGTCCTGAGGAGCTGTCCCATTTCTGCCAGCTCTCTTTGCAGTTTATCCCTGTGATGTGTTGCATGATCGAAGTCTTCTGCAAGACAATTGTGGACCATTATTGCGATCATTTCTCCATATACCTATGTGATCGTATAGTCTAGTGATGCTCGTTGCACCTTTTATTTCTTGCACATGCTTGTTGCATGTACAGTCAGTCTCTTAGTTCCCTCTGGTTCCTATGTGATGGGACTTGGGGCTATCTCTTGCGCTCCTTTAGCTTGCTTCAGCTATTTGGTGGTCTCTTTATTCCCCTTCTGGGTTCCTATCTACTTTGACCCTTCATTTTCCTGAGTCGACTTGTTTTGGCCCATCCTTGGCTTCTTGGGCACTGGGATTTGCGAAGGCTGTGTTTCCGCCTGTGCTGCTTCTCCTTCTACAGGTTCTTTTGGTACTTCCTGGGGATTGGATGGGATCCTCCATGCATCAGGCCATTCATTGATGACCATGTCTATATCACCTTCTGTGATGCATTAGCACATCAGTAGCCATTGTTTATCTGGATCCTACCTTGGTTGTATCCACATGGCTTGACATGTAGCCCAGAAGTTAGTGATGTCCCCATATCGCGCGACAGACTCTGGTTTTATTCTAAGTGATCGGTTGATAGCTTCCTGTATGTCCCATAGATATTCTTCAAATATGATTCCATTTTCCCTCTTATGCTTGGCATGTGGCCTGAATCTGAGTAATAGATATCTCACTCCCGCTGGTTGTGGTCTAGTACAAAAAACTACATACTCTAGTTCCCACCATCCCATGAAGGCTATGAGGGTGAATAGCCATGAGTAATGGAATTCTATACCGAGGTCCTATGCATCCTTGCAGTCCACTTGGAACAAGTTTAATAGATAAGGCGCCCAGCTCATGACAGTGTCTTATGCACACTGAGATGCAACTACGATGACTCCCGCTAGTAATTTGTCTTTACAACACTTTCTTAACAATTTACAGGCTATCTTTGTGCCCAATTGTGTCACTGCATTGTTGATCTGTTTGATTATAATGCCTCTTGTCCCCCTGGCGGTACCATATTTCTTCTTCATTTCCTTTGCTAGCACTTTCTCCTTATATTTATTGTTTAGAATCAACGCAGGATCCATACCCTGGTTGGGTAGTCCTGTTATCTGTGTGATAATCTCAATTGTTATGGGGACAGGTTTGTCCAACCATATATCCCCTTCGTGTGTGGCTGCTAATATTTGTTTAATGCATGCTATCGTGTACTGGCCTCTGCCAAAATGTGGAAGTTTCAGCAACCCTAAAATGCTTGTTCTATCCAGTCCAACTGCCCACTAATGTGGTTGTTTGATCATTCTCCAAGTTGGTTTACCACTATGTTCTGCATAAAAACCCTCGGCGCAAGTCCCGGGTACTTGGTTTCGTCTGATACGTCATGGTCGAAATACTTGAGCTTCCCGATGAGACCAAGTAGCTACAGATCTACCTGTACTCCCTCTGGTATGCGTGGTAGCACAATTTCTATTGTGGGTTTCTTGCGGGGTGAGCTCAGTATCAGAACTATGTCTTCTTACTGTGGTGGTTGGTACGAAGTTCCAGAAACTCCTGGTTTCTCCCTTGTAAGCCATTTTGGACAAGTTGAGGTAGTTCCCATGGTCTCTTTTGTTGGTTGACCTAGGCTGGGTACCTGCGACTCGTCTACTTTCCCTTCTGATCCTCAATTCAGTGCCATTACATTAACTTTCACAGTTGGTTCAGTTCTTTTTGGTTGCACTTCCTTTTGGGTTTCCTCTTCCTCGTTTTGAGGTTCCTGCGTCGCTACTGGCGTGTCCTCTTTTATGGCCTCCGCTTGTGACTATTGAATCTCTTCCAGTATTGGTGTAGATTTCACCGGTGTTATATCTAGGGATGGGATCTCATCGATATCGATGATCTCCCACTGCTGCTACTTGTTTTCTTCCAGCGGTCCTCATGACCTAGTTTGAACTCTAGTCGTTCTGGTTGTCTGGCCTGGTTCAGTAGAATTCGGCGGTACCATAGTGGTGATTGTTGAACGTTTGTTGAGTTTGAATGACTATGGTGAGCTATGTGGTCTCTCTTTGTCCATTCAGGCTATTGTTTCTCTCTCTCTATTCTCCTTTCGCAAATAGACTAGTTGCTTCAGTGCTCGCATGTTGTATGGGATTGTCATGAAGCTTATCGAGGATGCTTCCTCCATGATGCAATTAATGCACAATAACTATGGGTTCAATGCCTCTACAACATTTTTTTACTTTCCATTACGCTTACTTTGTCATTTCTAGTTGGCATGTTTAATGCGATGTTCCATCAGTCCTTGCCGTGCCTTAATTCCACTTAGTGTTGTCTTATCATCCTACTTTTTTTTACTTTCCACTTCCTACTCATTTTTATTTGTCATGTAATCGTTGTTCTTTCCTTTGCTGCATTCATGTTTCGAGCGTCCTGTGGCTTTTTCATCTCCGGCGTGATTCGCATTATTCATTTTTTTTTATTTTTTTTTAACTGCACGGTGGGTGGTCGACTGTCCTTATACAGCTTCAGTCGACTCCCGTTTATCATTCCTCTGAGGTCTGCACCTGCTAAATCTATTAAATTTATATCTCCACCTTCTATTACAGATTTTACCTCGTATCATCCTAACCAATGCATTCTCAACTTTCCTGGGTGTTGAAATGATTTTTGTCATAGAGAAATACTAGATATCCTTCCTTGAAAGTCTTCTTCTTAATGTGTTGATCGCGCCATGATTTGTCTTTGTCCTTCTACACTTATTGATGGAATCCTACCAAGATTCGGTCTTCCTCCATTGCTAACAACTGGTTCAGTCTTTCCTATATTGTGTCGTGTTCCATATTTTTTGTGATAGTTGCTACACGTAAGTTGGGTACTAAAAATTCTAATGGCACTATCGCTTCTTGGTCGTAGACTAGTTTGAATAGTGTGTGCCCTGTAAAATTCTTTCATGTCATCCTATATGCCCATAATAATGTTAGTACTTTAGGTCCCAGTCATCTTTGTTGACATTACAAATCTTTGTTAGTGTGTTCTCTAGAATTTTGTTGAAGGCTTCTACTGTGCCATTCGCCTGTGGATGATACAGTGTGCTTTTCTGGTGGTGGACTTCAAACTCTTCGAGCATCGCATGGATGGTGCTATTTATGAAATGCGTGCCTTGGTCGCTCATCAAGATTCTTGGGTAACCAAACCTAGTAATTACTTGTTCAAATAAGAAGTGTGTAGTTGTCACTGCGCTGCAGTATTTTACTAGTGCGGCTTCCACCCACCTTATTATGTATTCTTTCACGGTGATGATGTATATTTCCCCTGTTATTTTGTCCGATGGGTTAATTGGTCCCACAAAGTCTATTTCCCATTTATCAAATTCCTATAATGTCACTTGCGGTCATAACAACATCTCGTCCCTTATGTTGGGTTTGCCTACCCTTTGACAGACATTGCATCCCTGATAGTACTCTTTCGAGTCTCTATGTATCGTTGGAAACCATAATCCTGCACAGAGTACCTTTTGTGTGGTAGCTTTTCCTGCGTAGTGTCCTCCTGCTAATCCCTTGTGGGATTCTGCTAAAATTATTGGTCGTTCATTCTCTAACATGTAACTTCGTAAAATGCTATCTACACCCATTTTATATATATGTCCTGCGATCAGTTGATATTTGGCTGCATGAACTACCAGATTCTTATTTTGCACAGTGGTATATTATTGCAGTGCGGTACCTGTGCTCAAGTACTGAATGATCTCCACGAAGTAGTCATCAACAATCTGTACTGAGAATAATTGGGCATCCATAATGTTGTCTTCTAAGTTTGTGGGTTCTTCTCCATTTGTGACTTGTGATAGGTGGTCAGGTCCTGCATTCAGCTTTCCTACTTTGACTATTACTTCAAAGTCAAATTCTTGAAACAATAGTAACCATCGACAAATTCTCCCCCCCCAACACTGGCTTGTTGACAAGGTATTTTAGGGCTGAGTGATCTGTAAATATCTTAAATTTTTTTCCCAATAGGTAGTGTATGAAATTTTGTAGTGCGTAAACCATAGCTAGGCCTTCTCTTTCCATCATGTTATAATTATGTTCTGAGTCTGATAGTTTTCTTCTTTCGAACATTATTGGGTGATCCAAGTCTCCTACTCCTAGCTGCGCTAAGATAGCTCCAAGTGTTATCGTTGATTCATCTACATGCACATGGAATGTCTTTCCCCAACCTAGAAATACTAATATCGGTGCAGTGACCATCTTTTCCTTTAGAGTATCCAAACCGTGTTGACACTTGTCGTTCCATTGGTACTTTGTATCCTTCCTTAGCAGTTTCTCCATTGGTGTTGTGATCTATGCATATCCTTTGATGAATTTCCGGTAGCATCCTACGTGTCCTAACGTTGCTCGTAACTGACAGACTGTTTTTTTTGCTGGTAAATTAACGATGACTGCGATCTTTGTTGAATCGACCAATAGCCCTTGTTTGCATACTATATGGCCCAATAGTATCCCAAACAATGTTCCAAATATACATTTATTTATGTTTAGTAATATCTAACACTATCTTCATTATTCTAGCATCAAGCGTAAAACTTCCACATGGTTTTTCAACAGACTATAGACTGTCCAGTCATCCAGGTATACTTCGAGAAATTGATGGATGAATTCTTTAAATGTTGGGATAACCACTTTGGAGAATATTGTTGGTGCATTCTTTATTCCAAATGGCATGACTGTATATTGGTAAGATCCCCATTTTTTCGTGAACGTAGTCTTGTATCTGTCCTCATGTGATATCTTGATCTGATGGTAGCTTGAGAATCCATCAGTGAATGAGTAAGATTCGTGTCTACCCACATTCTCTAACACTTCATCCGTGAACGGTGTAGGGAATGGGTCTTGTAGGCATGCATCATTCAACTTCCTCAAGTCAATGCATATCCTAATCCTTCTTCTTTGTTTCTTGTCCTGGACGACCATCGAGCTTATCCATTCTGATTCCTTGACTAGTTCGATTATGTCGGCTTCGAGCATCCGGTCGATCTCCTCTTTAACTTTCTATTTATATATGGGGTTCATTTTATGGTCGTTGTCTAATCGGTCTTGCTTCGGGTCTGAAAGGTATCTTCATCTCTCCCAGTTCTCCTGCCATACCCTTCATCTCTGTAAATGTTGTAGGAAACAAGTCGTTGTACTTGCACAACAATTTTTTGATTATTTCTACTATTGTCTCATCCCAATAGTCTCAAATGTTGGCCATATTGGGATGTTCAGATGTTCCGATGTTAAATTTCTTTACCTTGATTGGCGCGGAAATAACTTCAGATTCTATGGGTGGTCCTTTCACATCTCTTTCACCTTCTACTTCTTCAATCTGAATGTCGCACGGGTCATATTCATCTGGTGCTTCCTCTTGTACATGGTAACATGACAGTAGTTCCTTGAATGTTTGCTTATTTCACTGTTGCTCTTTGGTAATAAGTTCTATTTCTGGTTCTTCAATGAATATGATTCCTCTAATCCATTTCAGGGCTACATCTATGTTGGGGTTATCATGCTCAAATGAGAAAGTGACAGTAAAGTTATGTTGCAATGTTATCCATGTTGTAGTTCCTTTGTGCAATTCCTGATCTGTATACTAGTTCGCTGGTATGCCCTCTAAAGTGTGAATGAAGTGGTGAGGCCATTCCTCTGGTGGTGTCATTTTCCACATCATTTTTCACTCCTCCAAGTGTTTCATTGGTGTCCCTAGTCCTACATATCTCCGTTGTTTTTTGTTTTTCTATTCTGCATCGAACCTTATGTGCAGTAACCACTTACGTTGGTACCAATTTGTGATCATTTCCTTGTTTGTGCCCCACCATCTTGTGGGTGTGGCCTTGAGTGCTAAATCTAGTGCTAGTATCCTCTGGTTCTCTAATACTTCATATTTTTATTGTGTCAAGAATGTTTCCAAATCATTTGGTCTGTGGAAACTAGGTGGTTCTTTGATTTCTATGCTCAACCAACGTACTGCGCAGTCTATTATTGCACATCTTCTCGTGGATACTTTTTCTAGTCTCCGCTTCCAGTTTTATAACCTGGTGTTTGAATCTATTGCACATGAAGTAATGTTGCACCAACTGAGTACCCCATCTACAGTTGGGTTTATGTAATCCTCCCCGTGCGCAGTTGTTCTGTACAATTGGCCAATCTCCTCTAAGTCCAGGCAAGTGGGTTCTACGAACCTTTCCCCTTCTGATGGATCTAGTGGTTCTATGACCCTGTAATCTCCGGATTCAAATGTCAGTTTCCTTGTCTTCAATTTAATTATGGTTTGGTTGTCAAACACCCAATCCATACCGAGTAGTGTCAGGTACGGTGTTGTGCCATATACTATTTCAATGACTTCAAAATTTTCTTTAGTGCACACTCCATCAAGATCTACTATTACTCCTTTCATTCTCCCTATGGTTAGGAACCTATGTTGTTTTGCTAGTTTTAATTAGACATTTGAGTATCCCAATGTTGGCTCTCCCATGCATTTCCAGTTTTTTTTGGGTAGCACATTCACTTCAGATCCTAGGTCTAGTATGATGTCTCCTATATTGAAATCCCCAATGTTAGCATTCAATCTAAATTCCCTACTTGTTCTTCTTCTTGTGTGTAGATGATTAACAGTTTTTGGTTCTAGATTTTGTTCCGTCTCGTTGCTACATTTCTCTAGGATGTTTTGCAATATTTTCACAGATGAAGGATCACTTAACATTTTTATGCATGACTGTAAAAAGTCTTTGATAGTACTTACTTGTCCCTTGGGTGGCATTCTATTGGTATGATCCAATGATGGTGGCATTTTGAATTCTTTGGCTTCATGGACTGGTTGCGCAGTGGAAGTCGATGTTGTGTCCACCTTATGAAATTCTTGTCTAGCTTCCTTAAAATTATCCTTTTCTTTGGGCATGTCAAATTGCTTTCTTGGTTCGATGTTCTTCTTTACCCATTGGTTCTATGCGGGTTCCTATCAAACTGCGTCGTTTCTTTTTTTTATTCCTCCACAGGTGACTATATTGATGTTCCATCCATCCTCCCTTTCTTCGACTGAAATCCATTAAATATTCTGGTTGTTTTGGTTCCTCTTTTCCTATATCTTTACTAATAGTGCCGGACATTCCTTTGTCTCGTGATTCGATGCATGACAATACATACAAGTCGCTGGTGACAATGGGAATTCCCGTGCATAATGTCCCAGTTCCTGACAGTTGTGACATGTGACTAGTCCTCTGCCACGTCTGAAACCTCCTCTGGCTCATCCTCCTCCTCGATGGTCATCTCGGTCCCCTCTCGAGGCATTGTACTATGGTGCCTGATTATACTATGTGGTATTATACTGGGGTTGCGTCAGGTTTTACTGCGATTGTGCATTATTGTATGGTTGTTACGCAGTATTGTACTATTGTTGTGCAGTGTTGTATGGAGTTGGGGCTTGATTGAATTCTGGCATTGCTTGCCCAATCATGATTTTGGCCAGTACCATGTATGCATCTGATGTTCTTTCCCGCATTAGCTCCATAGTTCTGCAATCTTTGTCGTCATGGCCCACTGAATTACAAAAGGTGCAATAAGAATTATTTGTAACTCTCTGGTACTTCTACATCATCGTGCAATTATAAGGGTCGTGACCCAGTTTCTTTCATATTTCACACCATAATCCTCCCTGTGGTAGCAGTTTGGCATGCATGTTGCCATATACTATGCGAATGTTGGACATTCATTCTTGTGGTGTCCTTATGTCCTGCATGTGGTGCACCAAATGGATTCTCGTTTGTCCTTGTTTTTATTCTAGTTCAACTAAAATTTTAGGTTCTTCAAATCCTCCTTCAATTCTTCAATAGCTGTGTCTATCTGTTGGTACTAGTTCTCTTCCAGCTACAAGGCTACCTATAGAGCCTCGGCCTACGAATGAAACTTCTGTTGTCATAAGGGATATTTTAGGTGTGGGAGTAGTGAGTTGACAAATAGGTGACAATGTTGCATCTCGGTCATAAGGTATTTTAACTTCCCCTTTAGTCGCTTGGATATCTGGTCAATTGCCCATACAAACTCTCCTAGTTTCTGTCTTATCTCAATCATCTCGTTCATGTATTGATCCTCTAAGCTCGTCTTCTGGAACTCATTAATCAATAACTTCTTAATGTATGCCAATGTTCTCATTGTCCCAGGGGAACTGTTCGTGTCTAGACTCATGTACCAGTCTAGTGTGTGGTCTTTGAGCATGATTTCTAGTTGTGAAAGTTTGGTATCTTCATCAATGATATGTTTTTCCTCCCAGATCTTTGCACAAATGAACAAATGCTTCTCAGGGTCTTTTGTTGCTTCTCCTCAAAATTTTGGTACTCTGTTAGTGGGATCATGTCCTGCCATTCTAAATAATGAACTGCTACCTCTGTCACGTGGTGTATATACTTGACTAGTACTGCCTGAACTGGCTCCTCTAGTTGTTTCTCTTGTGGTATATGTACTTCTTGCTTTCAAACTTCCTCTGAACTTTGGTTTTCTAAACAATGGTGTTCTCTTTGGTGTATTGGTCGCACATGGGTTTATGGGTTCCACACTAACATTAATATGGAAAGGATGGTTATATTATCCTTCGGTTTTTGGGCCTCTTGTTTTCCTCTCATAGGTTGCATGCAGGATTTCCTCAATCTGCTCCACGGCCTAGAGATCATCTACCTCTTCCTCATCTATTTCCAATCTCTCCCTTGTGGCTACGAATCTCTTCTTGGTATTTACCTTGTATTGGTAGGGTACTCTGTTATGCATCATCCATGATGACCCCAAGATCCACTTAAGCTGGTCATTATCCATCAAGATTGGGTCCAAGGGTTCCTACTCCTTATTACCTTTATCTTGGCATTCTTCCATTTATCCTCTCTCTTCCATGGCTTCCCCCCTTTCCCCATGCATGCAGGGAAGTCTATCTGTCTGATTCCATTGTCATTACCCCTTTTTTATATAGAATTATTTTAATAGAATTATACAGTGATCGAATGTACCTTTCGCAGGATCCATGTAGAAATTCCTACTCTATTGCGCTATATGACTTTGTTGTGTCAACTGCAAACTCTTTGATGAATCTTGCCACAATACTGTCAAGCCAAAAGTCGATTGCGCAGGTGAATTTTTTGTTCACCTGCTATAACTACTCAACCTGTACTGGGGTCCAATCTAGTTGTCGTATCTAGTTCTTCACGTGGTCATCTTTCAAACTTAGTATCCACTCCTATAGTAGGTGGGGAAAATCACAGAAAAAAACTTCGTGTAAATCCGTAAACACGTATTTATCCAGATATTTATGAGGTGTGATGCTAGGGTTTCTATTGTCTTTCTGGGAAAACTCAAGCTCTTTAGTTCTCAACCAGCCTTCAATTTATTCCTTCGTGGGGTTCCACGGTCTCAACATTCCCTTCTAGTGGCTTAGCGGTCTTCTGGTTTCCCTCATTCCTTTCTCATGCATTCTATCTCATCTACTCAATCCTCTCTTGTTCCTCTTAACATGACAACAGAACCATTTGTTGGTTTAATTGAACTGTTCTTCCCTACTACCTACGTTGTTGACCCAAGGTTCATATCTTTCAGGGTACCAATAAAGCCTAAAACTATTGGCCCTTCTAGTCAACCAGAAGGAAACATAGTACACATAATGCACTATGCAGTCTCACCCGAGATAGCTCTAAATGGGTGGTTGTAAGACTCAGGTGTTTACAGCCTAGGATTGAGCGAGAGGATTGAGGATTGGTTGTAAGACTCAGGTGTTTATTATAACTTGCATTACAAACTGTTGTTATTCTTTTTTATATTTTAACCTCCATGGCATCTTTTCTTGATATCCCAATAACAATTAACCCAGCGATATAATAAATCATTCATTCATTACACATAGTGTTTAACTATTGAAAGTATGAAAAAGATATGCATGCATTCATCACATTACACAAGTATTACTATGGTTCACCCCCTCCTGGGCTATGCCCACAAATATTTGGCTCTTGGCTCTTATTATGGTAGTTCTTCAATTCTTGCATCATGTTCTTACAACTCTCCTCAGATGGGTAAGATCTATATGAGGCAAACTAGATTGCACCAGGCTCCTTGGCCTACGATCTAATCCTCAAGATCTACCTTCTCTCCTCCACTCTAGTTCAATCACTTTACAAAAAAATTTCACCTAATAAAAAACATTACATAAACCAACCAAACCCTCCCTATGATACCTGCGTATCTATATTTATATCTCTCGAGCTCTTCATCCATTTACACAAAAACCTTACAAAAACCATAACCCTACTATCATTATGTCTTCCTTCTCGACATGTGTGCTTTTCTTCCTTCCAGTTGTTGCCTCCTTCTTGCATGCACATGTGTTGTGATTGTTACCAGTTGTCTCTTTCCTCTTGCATTTTTTCTTTCCCATGATTTCTCTTCCAGCTATCATTCTTCTTTATGCACGCTTTCTTTCCCACTTCAGCCTACTGCCAACAATCTACATGATGTTCCACACACACAAAAGGTACAAATTGATTCTTTATATTTAGAACCCAATCAATTTGTGTGGTATCAATGGCTTTGTTCTCGCAAATCACTTTTCACTTGGACAATTTTCACGGAAGAAATGATAGCACACTATGAGGATACAAGGAGAAATACCTTCTTTAGCCAATTGATAAATCTCAAGAAAAAGAGTTTAGTTGCGGAGCACATTGAGAACTTCCAAAGATTGAATATAAAGGTAACAAATATTCCATATGAGAACGTGATTGATGAATTCATAGGAACTTTAAAGGATAACATTCAACATGAGGTTTTCCTTTGGGAACCCAAATCATTGGAGAATGCGTTCAAGGTGGCAAGAAATGTTGAAAGTAAAAATATGGCTATGGCTACTAGAAGGACCACTCCTAACATATATTGAGAGAATAATGTTCCTTCTTCTAAAACACCTCAACCTACAAGGTTGAAACCTCAACAATTGGAGGAAAGAAAATCAAAAGGTTTATGCTTTATATTTGACAACAAGTACAGTAAGGGACATAAGTGTGGTGAGAAGAAATTATTCTACATAGATTGTGAAGAGGAAGAACAACAAGAACAATAACAAGAACCATCTCAAGATGAAAACGTAGAAGAGATTTATTTTGAAGAGTTGACTCCCATGATATCATGTAATGCATTGGATGGAATTAGCACTTCTCAAACCCTCAAGTTCAAAGAATATATCAAAAAGAAAAAGGTAATAGTCCTAATTGATTCTGGTAGTACTCATAATTTCATTCACTATAAATTAGCCAAAGCTCTCAATTTCTTTATATATCCAGCGCCTGAGTTTCAAGTAATGATTACAAATGGATGAACTATAAATTGCTTAGGAAAATGCCATAAGATCAATCTTACAACGGGGGAATATGTAATGAATAGTCCAATGATTTCTATACCCATGGGTGGTGGTGATGTCGTACTAGGAGTCCAATGGTTACAATCATTGTGAATAGTGGCTTTTAATTTTCAAGAATTTTCATAAAATTTTCATTCTAAGGAAAGGAAATTGGCTTAAGGGGTATCACAGGGAAACCTCATAAGGTGATAATCTCTAATGGAATGACAAAATTATTGAAAACGGGGCAGCATGGTGTAATTGTACAACTATGCTCACTAGATCTTCCAAAATATAAGTCATTTATTCCCCTAGATCTCCAAGGGATCATTGATAGGAATTCCAAAGTATTTGAAGATATTCCCAGAGGTCTTCCACCCACTCGAAATCATGATAATGCTATTCCCCTAACTCTTGGGAGTGTTCCTTCTAACATCAAGCCTTACAGATACCCTTGTTCCTAGAAGAGTGAAATTGAGTGTATGGTTGAAGAAATGTTAGAGGATGAAATTATTAGACCTAGCCAAAGGTCTTACTCTGTACCAGTGGTAATGGTACTCAATAAAGAGGGTTCATGGAATATGTGTCTAGATTATAGAGAGCTCAAGAACATCACTATTAAAGATAAGTTTCCCATTCTCATCATTGATGAATTGTTAGATGAACTACATGGAGATATCTACTTCACAAAGTTGGATCTCCATTCAGGGTATCATCAAATTAGAATGAAGGAATTAGATATCCCAAAAACAAAATTCTAAACTCATGAAGGCCATTATGAATTTTTGTTCATTCCTTTTGGCCTTATGAATGCACCTTCCACATTCCAAGGGTTTAAGAATTCCATTTTCAATCCCTTCCTTCGAAAATTTATGTTAGTAATTTTTGATGATATACTAATGTATAGTAATTCTTGGGAGGATCATGTTCAACATTTTGACGAGGCGCTACAACTACTAAAGGAGCAACAACTATATGCCAAACCATCCAAATGTTTCTTTGGGATGAAGGAGGTAGAGTATTTGGGTCATATTGTATCTCATGAAGGCGTCATGGTAGACCCTAACAAGAGTAAGGCCATGATGGACTAGATGATTCCAAAAACATTGAAAAATCTTAGAGGATTTTTGGGTTTTATAGGTTACTATCACAAGTTTGTTCAGAACTATGGAAGAATAACAACACCTTTAATGACATTAACTAATAAGGATACATTTTCATGGAATCCATGGGAAACTCAATATTTTGAACAACATAAAGAGGCGATGTGCAAAGATCCTGTCTTGACCACACTAGACTTCACAAAAACCTTTATTATGAAATGTGATGCCTTGGGAAATGGCATTGGTTTTGTTCTAATGCAAGGAAGGCCCCTTGATTTTGAAATTCGACCACTCAAGGGAAAGGACTTACACAAACACATTTATGAGAAGGAAATGATGGAAATACTACATGAATTGAAGCAATGGTGGCCCTACCTAATAGGTAGGCACGAAAAGGTCAAAATAGATCATGATAGTCTTAAATACTTCTTGGAACAAAGACTATCTTCAGAAGAACAAAAAAAATGGGTGACCAAGATGTTGGGTTATGCTTTTAAAATCATTTACAAAAAAGGGAAGAAAAATTTTGTGGTAGATGCACTCTCAAGAAAGGATGAAGATGTTGAGGACTTGCTTTGTTCTATCTTGATCATCCAGCCCGATTGGATAATAGAAGTAAGGGATGAATTGAAGAATGATGAAAATGTTTTGACTCTCATTCAAAGGTTGCAGTAGGATTCCAGTGCATCAAATACATTACATGGAAAAATAATTCACTATGATACAAAGATCGCTTATATTTATGTAAGAACTCCCAACTCAAACAAAAGGTACTCTTGGAATTTCACACATCTTCAGTAGGAAGACACTCAAGATTTTTCTTCGATAGGCGGGCACTCAAGATTTTTGAAAACCTACCATAGGGTCAAGAAGGAATGTTTTTGGAATGGCCTTAAAAATGATGTTCAAAGGTTTGTGGCAGAATGTTTGGTTTTCCAACAAAATAAGGTGGAAACAATTAAGACCCCATTTATTTTACAACCATTATCCATCCCAAGTCAATGCTGGGAGGATTTTTCCATGGATTTCATCACAGTGTTATTGAAGACTGAAGGAAAGAGTGTCATCATGGTAATTGTTGATAGACTAACCAAGTGCACACACTTCTATGCACTCTCTCATCCTTTCAAAGATAGTATATTTTCCACCGCATTCATGGAGACAAATCAAAATCTACATGGAAGCCCAAAGATTATTGTAAGTGACATAGATCCCATCTTCACTGGACATTTTTTGACAAAATTGTTTTCTTTTTTGGGTACTCAATTGGTTCATAGCTCATCTTATCATCCTCAATCTGATGGAAAAACCATGATAGTGAACAAATGTCTCGAAGGATATCTTTGTTTCTTTGTCTCTGATAAACAAACACAATGGTTCAAGTGGTTACCCTTGGCAGAATTGTGGTATAACACTTCCTTTCATACTGCAACAAAAATGACACCATTTATGGTTCAAGCAATGGAATATCACATCGAGCATCAACAGCAAGTTCTTCAACTCTTAAAGGACAACCTGACCATGGCACAAAATCACATGAAACAACAAGAAGATCAACATCATAGTGAAAGAATATTTGAAGTAGGGGATTGGGTATTTTTATGACTACAACCATACAAACAGATGTCCCTCAAGCAAGCTAAGAAGGATAATAAATTATCAACAAAGTACTATGGCCCTTATTTTTATAAAAATAGGATCGCGGAGCAATAAAATAAAACAAACACGGAAATAAAACATAGAAGATACACAATAAAATAAAGACACAGATATACATGGTTCACCCAGTGTGGGATACGTCCACCATAGAAATTGGCAAGTCCTTCTTTTATTATTATCTAGCAAATGAATGGATACAACCTACAACAAACCTGTTGTAACTTCCTCTTCTTTCTCTCATAGTCTCCTATCTCAGAATACAATATTCGCAATGATACATAGCTGCAATACATTTCCTTCATCAAAAAGAGGGTTTCCTTCTAGGGAAAAAAACCTAACATAAGTTCTATTGTCATATCTATGACCTTATAATGAATGGTCCATATTTACAATGAAATTACAATATACATTTACAAGGTAATTTTTCCTTCAGGGGCTTCGCACCTGAAGCCCTTCCAGGGGCCCGCTTTCCCCCGAACCCCGCAGAGGGGGTAACCCCCCTCTACACTCCCCCGCATGGAGGAGTGTACATTCTTCCGAGGTGTAAATTATTCATGGGGTATAAACATGACTGAAAACAAAGACCTTTGAATAAGGAAGATAATCAAGCTCCACAACCAACAATCTCCCACTTGGAGACTGATCTCAACAACTCCACCGCTATTGTATATGTTGGACTATGAACCTTCTTGGACCTGGAAAATTTCTCATCTTCATCTTCATGCTTGAAGACCAACTGAAACTGAGAAGGAACTTAGTTTCTCCCTGGTTACTCCCTTAGTTAACATGTCTATAGGATTCTGGCTAGTGTGTATCTTTTCCAACTTCAAATGTCAATCTTCCAAGACAGATCGTATCAAATGGTACATGAGTTGTATATCCTTAGTCTTCAAATTGAAGGTTGAGTTCTTTTCAAGATGAATGGAACTCTCATTGTCACAATACAACCTTCTATTCTCCTACTTCTTTCCCAACTCCTCCATAAAACTTTGTAAACAAATCATCTCTTTACTAGCCTCTATAGCAGCAACATACTTTGCCTCTGTTGTTGAAAGTGAAACAACCTTTTTCATTTTCAAAATCCAGCTTACTATTGTTCCACCTATAGTAAAAACATACCCTATGGTGCTCCTCCTTCTATCTTTATCACCTACCATATATGAATCAACAAATCCCAATAGAAAAGTGTCTGAACTGCCAAAACATAATGCATGAGTAGAAATACCTCTCAAATTCCTAAGAATCCACTTTATTGCCTCCCAATGTTTTTTATCTGGATTGTTCATATACCTGATCACAACTCCCACTACATGTGCAATATCTAGTCTTATGAAAACCATCGCATACATTAAGTTGCCAACTGCTGATGAATAGGGGACCCTAGACATGTATTATATCTCCTCCTGTGTCTTGGATCACATATCCTTAGTTAATTTGCAATGGCTGGAAAAAAGTGTACTAACTGGTTTTTCATTCTGCATTCTAAAACTCTCCAACACCTTCTCTATGTACTCACCCTGAGACAATGTCAATTTGCGATTTTTCCTATCTCTTGTTATTCTCATACCAAGGATTTTATTAGCAGCACCTGAATCCTTCATCGCAAATGAATTGGATAATTTCTTCTTGAGCACATTTATATCCTGCATATTAGACCATGCAAAAAGCATGTCATCTGCATACAATAGAAAAATAATATAGCTTCCATTTTCTAGCATTTTAAAATAAACGTAGTGATCAGAATGACATCTACTATAACCTTGTTCTATCATAAACTTGTCAAACTTAAAATACCATTGCCTTGGACCTTTCTTTAGGCCATACAAGCTCTTCTTCAACCTGCATACCAAATTCTCCTCTCCTTTGACCTCATACCCCTGTGGCTGCTACATATAAATATCTTCCTCCAAATCCCCATGGAGAAAAGTTGTTTTTACATCTAACTGTTCAAGATGCAAATATTCTACTGCCACGAGACTTAAAATAGTCCTAATTGAAGTCATTTTAACAACAGGAGAAAATATTTCATAAAAATATATATCTTTTTTTGTGCAAACCCCTTTACAACAAGTCTAGCCTTATACCGTTTTTTTCTTCCATCTTCTTCCTTCAACCTGGAAACCAATTTATTTTGCAATGCTCTTTTTCCTGCAAGAAACTGAACCAAGTCCCAAATTTGGTTATTTAGCAAGGAATCCATTTCCTCTTTCATGCATTTATCCCACTTCTTTATGGTGTCTACCTGCGTTGCCTCTTCATAACATTTTGGTTCACCAGAATCAATCAAAATAAATAATACAATGAAGGAGAGTATCGTTCAGGGGGTCTACTTAACCTGGTATATCTTATAACAACACTTGTAGGAGTTTGAGGTATCTGTTGATCATGTCATTTTACATTTAATTTTCTGGTACCTTTGGAATTTATTTTCCAGTGATCTCTTAAAGCACTATGTATTATGGTTTTTCTTTTTTCTTGTTTCTTTCCCTACAACTGATCTTTGTACATGACCTTCTCATTGAATATGACATCTCTACTCCTAATGATTTTTTTATTTTCATAATCCCATAAGCGATAACCAAAATCATTAACACTGTATCCAATAAAGGTACACTTCTTGGATTTTTCCTCAAGCTTTGTTCTAGTTTCTTTATCAATATGGACAAATGATTCACGACCAAAAGTCTTAAACAAGGAATAGTTTACCTTTTTACCTGTCCATGTCTCCTCTAGAATTATACCATCCAAAGAGCTTGAAGGTCCTCTATTTATTAAGTAAACAACAATATCTACAACATATGCCCGGAAATGTAAGGGCAAACCAACATGCAATCTCATACTCCTTGCACGCTCCATGATTGTCATATTCATCCTTTCTGACACACCATTTTTTTGTGGTGTTCCTGGAACTATCTTCTCTCTATGAATCCCATGGTATGAACAATAATAATCAAACTCCTTTCTGCAATATTCACCTCCATTATCTAATCTGAGACACTTCAACCTTTTTCCTATCTCATTCTCAACCAAAGATTTTCATTTCTTAAAAGTAGCAAAAACATTAGATTTTTGTCGAATGTAATAAAACCAAGTTTTTCTAGCTTCACCATCAATAAAAGTAACATAATAATGAGAGCCACCAAGATATGATACATGATTCGGTCTCCATACATCTGTATACACAAGCTCCAACCTTTCACTCTTCTTTTCTTTTCTGACTCTGAGAAATATGACTCTCTTATGTTTTCCATAAACACAATGCTCATAGAAATCCAAATCAATTTGTTTAAGATCTGGAAACAAATTTATTTTGTGAATTATATGCATCCCCTTCTCACTCATGTGTCCAAGCCTATGATTCCACAGTTCTATATCCACTCCTATAGAATCTAAAGAGATAGAAGAGTCAGTATTATGAGTACATAAATGCAATGTACCTACCTTCTCTCATTTTGCTATCACCAATGATCCTTTGGTGACCTTCAACACCTTGTCTATAAATATGGATATACAACCTTCACTTTCCAACTGCCCTGTTGAAATTAGATTTTTCCTTAGATCTGGAACATGTATTACCTCTTTCAATAACCATTAGTTTCCACTGCTTTTCTTTATTTTTACCTTTCCCATTCCAACAATTTTTCATAGTGCATCATCACCCAAATGAACCTGTCCAAAATCACTTTGAACATAATCTAGAAAATATTTCATATGGGGTGTGGCATGAAATGAAGCCCCTAAAGAATCAAAGCATCTTGTAACACATCACCTGTTACATTTGCTTCCTGATTTTTCTCCTCATGTCCATCTCTTTGTCTCTTTAGAGCTCTACATTATTTCTTCATATGTCCTTTGTTCCCACAATTCCAACACTCTATCTTTCCAAATATGGATTTGGATCTTCCCTTCCTAGAATTCCCATGATTCCCTGAGCCCTTTCCTCCATCCTTTTTTCCTCCCCCGTTCTCCATGTTTAACGCATTACCTGATGTCTCACTTGTGATTTTCCATCACATTTCCTCACTAAGGATAACACCAACAACATCCTCAAACTTCAAAGTGTTTGAACCAGAGATAGAGTTACTTAAATCCATTACCAAGATGTTTGTTGGGCTATTTAAGTGTTGTAATAAAGTCCCACATAAATGTCAACTAGGTTCGTAAACTGATGAACTGCAAGCACAATCTGTGCATGAAAATGACAGAAGTGTATCCTAACTTATATTTCAAGAAGCAAGAGAACTAGGTAACCTACTAATCATGCATGAACTTAAGAAAAGCAACCACTACTCCACACAGATAATCAATAACCAATATAAGGAATCAACTACTTAAACTGTATTTATGTATAAAAATAAATCATCTATTTATCAATGTGGGAAAAGAATGAGAAACAAAATGAAAACATAATATAAATTACTCAGGCAGATGCCTATATTAATCAACAGTATGGATCCATTCACGTCTCCATGTAATTGTGTTACTGACCTAGAATAAGACTAATCATATTGAGAGTAATTCCTAATGACTAATCCTATTCTTAACCTAAAATTCTTACTTCACAACAAGTAGGACAGACTACAAGGTGATACTACATTATTACCCACAAAAAACAAATCGGTATGCAGGGGAATGACTTTGAAAGAGTCTTGCCACAAATATTGATACTTGAATTAGTGGGTGAAGCAACAAAATAACAATATTTTGTAAAGAAAACTTACAACTACCAATAAGGAATGTGAACACACAGTATGAACTCTATTAAAGCAGAGTCGTCACATCTCTTCTCAGAGATAATCCACCACCATTCCAACAAGCTTGTTTTCCATTGCATTTTACAGTTTCAGCTTATTTCCTTATTGAATAGAAAACCAGTTTTACTGTATCTCTGTTATTTTGTGTTAAGAACCTGTTAATAATCTGTAGTTGTTTCATTATGCTCATAAAATCCAGATCAGTGGTATCAGAGCAGTTTTCTCCTTATCGTCTTAATGCATGTCCCCAACGAGGTCGGAGTACAAAGAGTTGGGTCTCGAGCTTGTTTCTCTTGAGGACAAAATCTCTCGCATGCCCAAGCGACCTCTCATGGCAGGAGAAAATAAAGATGATGGGATAGGAGATCCTTTCAAAATGTTGCTTGAGGAAGCCCTCACGCAACAAAGGAACGATATGATGGATAGTTTCACACAAATCCTTCGATGACTACCAACAGGTGACGCATATTCTTCGAGCGGACGCGCTACCCCCTTCATGGTACAAATAAACTTTGATATTCCTATATTTGAAGGTCATATAGACGCAAATGTTGTAGACAAGTGGTTGAATCTAATAGAAGGGTATTTTTATGTCCATAACTTTTCGAATAGAGAAAATATTACTTTTGCACTCCTCAAAGTCGTTCCCCATGTCAAAGATTGGTGGGAAACTTTCTGTGAGAAAAAGGAAACAAAGGAGCCCTCATTATTTATAGTCACGACCACCTGGGAATCCTTCAAGGATGTTATTAAGGAACAATACTACCCTGTCAGAAGTTATGATTACTTGTATACCAAATGGACAACACTATGGGAAGAAAGAGACCAAGTAGTGCCAGATTTCACAAATATATTCCATACCTTGCGCACCAAGTTGGGTATCAAATATTCAAAGCAACATCTAGAGCTCAAGTATCGTGGTGCTCTGCATAGATACATCCAGACTGAAATAGAATTTTTGTACATCTCATCCTTGGGTGTAGCCTACTGATATGTCGTTAAAATCAAGCAGAATCTAAAAAAACGACGTGACAATTTGGGCCTTGGAACCCCTCATAAAAAAATCTAGAAAGGGCGGCCCCAACCCATAGAACAAAGGACAGAGAAAGTATGGAAAATATCAACACAACCAGTCCAAGCCACAAGAAAACAAGGACACCGAAAAGACAAAGAAATACACAGGGAAGTGGTGTGACTTCCATAAGAGCCCTTGGCATAACACTGTCGACTGCCGCTCAAAGCAGTCGCTAGTGGCCAAAGTGAAAGCCTATGAATCAGATATGGATTCTAAATCTAACTCAAAACCAGAAAAGGGAAGAAATATGATTGATGTAGAACCCAATGTCACCATTACTACCACCAAGCTCCAGCCTAGTGAACCAGACGAGCCAGAAGAAGGAGAGCGCCTCTTCCATTCACAGATGTGGGTAAGAGGCACCCCACTGCACTTCATCATTAATAGCAGTAGACAGAAGAACCTAATCTCAGCAGAGGTCGTCAAGTGGCTAGCCTTGCCAAAAACACCACACCCACAACCCTATACCATTGGATGGATCTTCCAAGGAAGCGATCTTTGCATCAGCCAACAGTGTCGATTGTTGTACGGCATCAAGCCCTTCAAAGACGAGGTATTTTTTTATGTTTCTCCTCTCAAAAATTGTGATGTTCTTTTGGTCCAACCTTATTTATGGAAACGTCGTGTTGTATATGAGTCTAGGCCTCGTAGTGTTATTATTACATTGAACAGGAAATTGTACAGGATACTAGAGGCAGTCCCACCTAGTGTTATTTTCTTGATCTCTACTAAGAAATGTAGGAAGGTCATCTCTCATACGGGGAATTTTGTCTTCTTCATGATTCTCTCTCAGAATGAGAGAAAGATCATAGCCACATCCAGGGTCTCTGTGATCGACCTATCCACATAGCAAAAGAAAGTAGATAAGGTCATGGAAGAATACTCGGATATCTTCTCCTCACCTACCGGAGTACCTCTGCACTGCCAGGTCAAGAACCCCATCGATCTGACCCCTGGTGCATTGATGCCCAATGGGCTACTCTATTGTATCTCTCTATTAGAGAATGATGAGATCAAGCGATAGATCGAAGAACTGCTTCACAAGGGGAACATATGTCCCAGCTCATCACCTTGTGGGAGCCCAAACATGTTGGTACAAAAGAAATATGGAACCTAGTGACTTTGCATTGATTATCGGGATCTAAATAAAATTACAGTTAGAAACTGGTACCTGATTCGCTGAATTGAAGACCTCCTTGATCAACTCACAGGGGCCAAATACTTCATTAAGATTGATTTGAAGTCTGGCTACCACTAGGTCCCGATAGAACAGACAGATATATGGAATACCACCTTCAAGTCAAAGGAAGGCCTTTTTGAATGGTTGGTCATGCCCTTTGGTTTGACAAATGCTCCAACCAATTTCATGAGGATGATGGAAGATATCCTGCAACCATTCACCAATTATTTTGTAGTGGTGTATCTGGATGACATTCTCATTTATAGCAAGACTTGGATTGAACACTTGCAGCATATTCAACGAGTTTTGCACACCTTGCGATAGCACAAGCTATACGCCAACTTGGAAAAAGTATCCTTCGGCATGGATAGGGTCCATTGCCTAGGCTACATCATTGATCAACATGGTGTACATGTGGATCCATCCAAGATCCAAGTCATCCATGACTAGCCAGCCCCAACCACACTCACTGAGCTTTGGAGCTTCTTGGGCCTTGCCAATTTCTACTGCAAGTTCATGTTAGGATTCTCCCATATTGCATGGGCCCTCAGCCAAATAACCAGGGGTGGTGGTAAGGATAAATTTGCATGGGTCTGGTCCCAAAAACAAGCGTTCGATGATTTGAAGCAACGCTTGTGCTCATCCCCCGTACTTTCACTACCATACCTGCAATATCCCTTTGAGATCAAGACATATGCTTCAGAGTATGATGTGGGTGCTATTCTCATTCAGAATGGCCACCCTGTGGCCTATCATAGTGAGACACTATCAGATGTTGTCTGTAGGTACCCTACTTACGACAAATAAATGTACTACATTGTGCAATCTTGTCGCTAGTGGAGACATCACATTCTTGGGAAGGAGACAATCATCCACACTCATCATAAGCCACTACAATTCATGAAGACACAAGGAAAATTGCAGAATGACCGCCATCAAAAGTGGTCCACATACTTGCATAAATTCCACCTCAACATCAAGTATAAAACATGAAGCACCAATCATATCGTTGATTTCCTCAGCAAACAGCCAGTCACGGCACTCACCACGGTGCTAGAATCTTGTGGCCATGAGACCTCTGTATGGCCCCAACTCTATGAGACAGACCCGAACTTCGCCACCACCTACCAAATGTTGGGTGCAAATTCATTTTTCGATAATTTCCATCTTCTTAACGAGTTTTTATGTCGTCTAGGCCATATCTATGTTCCATAAAGTGAGTGAGTGAAGCTGATCTGGGAAGCCCACTACAGTCGGGTGGCTGGACACTTCGGTGTCAAAAAGACAGTGGCGATGCTATAGAAACATTTCTACTGGTCGAAACTTCGATCAACAGGAGGTTAGAAAGTATATCAGGTCCTGCACTGCCTATTGTTGTCAGGGAAATCTCCTTACAGACTAGCAAATAGGGTTAGACTTTGCATGCAGATATTTCCTAGACAAAATTTACTTTCTGCCTTCATCCCCAGACTTAAATCCCATTTCTTTTTAGTAAATGCAATGTCTAGATCAACCTACCTCATTTTGAGAATTCGATGTCAATCCCTTGTCATACTTGATTACTTGTTCGCATTTATCCTTTCCAACGCTGACCTGCATACAAGACAAGAAACAACTACACATGCATACTACCTATATAATAATGGGTTAGAAATTCAAACATGTACTTAGCAATTTATGAATAACTCGTGAATTGGGACAGGAAAAGTACTTTCTTTATTACTTTGAATGAGTCAACTTACAAGAGTTGAGATAGGCCACCGCTCCACGAACCTGATCCTGGGCTCCTCTTCAATTGTCCTCCAACTGCTTTTCTTTGTATCTCCTTTGGCACAAGGAAAGGCTAAAGGGTTGAGACAATGGGAATACGCAAATGGGCAGCGTTTATTTGCTATATTTTCCTTCTCCAAATGGGACCCCTACCCCTTCTTTTATAGGCTAGAAGGAGCTAGGTATTTGGATGAACCCTCGGCCATGGATGGTCAGGAGTTTCAGTTAACTCACCCATATATTTTGTGATCCATTGGCAACTTTCCTTTTTTCGTTCTTTTTTTGGTCCACGCAGGCTGTCTTAGGTCAGCCAGCGTGTACACACGTGTAGTAATGGCATAGGGCGCATGGGCCTTTATAAAAGAGGATTTTCAAAGAGTTGTTCAACAGTTCTTTGGAAAAGAAGGGATCTGAGATGGCCTGATGCTAGGTGAGTAGATATGGTGCAATTTAGGGTTATAACAGATGCCCCCTAATGTGTGAGGTTAGAAGAGTATCTGATGGCTGAAATACATTACCAATCTTTACTGATGTGCCGAACAACTGAGCCCAAGGATCAGGAACTGGGAGGTTTCGTCTGCAAAATAAAAAATGTCTCACCAAGGTGGGCATACCCATTCTTGAGATAAAATAGAATCATGGCTACCAATCAAATACACTATAGATCCATTTCATATAAATATATAAAGAGTAGCCGTGAATAATACACAGCGGAGCTACATCTCAAAATCGAAAAGATATACATATAGAGTATCCATCTTCTAGAAGCCAATATGTCCTGATGGTTGGAGATGAGATCTTCAGAGCTCAAGAAACAACTTCAAAATATTCAAAACTCAGGTAGGAGTGTAATATGAGTGTATGAATGCACTACCCAGAGGTCTTCAATGACTCGTCGATCATGGACTTGATAATCTTGATGATCAGACTGAAGGCTTCAGTGATTCTGAAAAAGGACTTGATTGGATGTTCAGGATGGTCGGGTATGAGGATAAGAGACATGTTGCAGAGGGGCCAACTCAGGCTTGGTGACAAACTTCCCTTGGATAATAGCACGACAAATGATGAGACTCAGGCAGCATGGCATTAATCATAAGTCTATGAAGCAAGAGGCAATGCAAACTCTCCATTTGTTTGGAAGGATAACCAAATGGTGGAGGACACAACTCTCTATAGCGAGAAAAAGCTTCCTAAGGTCGTACTAAATCCCATAGTCTGATGAACAAACGGATAGATGTGCTTTATCCAAGGGCGACTCATTATGCTGCCAATAAAGAAAATACTTTTCCCTTCCTATTTTTGGGGTATATTTGATTTTTCTTTTTCTTTTTCAATAGTTATGGAAAAAAGAATAAAGGAATATTACATTACAAAGGAGGAATGAGTGTTGAAAACATACAAGTTCAAGGCACAAGGACAAGACTGATGTTCAAAATAATGATACTCGGGAAAAAATCCTCCAGGGGCCAGGGGTGTTAAAATGGAGAAGCAAACTGGTACAAGGTTGATATATAAGGTATGAAAATGAGGTTAACAAACACACAATGGTAACGTCCTTCGATGTAAGTTTAATGAGCCCAGAGAAGGTGAGCTCGGTGGTTTTTCATGTTTAGAGAGTGTGAAAAAACATAAGAGGAGACTCCATTGGGGAACCTTTTTCGAAGATAGTCTAGTCGGTTCGAAAAAGGGTAAACTAGCACCTATAAGACATCAATTCAAAACCATTTTAACGAGTGTGACAAGGACAAGATCACTCAACTATTTTTTCATTTTTAAGGAGTTTGAAAAAAGATTAACTATGGACTCCATCAGGAATGTTCTTCTGGACCAATTTAACGAGTGTGAAAGAATAAGGTCACTCGACAATCTTTTCAATTTTAGGGATTCTGAAAAGAGCTTAACTATGGACTCTGTTGGGGTTCCTTCTTCGTAAGTTTAGTCCCTCGGGCCCGAAAAAGGGATAAAATTATACCTGAGAGTACTCTTCTATAAATCTGAAATTCCATAGAGTATACCTTTGTTCGTACAGTTGATCATCCGGACCGAAAAATGGGTAAACTACCGTCGGACAGACGTGACTTCAAATTTTAGTTTAACGAGCGTGAAAGGCCACAAGATCGCTCAACAATATTTTCATATTTAGAGGGTCTGAAAAGGGCTTAAAAGAAGACCTGTTATATTTTGGGAGTCCTAAGGGTGAGGTCAAGAGTGAAGAAGAATCATGCAAATGAGGCTCAAACTCATATTCAGGAAAAACTACAAGGACTCCCGAGCCTATAGTGTTGTAGAGACAGCATGAATACCATAATGCAACCAGGATCTACCTAGGGCATCCATGTTTCGGTAGGCTCTACCACCAGGTTGCGACACTTCTAAAGTAGATATGATGGTTCCATGTCACAATCTGATGGGATTGATCCTATGGAAAATGAAAAAGACAATGAGATACAAAAATCAGAGTAGAAACCTAACCTATATGCTCAAGTTGATCATCGGAAAAATTTTCATGGACCGTCAAAATTTACTCAAAACTCAAAAAAAATGTCCCAATACCTGATCAAATCCCTCCCATATAACTCCTTGCATCAGGCGTCCCACGCACAGATGAAATGTGTTGTCCAGTGCTTGAATGCACAAATTTTCGACTGGAGTACTACACTGTTGGAGTGTATGAAGAGGCAATTGATAGATTGTCGTCAGTGGACATAGAGGAACTTCGGGTTCGGGACAATTTTGTGTTCGTTCTTTTTTGAGAGAGTTCCAAGTTTTAGTCCTCGGGTAGTGGTATGAGGACTTCAGGCCTCCTTTCCTGATGTGTGTAGATGGGCAGTATTACTTTCGCGATAGGGTGGTGGAAGGACCAATGAGTCCTTTGATGATGACTTTTTTGCATGGCTGTCACGGAAGATCCTGGTTATAGAGGACTACCCTATGCCGGGATTAATTTTTCGAGAGACCCAGAGATACCAATACCTCTTGGTGAGGAGTGAGGAGAGATGGGTAATTCTCCACCTTTGTAGTTTTTTTTTTGTTGTATATGTAAATTTTATGTTGTTTTTGTTATATATATCATTTTTTTTGTTATGCCAGAGTATTTGATGGATATGTGTTCATTATGTGTAGACGTGGGACCAATGCGACCTGTCGATTATGCAAGGAATAGGCGTCATCCTCGGCTAGGGGCCACAACCACTGCTTCCAGGGGAACAGTAGTAGTAGGAGACCTCCCAGCCGGGGAGGCTAAGAGGGTACTTAGATGAGTTGAGCGGAACTTTACTGCACTCACTCGCACAGTTCCGATGGCAGTGATTGAGGACTTGCCGCCATCCATGCAGCCTCATGTAGTGGGGGCACCTCGGACATGGGTCCGATTGTTTATGCATTTATCCCATACTTTGGACCAGTATAACAGGGCCCATAGGCCCTGAACTTAATTAGACATTTTACGTGCCACAAGCACTACTTCTATATTTTTTTGAGGGCTTAAGCCCTGTTACTCATTATTGGTCCTATTTTTGAGGCGCTTGCATCCATCTATGTACTCTGGTTACTTTATGATATTATATATGTTTTTTTGGTCTTTTGTGTCTTATGGATCACGTGTGCAAAAATATATTTACATGCTTATGTCAATGTTCTTTCATATGTGTGCAAGATGCCAATCTAAAATTTGATTAGCTAGAGTATCTGTAACTTGGTTTAATCTCCTAAGAACATGAAAATATGTAATATAATCAAAGTTTCATTCCAAGAGATGTACCCTAAGGAAACGTCGGTGTAAATTTGGATCATGGACCTAGCACACTCTATTTAACTGAGACACAACCAGTTGAGCGTCGAGATAGACCTGGGGATGAGAGATACCCAATGACAAAGCATCACGAAGTAACTCAATAACTACACTATACTCGGAAACATTATTTGTGGTGTCACCTAAGCATATACCTCCGGAAGATAACAACTGGCCTTGAGGTGTAAAGATTACCCAAGTTGCGGAGGAAAGCCTCCGAGTGTGTCGACTAGCACCATCTGCATACCCAACGAACACCTCAGAATCACTTGACATCTACCACAGTGACAAAAGATAACATCAATGATATGTCCATAACACTTAAAAGAAACTAAAAAGTGATAGTATAAAGACTATACGTATGTTACAAAAAGTTACCCACAGTGACCTACCTATGAGTAATACTTCTTGAGGTAGAGCCCATTTCTAGGCTCCACCAAAGCATTCCCTTCGAAATCAACTAGACGATAGGTGCCCTTTTTTAATACATATTTTATGATGAAGGTCCCAAACCACATGGGTTTGAATTTGCCTGCCCCCAGGGGATCCTTATCTTGGTCATAGACCTGGACAAGGTCACCTTCAGAGAAAATCCAAGGAAGAATAGACCTATCATATTGACACTTGACCTTATGCTTGTGAGCCTCGTTGGCCAGGGCCGCATCACGATGCTATTCATTGAGCTGCTCAAGGTATACTAACTGTTCTTCGAGTGGAGAAGTGTCTGGCAGTAATTGTACTGCCAATTTTAGAGACGAGATCTGGCATTCGATGGGCAAGACTGCCTCCAGCCCATAAATGAGTTGAAAAGGTGAGAAACTGGTTGCAGTCTTAACAGATGTTCGGTAAGCCCATAATGTCGAGTATGACATCAAATGCCAATTTGACTTGGCTAAGTTGATAGTTCATTGTAGAATAGTCTTAAGAGTTTTGTTTACAGCTTCCACCTGCCCATTAGCCTGGGGGTAGTAGGGTGATGAATGTTCTTGTCGTAACCCAAGATTTGATGTTAATTGGGTCATCATCTGATTCTGAAAGTGACTACCATGGTTAGTGACAATCTCCCTCGGGACGTCGAACCTTGCTATAATTTGGTTGAATAAAAAGAGAGTTGTAGTCTCTCCATCATCTTTAAACGTCGGCATAGCTTCGACCCAATTTATGAAGTAGTCTACAGCTACGATGATATAGCAGTTCCCCCTTGCTGAAGGGGGGTTGCAAGTAGTGTAATCAAACCCCCATTTGGTGAAGGGTCCAACTGTGATGATGGGAAACATGGGAGAAGGATGGGCCCTCATCTTCTGAGAGAAGATTTGGCACGAATGGCACTTCTTGACCGATTCGATACAATATTTGATAAGTGTCGGCCAGAAGTAACCTGGATGTAGAATATTTTGGGTTGTTGCCAACCTAGACAAATGACCACCACAAGCTCTGGTATGGAAATCGTTGAGCATGATAACTGCCTCCTCATGAGTGAGACATCGATGTAGGATGAAGTCTACACCTCTCTGATACAACGTATCATCGAGTATGAGATAATTCTTAGCCTGATGGCGTATACATCTAGGCTCATCACGAGAAGAAGAAGTGGGGCACTTCAAAGTCTAGAGATAGATAAGTATATCTCCATACCAGGGATCTGAAGATGTGATCAAAAACATATCTCCCCGGATAGGTGATTCTTCAAGCACAACGTCACCTGACTCAACTGGAAGTTCCAAAATAAGCTCTGTGAAGACCAGTGACTTTTTGGACTTTGCTGAAACAAAGTCTAAGTCAAAATCCTGGAGGATGACTATCCATCTACTGATTTTTCTGCCTATTACCCATCGTGTTAACATGTACTGGAATGGATTTACGACAACAATGACGGTGGTCTTGCGAAACAGAATGTAATGATGGAACCGTTGAACAACATGAACTGTTGTCAATGCAATTTTTTTGATATGAGAATAATTGAGTTTTGGTCCTAAGAGGCCTCGGCTCAGGTAATATATCACGTATTATGAGAACAAGTCATCTTCCTGAACTAAAACCATGCCAATGGTTGACTCTGCTACAACTAGATATAATAAGAAATCTTTGTTATAGTTAGGTGGTTGGAGCAGAGGGGTAGTTGTGAGGACATGTTTTAATGCGTCAAAAGAGGGTTGAGCGGTATCGTCCCAGTAAAAAGGGACGTCTTTCTTTAGTAGGTGCATAAATCCCTTGGTGATTTTGGCATAGTTGGCGATGAAGCATCGTAAAAAGTTCGCCTTGCCTTGTAGACTCTGAAGTTGAAGGATTGTGCACGAGGGGGGGCAACTGGATTATTGCCTCCACCTTGAGAGGATCGACCATGATTCTTGTTGTTGATACAATGAAGCCTAACAAACGTCCTAACGTTATGTAGAAGCTGCACTTGTTTGGATTCAAGTGAATCTGAAAGTAGCGATAATGTTCGAAGATAAGTCTAAGGTGTGTGGGATGATCCGTTCTCTTGCGAGATCATGATGCTAAATCATCTATATAGGCCTTGACTATATGCATGAGGTCATGGAAAGAAAAATACATGACCCACTGAAAGGTTGCTCCAACATTTTTAAGACCAAAAGGCATCTTACGATATGTGAATGTACCCCAAGGACAAATGAATTTCATTTTGTGTTGGTCTTCGGGTTTGATTTGTATTTGATTATATCCCGAAAAACCATCCATGAAAGAAAAGGCTTTGCAACTAGCACATTCATCAATGATATGGTCAATGAATGGTGTTGGAAAATTATCTTTGGGACATGCCTTGTTCAAATCACAGAAATCGGTACATACACGAATCGTGCCTTGTTTTTTATTGATCGGCACAGGATTTGACACCCATTGAGTCAAATGGATAGGATAGATAAAACCTGCCTTTAGCAATTTCTCAACCTCAACCTTAATGGTTGTTGCTTTCTTAGGATTAACTGGATGAATCTTCTGCCAAACAGGCTTGGCATCAGGATACATTGTGATCTCATGTTCAACTATTTTTGGATCGATACTTGGCATTTCCTCATAAGACCAGGCAAAAATGTCACGGAATTATTTGAAAAGATCTGTGTATATTTGAATCTCTTCGAGGGAGCAATCCACTCCGACGAAGACATTCTCCATGATGCCAAGGTTTCGAGAGATATTGATTGGTATAGTTTCAGCGATAGTTTCCATATTGCCCTCAACATAAATTTCATGTGTAGCTAAGAGATTAATAGGGCACGACTAATCTCCCGTCATGGTTATGGTGAATTCTCCTGCTTCGATTCAGCTTAACTCTGGGAGAAAATATGGTATGTGATGAAGATATTCCCAAGGTTTGTCCGGACTAGTCATTGCTTCGATTACTGCTTCATCAGAAGGAAAGACTAAGTCTAACAAATTGGTGTTAGCGAGAGAACCCTGAGCCCAAATAGGCTCTAGAAGTGGATCTAACTCTTGTACAGGAGTCAGATCAGTGTTAGTTGAAGCTTGTTGGACTAAAGAGTACGCTAATTTAGCTACATACAAGGGCATGGACATGCCTAGGTGCCCTGTCTCATCCATCGGGGCCAATGCGGAAGGAAGTATCTAGGGATCCTCGAAGTAAGTTGTGTGGAACGACAAAACTTGAAAAATTTCAACCTTATGGATATAAATTTGATGTCGTCGTGAGGGGGTGGGTAATCAAAGGTACCCATCAAGGATGGGCACAAACCAAATCCTACGTTAATGACACTTGGTTGAGGATTATCAATCATCAGGACCGTGGATACCCCTAAAGCAGGGTCAGGTCTGGAGAAAGACAATTGATCGATGGTCACTATCTGGCCCTCGTGTGGAAACAACAAGACCCAGAAAACCATAGCAACCACAACTTGCATAGAATAAGTCCAACTCCTTCCTAATAAGAGGTTATAGTTGAGGGGAGCATCGACTACCTCTACTTCGACACACATGGTCTTCCCTCCTAACTGCACGAGGAAAGAAGGAACGATGCCATGTGGTCGAAATGAACAACCGTCGAAAGCAATGAGGAGAGTAGGTGATGGAGACAAAATGGGCTGGCCAGTGGCCTTCCAACATGCTAACGACATAACGCATGTCGAGGAACCCTCATCAACCACCGTGCAGAAGATATTTCGAGTAAAATTTTTCGTGGGATAAGCCACTACTAATTGAAACGCTACGTGGTAAGGAAAATGAGGCTTTAAGTTGGTTGTATCCAACATGATTGTACCCAGATTACAAGTATCGGTAGAGCCTAAAGTGGTTAACAAGGCTTTCCTCTGAGAAGGGCAGCTTTGGAGGACTTCCAAAGAGGACATCACACAAGGGGTTTGTGATAAATCCTCCACCATACAGTAGTTCTAGGCGGCCCTTGCATTTGGGTTATGAGAATCTTTTTTAAATGCACCTTTTGGAATGCATGTCATTGTTTCTCCCAATGTATTCTCAATCTGTAGAGGAAGAGATGGGAGGTCAGCTTCTTTACCCTTCTCAGAAGTGCTTGGTTTACTATATTCATGCACTCTAGTCGATATAAAAGCATCACCCCTAACCATATATATGTTCACGGATGTGGGGTTATTCAGAGGCAGATAGGGTTCTTGGATGCCCCCTTCTGTGCTTGCAGAGGCTTGAGTTAGATTTTTCCCATGTTGAAATGGATTAGTCAACACCGCCTATTGTTGTTGCGTGACAAATGTTTGTGCCTCTACAAGTCGAGGACATAGATGGGTTAGGTGGTCTTCCGTGCACAAGTTGCATGGATACCTCACCTTCCATTTTTTCAGTGTTGTCCCCACCAGCATTATCGGTGGGTTTTTTATCCCCCTTACCCTTCTTTCATTGTTTTTTCTTCCCTTCAGGCTGCTGGGTGGTCTTTGGGTTAGTTGACTGCACTGTGTGTACCTCCGACGTTTTGGTAGGGGAAGCAGCCAAAGCAGTAGTTTGGCTGGCCACTATGTGTTGTATAGATAACTATTGCAACTACTTCGTCAATTGCTCAGCGGGCTTTGTTTGTGCTAAACCAACAATACCATCAACATGTGGTCCAACTCTCTGTCTAGTTTTATCCAGTATTTAACATGGCGCATCTGGCAAGATGTTGTATAATAAACTAGACTGAGAATAGATGAGCTCAAACTATTGAGCCCTCATGATGGCGTCTTCTTCGGAGAAAAATCCTGACGTTGCAACGTCTTTGGATAACTGCGAGACCAAAGACTTAAGGAACCACTCAAGAAGGAATGATGGTGGGACTGGTAACTAGATTAAACTCTTCTGGCATCTCCATTCTTGGATGTGATTAGAGATATGGTCCACTGTTGTCTGTTCGAAATTGGTGAGAATCTCTATGCCAGCGTCATATCTCACAGGTAACTGGAAATGGTTCAGGAAATCCATCACCAGTTTGCGAAAATAAGAGTATCTTGAGCGATCGAGCTCAATGTACCATTTCGTGGCACTCCCAATGAGAGTACATTGAAATAATCGCAACTGTACGAAGTCATCTTTCAATGAGTTAGATGATCACCAAAGATGAAAGGTAGTCACATGATCTCCTAGATCTTCATTAGGTTTGGCTTCGAACTTTGGGATGTCCGAAGGAAACTTTGTTGGCATAGGAGGCCAACGTGGATCATGACAAATAGGGTCATTCAACAACCTTGACAAATCTGGCAAGTGCAAAGTCACCAGGAAGGGAATTTTGGGTTGTTGGTGATAACCTAGGAAAAAGGGGCCTGGAGTTATACTGGCACCAGGTTGCCAGGAAAATTTTGACTGCTGGCCTGGATTCTGATAGAAACCATGGCCCTGGCTAGCATATGGATTTTTCATATGTGGAGACATCATTGGCTGATTTCCCAAATAGGACATAGATTGTTGGGCATGCATTATATTCGAAGGACTTTGGGAAGGTTTACCCCATGCCAGTCCTGTGGGGATAGGCATAGTAGTTTTTCTAGGGTTCCATTGACTGTGGAAATAATTACCCCAGATCGACATTCCGAACGAGGGAACAGATCCCTGCCAAGAATTCCAAGGTCTTGCTATGGAAGAAGTTCCTAGGTTTTCCCCCTGTGCAGGAATAGTACCTTGCATAGGAGTAGATTGTCCAAAAATGGGGTTTCCCCCAGTCGAGAAAGAAGATAACGATAAGGTGTTGTTACCAAATGTTTCATTCAAATAAAATGGTGTCGAACCTACCAGCATACTATGCGAAGGTGTTCCTTGACTCCCCACTCCAAATAAACTATTGAGTGTAGGTTGCCCGACGGATGGCTGATGAGAGCCGCCAAGTGAAGGGGACGAATGATGGATATGACCTCCTCCATAAGGGAAAGAGTTAAAAGGATCAAGAGTGCCCCCCATGTGACCATGCAGAGGAGAACTAGAGCTCCCTGCCCCCAGACCTAAAGTCTGTAAAGTGGAGTAAGAAAGTACATGACTTGTACCCGGACTAGGCATCCCGTATGAGAACAGAGGGCCTGTCACACTTGGTGTGAAAGGGATTGTGGCCGCCGCCAAAGACGGGATTGGACCACTGTGCAATGTAGAAATGGTGAAGACCATGGTGGCTTGGACTGACGATGGTGGGTTAGGAGGTGAAATATCTCCTGTGGTGACAACCGTAGTGGGAATTGAAGAATTCCCAGAAGGAGTAACAACATTTGTTTCCATTGTTGTGTGCAACACTGTCTGGTGCTCGTAAAATTGAATTGGTATGATGAAAGGTGCCAAGAAATTAGTGGTTGGGGTTTCAACTGGGCCAAGAGCGGTTGCTTCAAGGTCCAAAATGATCGATTCCTCCAGGGGTTGGTCGGGCACAATGGCTTGTAACTTGGTCGCTTCAAAAGACCCTTGTTGGTCTATCTTTCGCCTTAATGGTGGCAGGGGTGGCTCCAGTGTAACCGGCGGTAGGCCAAGAATCCTTCGTGACCAGCGGAGCTCATGATCCTCTACTATGTGAGAAGATTAAAGACACTCTAAGGTAGTCTAAACGTTCAAAAGTAACACACACTAACAAAGTCCCTAGAAGATAAGACAAACAAACACTAAATTAATTGGAAGAACAGTTACAACAACCAACACTAGAGAAACTTACCGGTGCAAGTGTAAATCAAACACGAAAGCACCCTCTGGGTATACTCTACAAAGCGTGGCCTGATTTCTGTCCTAGGTACCGCAGTATACCCCCGCAGTCACCTTTGTATGTCCCTAAAAAATATTGCCAGTGCACGAACAGTCACCAGGCGGGTAAAGTCGAAAGTTGGGTAGACCACAATGATTAGGGTATCGTGCCCGAAACTTGTCAAGGGTATCAAGAGAACATGGTCCAAAAGACATATGAGGACCTCAAACAGATTCGAGACCCACGAAGCCCCATGGAAAATGCAAACAACATAATCCCAAGACAAGCCCTCTATATGTGTTCTCCACTACGATTGGTCCAGCTTTGAAGGGGTTATCTCCGCTACCTTTCTGCACGCGACCTCATGTTTATCCCCTATGTTAGAGGGGGGTCCCGGATAACTTTCACAATACTGGAATTAGACACTCCCTAAATCAGACTCCAATGTTTGATTTTAAATGGCCTTGAAGAGTTTCCTCTCCAACCTAATCCAAGGCCCTAATCCTGAACTAGTTGGTTAACCCTACAAACATGAAAGTCTAATGGATTTTAAATTTAGTGTTAATTTTATGGATTTGTCTTATGTAAAGGGGTATGAAAGTGAAACTGATGATGTGTAATAGACGAAAGAAAAAAATGAATAAAAAAGCTAGAAACAAAACTTTTACTTAATGCAAAATTTCAACAACTTTTCAAAATAAATATTTTTTATTTTCTAAGTTTTGGGACAACAAACTCAAAAGAAATTTCACTTGACTACAAGCTACTTATGATCTAAGTAAACTGCAAAAACTTATGAAATAAATGACTTTTCCCTTTATAATAATGCAAAAACACACTCTTCAACCAAACAAGAAAATGAAAAGAGATTTTTTTATTTATTTAAATGCTTGATAAAGCAAAAAAAGGAAAAATACCAACAAGAAAAAACCAAGAAAACAATTTTGGCTTAATCACAGATCACAAAGAATCAGGTCAAAAATCACACACTAGCAATTTTTTTATTTTTATTTTTTTAAATGACTCTCACACTTGTCTAAAAACCCTAAAAAATTATTTTTATGACAACTTTTAAATGAGAAAAAGCAAGCTAAGGGTAAGATTAATCCTAAGCTACTAACTACTAATACAGAGATTCAAACACCTGAGAGAAATAATTCTTATCAAGGGAAAGGATGACTGCCTTACCCTCAACAAAAAGTAGCATGTACAAGCACGCGACTGTTAATCTAACAGCAAGCATGCGAACGCTCGCTGGATAGTGACAGAGGGCGTGTACACGCGGCTGACCTTCTACAGGTCACGTGTATATCTAAACTCTGAGAAAAAATGAAAACAGACAACCCAAAACCAGGAAGAGACCATTGATATTGATAACCAGGATCCCTTGAAGGCTTGGACACTCTTTTTAACAGAAAAACAAATAATGTAAGGAAAAAGGATAAAGCAAAAACAATCTGAGATAGGATTGCAAACAACCAAGACTCAAACAGAATTCTAGAAAACCCCTGAGAATGTCTGATTCTGACAGGGAAGAGGATGACTACCTCCAAAATTCTTTGGACTCTACACACTACTGCTACTTCCTGAGCTAGAATTCGCACACAGGCTGTAAGATATTAGGGTGTGGGTACATGCATGCAAACCTTATGCAGGACGCATGTACCTCTGTGGGTCCTGAAAAAACACAGTCAAGAAAATCACAGGGAAAGATGGTATGGAAAACCAGACTCCTTGCTAGCTCAGACCTTATAGAAACTAAAAGAAAAAATAGGCAAGAAAAACTAGTCTTTTAAACTACCCAAAAAAATAAATAAAATTCCGGGAACCCTAGAGAGTTTCCCCAGTACGGTTACCAATTTTGTTGTGAGGGAAATATCCTTACAGACTAGCAAATAGGGTTAGACTTTGCATGCAGATATGACCTAGAGAAAATTTACTTTCTACTTTCATCCCCAGACTTAAATCCCATTTCTTTTTAGTAAATGCAATGGCTAGATCAACCTACCTCGTTCCGGGCGTTCGATGTCAATCCCTTGTCGTACTTTATTACTTGTTCGTAGTTCTCCTTTCCAACGTTGACCTACATATGAGACAAGAAACAACTACACATGCATACTACCTATAGAATAATGGGTTAGAAATTCAAACATGTACTTAGAAATTTATGAATAACTTGTGAATTGGGACGGGAAAAGCACTTTCTTTATTACTTTGAATGAGTCAACTTACAAAAGTTGAGACCGGCCACCGCTCTGCGAACCTGATCCTGAGCTCCTCTTTGACTGTCCTCCAACTGCTTTTCTTTGTATCTCCTTTGTCACAAGGAAAGGCTAAAGGGTTGGGACAATGGGAATAAGAAAATGGGCATAGTTTCTTTGCTATATTTTTCCTTCTCCAAATGGGACCCCTAGCCCTTCTTTTATAGGCTAGAAGGAGCTAGGTATTTGGATGAACCCTCATCCATACATGGCTGGGAGTTTCAGTTAACTCACCCATAGATTTTGTGTTATGTCGGCAACTTTCCTTTTTTCGTGCTTTTGTCGGTCCACGCAGACTGTCTTAGGTCAGCTAGTGTGTACACGCGTCCAATAATGTCATAGGGCACGTGGGCCTTTATAAAAGAGGATTTTCAAAGAGTTGTTCAATAGTGCTTTGGCAAAGAAGGGATCTGAGATGGCCTGATGCCAGGTGAGCAGGTATGGTGCAATTTAGGGTTATAACACCTGCGCTATTTCTAAACCAACCACTAAGAAATAGGGCATGTACACCCCTCTTCCTACTCCTGATAGGCCATGGGAATCCACCTCAATGGACTACATGTCAGGCCTCCCATCCACCAAGCAGAGAAATGACTGTGTTTTTGTAGTTGTTGATCAGTTTTCTAAGATGACGATTTTGGTTTCCTGCAAGAAGAGAATCACAGCAGAGGCCAGTGCTAAGATCTTCTTTGAACGAGTCTGGGTACATTTTGGAATCCCAAAAACCATTGTCTCAAATCAGGATAGTTAATTTCTCAGCACATTATGGTTGGGCCTCTAGTCACTACTGGAAATAGCTCACCAAATCCACGACCTTCCACCCCCAGAAAAATGGCAAAACCGAGGTCGTAAATTGAATGATTATGCATATCCTTCGCATGTATAATTCCAAGCACCCTTGCACATGGGATGAGATCTTTCCCTATGTCCATCATAGCTACAACTGATCCTTTCATAGATCAACTGGCCACATCCCCTTTCAGGTGGGGTTGGGATTCCAACCATTGGGTCCCATAGATGTTGCACTTCCCCTTGCGCTCACCTCGACCGACTCATCTCCTGCTCCAACTGAAGCTGACAAAGCCACCCGGTTCATTGAGAAGATCTAGCACATCTGCCAATAGGTTTAGGATATCCTACAGAAGTCTGATGAAAAGTACAAGCAACGCCATGATCAACATCGGGTGCCACATAAGTTTTAGGGGGGCAACAATGTTTGGTTGCACTTGCAGAAAGAACTCCTTACAGGACCTCATCAGAAGCTTCGCCCACTTCATTATGGGTCATACACCATCACCAAGGCCATTGGGGATAATTCTTTAGATCTCAACATTCCTCCTTTCCTTGGCATGCATCCAGTGTTCAAGGTGGATCTCTTTCGCCCTTATTTCCCACCATTATTGGACACCTCAGAAGTAGTAGAACAACCTACACCAAAATATATCAACCCTGACTGCATACAATAGGCATCCAGTGATCATATTGTGGACACACAAATCAAGGGCACTCAACAGCAAAGGATCCAAATTTATCGAGTCGTCAAAGTAGGGCATCTCCTGCACCAAGGCAAGTGGCTCACCCGAGGCCAAATTCAGCAGAAATTTCCTCATCTGATGGGGGAATTCAACGCAATGGAGACCATTTCTTCCTAAAGAGAGAGGATTGATCCAGGTGGATATTGGTGGCCACCCACCTTTTCCAACTGGCTCAAAACAGTTTTCTGGCAATTTTGGTAATTTACTATTTTTAGCAGTTTTTGGGGTCCTAAAACTTTTGGAGACGTTTTAAGGCCCTAAAAGACATTTTTTGGGAAAACGGGGAGAAACATAGAAGTTCCTTGGATGTTTCCCCCAAAATGAATATCCTCAATGATACCTTTCCAATGGGCTATCATACACCTAAAAAAAAGATCGTATGCAAAAGTTACGACCTGGGAAGTTGATGTACTAACTTACCCAAACAGGGCCCACATGACTTTTGGCGCTTCATCTCCTAGGGTTAGGTTTTTGGATGTCTAGGGTTTTTGGTATTCATGTTTATTGTAAAAATTCCTTCAAAGCCTCATTGTAATCATCTTCTTGCGAATGAGTGCATCCATCACATCTCTTCTCAAAGATAAGACGCCACCATTCCAACAAGCTTGTTTTCTGTTGCATTTTACAATTTCAACTTATTTCCTTATTGAATAGAAAACCATTTTTATTGTATCTCTGTTATTTTCTATTAAGCACCTGTTAATAATCTGTATTCATTTCATTCTGCTCATAAAATATGAATCAATCAACCTTGTAGGTTGAGGTGTTTTTGAAGAAGGAACATTATTCTCTCGATAGTTGTTAGGAGTGGTCCTTCTAGTAG
Organism: Picea engelmannii; assembly: GCA_009831015.1. Taxonomy (NCBI): domain Eukaryota; kingdom Viridiplantae; phylum Streptophyta; class Pinopsida; order Pinales; family Pinaceae; genus Picea; species Picea engelmannii. The sequence continues at coordinate 865,412 of ML782605.1, read as the reverse complement.
ACATAGCCATATTATTACTTTTGACATTTCTTGCCACCCTAAATGCATTCTCAAATGATTTGGGCTCCCAAAGACGAACCTCATGTTGAATGTTATCCCTTAAAGTTCCTATGAATACATCAATCAAGTGCTCATCTGGAATATATGTTACCTTTATATTCAATCTTTGGAAGTTCTCAATGTGCTCTATAACTGAACCATTTTGCTTGAGATTTATCAATTGACTAAATAAGCTATTGCTCATTGTATCCTCATAGTGTGCTATCATTTCTTATATGAAAATTGTCTAAGTGACGAGTGATTTGTAAGAACAAATCCATCGATACCACACAAATTGATTGGGTTCTAAATATAAAGAAGCAATCTGTACCTTTTGTGTATGTGACACATTATATAGATCAAAGAATTTCTCCATCCGACGTATCCATGTGATTTGGTCTTTGCCATAAAAATTCCTCATATCGATCTTAGGAAAGTGGTTGGTCTTCAACCCAAAGTTAGATTTTCTCCATTCTTGATTCATCTTCCTTGTGTCCTCATCATGAATTTCATGGGATACATTTTCACTTTCAGGTGTCCTCTCTATTAGAAAATTTTTCAATCCTTCCATGATCTACCTTTTTAAACCATCCATATTAATATCCATTATTTCCTCAAACTTAGCTTCCGTTGAATCCATCATCCCTTTTAGTTCATCTTTTGTTACTGTCTTCTTTTGTAAATTATTTATGTCCCTACTCATTTATTCACCTTCATCAAGAGTCCAAGTAGGACTTTTTAGAGGCTTATTTGGTGTAGAAGTTCCCTTTTGTGGTGTCATGTTAGCCAAGTATCACTTTAAACCTTGATTTTAAGGTGGTTCTGCTAGACAATCATTTATTTATTGTATCTCTAAAATTTTGGCCCTTCTGGGTATGAAGTTTTATTTTTTGTAGTTCTCTGATATTTCTTCTCTACAATGCCATAGGTCTGATCAAAATTGGATGTGCCAAGTGGAATTTATGGTAACTTCCCCAAAGCTTGCTGATTTTTGGCCTTTCGAGGAGATATCACTTGTATAGCATGCCCCGCACAAAATAATTGATATAAAATTATGAAACTTGTACCAGAAATACTACCGATTGTCCACTATCCAATGCAACTAGTCTCACTCAATTTAGATACTCTAGGAATAATGTATGATTGATTTACCTGGAACACCTACTTGAGACTAGTCAAATACCCTATCTTCCGCAGGGTGTATCTATAAATGTAAGATGACCCAGAAACTAAAATTTTTATCATAGATAAATTAATAATTTCTGTGAATATTCTCTGGATTTCAGGGTCTGAAATGTTACATAAAACATTTTATAGCGAAAATTTTGTGATGACTGAATTCGGGATGATTCCAGAACCCTACCTTACACAGGTTGTATCTCATAAAGTATAATGCCTCAAGAAATGAAAATTTAACCTAATGTACCTTGATCTATCTAATAAATATCCTCCAAATGGTTCCTTATGAAACGTCATAGAAAAAAAATTATAGCAAAAATTCCAAGGTGTCTTAGATGTAGCAGCGAAACCCCAAGACCTTGAGCTCTGATACCATATGTTAAGAACCAAATATCAATATAGCATAGAAAAACCTCAGAATAAGTACTCAACTCCTTGAAAAAGAGAGAATTTCAGGTAATAAGCCTCTTCAAGGGGGAAACCTCTTTATACCCCACATCAATGTCCAAATATAAGATGATTCCAAATGAAAATGTACCCTTGGTATATATAGGAGACTAGGAGGTGAAATTACAACTATTGTACTCAAGTCGACATAAATAAAATAACATTGCTAATGTAATATGCCCTAATTAAGGGGTAATGAGCCACTATTTAGGGCTTAACAAGGACCTAACCAAGGAGTTTCTAGTTTTTGTGGCTTGCCCTTTATCCGACTATCATATAGTAGTACCAAATATCTTTCATTAATATCTTTCTTTTTAATGTGTCATTCATGCCAAGCTTTATGTTTACTCTTTTGGGCCTCTTGATGTTGTTGTGCAAGTATCCTTTCTTCCTCTAGTTGGTTTAGTTGGTAGAAGCATTGTCTTGTATTGAGAATATGGTTTAATTCAACGACATATTTTATCCTTCCTACATTTGCACAAAAGTGCAATGTAATTACATCTTCTTGACCATATACAAGCTTAAATGGAATTTGGCCAGTCAACATTTTGTATGATGTTCTATAATCCCACAATAATTTTGGAACTTTATAATCCCAATCTTCTCTCTTGAGTCCACATATTTTTCTTAAACCTTTATGCAATGTTTTGTTGAATGACTCGACAACTTTATTTGCATGTGGATGATAGGCAGTCATCTTCCTACGGTCAATCATGAAATTTTCTAGTAATACTTCAATTGTTCCATTGAAAAAATGAGTTCCTTGATTGTTGATTAATATTAAGAGGAAATTGAATCTAGTTACTATGTTTTCATAGATGAATTCATCCACTATTTCTTTTGTGTAATTTTCAACTGATTCTGCCTCTACCCATTTAGTTAAATATTTGACTGTTTTGATGATATATTTTTCCCGGGTTCTTTTTTCTCTTTTTCGGAAGGGACCTACAAAGTCGATAGCCCAAATTTCAATTGGTAAACTAGGATTTAGTCAATGTCAAGGCGTTTCATTTTTCCATAAGGGTTGACCCATCCTCTAACAATTATCACACTTCTTCACCTTTTTTCAATAGTCCTTGTGTAAATTCAGCCACCAAAGACTGGATTGGAGGATATTTTTGGCTATCGTGTCATATTGGAATGACCTCCTACTGGGCATGCATGCACTTCATTGATTATATCCTCATGTTCATGTTCCAATGCGCATCTTCGTAGAATATCGTCAATTCCTACCTTGTACAAATATTCATTCATGAGAGTTAATGGTGTTTCTTTCAATGCTAGGGTCTTTATTTTGTTAGCTAGGAGATATTTAGGATCCTTCCCTTCTTCTAGTTTTTTTTTTATAGAAGACAGGAAGGATCCTATATATCTCCTAACTAACAAAAGAAAGATCTTTCCTTAAATAGGTGTGCATCCAATAAGTCATCTTCTATCCCAATCATATCTTCTCTTGTCTCAATTCGGGATAGGTGGTCTGGGTCAACATTCTTTTTTCCTAGTCGGACTACTACTTCAAAGTCGAACTCTTGGAACAGTAGTAGCCATCAAAAAGCATTCCACTGATGGACTAGTTTATTTACTAAATACTTAAGCACCAGATGGTCCATAAAGAAGATAAATGGATTTTCCAGTAAGTAATGTCATAATTATTTAAGGGTGAAAATCATGGCTAGAGCCTCGTGCTATGTCGTCGAATAGTTTCTTTCATATTTATTCAATTTTCAAATGGCATATGCATTTGTATTATCAACCATGTCGTCGTATGGTTGGGATATGACTAAGCCAACAACAACATTAGATGCATCAACATGGACATGGAACTTTCATGACTAGTTTGGAAATCTAAGTATAGGTGCTTCTATCAATTTTATTTTTAAGAGCTCAAAAGATTCGATGCATTCTTGTATCCAATAGAAGTCAACTTATTTCTTCAATAGCTCATCGATGTGGGAAGTTATGTCGGAGTAATATCTGATAAATTTTTTGTAATATCTCGTATGCCCAACGAATATTTTTATTTTCTTCAAATTGATTGGTGGTTTCAGGTCAAGAATAACTTTGATCTTGGCCATGTCAACCTTGATTCCATATTTACATACAATGTGACCTAGAAGAATGCCTATGGGTGTGGAAAAGATGTATTTTCTGATATTTAAGGACAAGTGAATTTTTCTAGATCTTTCCAACATTATTTGTAATCATTGGATATGATATTTTAGTAGGATGTAAATGGTCCATTCATCAAAATACACAGCCATTTTTTTGTAAATGTATTCCTTAAATTCTTTGACCACTATCTGAGAAAGTATTGTTGGGAAAATATAGAGCCCAAATGACATTACTATATATGCAAATGACCCAAATTCAAAAACAAATGTTGTTTTCCCATTATCTTCTTTTGCAATGTGTACTTGATTATAGCGAGGGAAACCGTCTGTGAAAGAATAAAATTTGTGTCCTGTGAATTCATTAATGATTTCGTCAGTGAACGGTGTCATGAATGGATCGTTTACTGTAAGCTTTTTCAATCCTTAGAAGTTGACACATATTCTAAGATTCTTGGGGTCATTCATTTTGGGTTGCATGACCATCGGGCTTGTACATTATGACTTGTTGATAGGATATATGATGCCAACAACTAGCATTACTTCTATCTCTTTTCAAACTATGGGATTATATTTATGTTTCAATTTGTATGGTCTCTTTTTGATGGGTTTGGTCCGAGGGACGAGGTTGATTTTCATCTTCCCCATCTCTTACACCAATCATTTCAGGTCTTTATAATCATGTACAAACATGTCCTAATATTCTCACAGTAGCTAAACTATCTCTATAGTTTGTTTGTCAAACCAATAATCTCCTATTCTAATTTCTGGCCATTTTCGATCGACCCTCTATTGAGATGTTGAACTCCTTAGTTTTTATTTATGTGTCCATTCATTCGGATCCTTTATATTCATCTAGTTGGTGTTCTCCTTATACGACCTCATTATAGCTTAAGGGGAAGTCGGGTTTTCTGTGTCTTCCTTGTCTTCTTTTGACACTGAATAAATTATCTTTACAAGATTGTTTACTCCAGGATGATTCTTCTTCCATTGAAATTTTTTGCTTGGAAATTTTATGTTTTCCATGTCTAGTTGACAAGTCATTATACTATCTGGGTTTTGGGTCGACACAAAATTGCAATTTGAATTCGATCCCATGTCAAATTTTGGTTTTCCTCTTTTTTGAGTTTGGTCAGGATTTGGTTTTTAGAGAAAATGATTGATTTCTTTTGAAACCTCTCACAAAAATTCCTCCTCAGGGATGAATTCAAAATCTCTAACAAACTTTTCTTTGATGCCATTCCAATTGAATTTGTGGACACATGCTTCATTAATTTTATACCACCTATGTGGTATATCATCCAATATATCTGGGAACATCTGTGGCCATGCCCTTTCATCCCGATAGACAAATCTTCTCCACTCATTCTAATGTAGAGATGTCGACTTGTTCTGACAATTTCTTTCTGCCAAATATTTCTACAAAATACAAGGTAGCATTGTTCCAATTTTGTAGTCGCAGTGCATTGGTTTCCCACCATAGGGCTTCCTGGATAGTGAAGTATTCTACTCAAATTTTCACCCTCCATTATTCTCTAACTCATTTGGATACTTCGTCAACATGAATCATATGGTAATTTCTTTCACTAAACCATAGGGGAGACCTCATTTGTCTGTTAGTCAAGATGAGTGTTGGTGTTTGTTCTAGATTTTTCTTGATCAAAATAGGGAAAACCTATATTGAAAAGAATTTTCTTGATCTCTTTATTTAGATTTCCTCTATCGACCAACACTTCTTATCTTGACCTTAATAGTTCTCCATTTTCCAATTATAAGTTCTGCATTTGATTCTTCCCTATTGACAATGGTGAGATGACTGAAATTTCTCCTTCAACGTTAAGCTTGACATTGTCTTTTTGTTCATTCATTACTTGATACAATCATTGTGCTTCCTAGGCTTCGTCCCATGTTTCAACCCAGGGTTTACCTTCTTTTGGGTCCAATGGTATTATGATTTTCCTACTACTACCTTTCAATTTAATTATATCCCTTTCAAGTGAGATTGTGGCCTTCATGTTTCCACCCCATTGTCTTCCTTTGTTTCCATTTAATTTGTCTTAGTCTATGTTCTTGAATAACTTCATTTCTTCCCACATTTTCTTTCTTCATTATCTAGGTTGGGATATTCATTTCAGCCTCCCCTTTGTCGATTTGGCGCATCTAGGTAGATGTCTTCACCTACTCATGATCATGTTACTACATTGAGATTTTTTGAATTTAAGATCTCTTGCTTGGGAACTGTGTGCAAGAGGCTCACATTCTGCTTATTCATTAATTTATCTAATACAGTTGGACAATATTCAATGGAGTGATCCCCCAGTCCACATATGTTGTAGAACTTGAGATCAATTATGTCCTTTATTGGGAAATCAAGACTTATGTGGTCATCCTTCTAGCAGTTGAAGAAATGATAATAGCCTCGACAATGTTCTCTACTGAAATGTCCTCATTCTCCTCTACCTCGACCTTGATAACCTCCACAACCTCAACCTCTATAGTCATTTCCATTTCCTTGGTCGATACACTAGTTGACTTTCTACATATGATAGATCAAATGGATGTTCATCCTATTTTTCCCATTTAACCAACATTCTTGTGTGGAATGGTTATTTTCCTCACAAATATGGAACTATTTTGGTCGGGCATTCCTTATGTTATGTGGGAAGTATCGTGTTGCATAATTTGTTATGGCCTCATAGATGTCGTAGAATGTTTCAATTTGAATGTGTCATACTATTGGATCTAGTGCATCATTGAATTTACAATAGTCTTTTGTATGTCCTTCACTAGAGAAGCTAGTGCACGAAAGTTTATTTCATGAAATCAATATATTTTTTATTTATTGGTTGTGGAGATTGAATATATTCATGATTCATAGGTCTTTGTTTTCAGTCATGTTTATACTCCATGAATATTGTACACCTCGAAATACTCTACACCCCTCTACGTGGGGGGGTTGAAGGGGGGCTTGCCCCCTTTGTGGGGTCTGAGGGATAGCAGGCCCTTGGAAGGGGTTCGGGGGAAAATCCCCCAAAGGGAAAATTTCCTTGTAAATGTATATTATAATTTCATAGTAAATCTAGAATGTTAATTATAAGGTCACAAATATGACGGTAGAAGTTATGTTAGGGTTTTTTTCCCTAGAAGGCAACCCTCTTTTATGAGGGAATTGTATTGCGATTGTGTATCATTTTTCAAATATTTTATTTTGAGAGAAAATATTGTGAGAGAAATAAGAGGAAGTTATAGCGGGTGTGTTGTAGGTTCTATCCCTTCATTTGTTGGATAATAATAAAGGAAGGACCTGAAAATTTCTCTGGTCAGCGTAGACCACACTAGGTGAACCACATATATATGTGTCTCTATTATATTGTTTATATGTTGGCACATGGGCAGACCCAGGTTTCAATGCTATAACAAAGCACCAAAAAAACCCTAACTATTGTCCCTTTCGGCAACACCTGCAAAGAAGATGAAGTCTCACCCGAGGTAGAGGTAGGGCTAGTTGCAGGACTCAAGTGTCTGCAACCTTAGCTGGGACACAGATCTGTGATTATAATACTTAATAGATCACTTAGCGTCATTAGTTCATCATTATTTACCCAATATATACTTCGCGTATAAAATAGAGCATCGCAGCATTCACCCTGATCTAATGTATTTAAGAACTTAGCATAAAGAAATGGATCAGATCTATCATATTTAAGAACTAAGCACATTCACTTATATTAGATATAACATCCAGATTCATCATAAGCATAAAGAATAAACAAGTCTATCTATCTATCTCTATCAATCACTTAGAAAATAACACATAAATACATCAGAACATTACACAGAGAAGAATAACACAGTATTTAGGTGGTTCACCCCCACCCTAGCGCTACATCCACCAAATATTCTTCTTTATTAGATTCAATCAGTCATCTACATGCACATAGCCACAAAAACCCTACTCCACATAGGACAGAAGATCTTTGCAGCTCGCTAGATCCTCCTTCCTTGTGTTACAGTGCAAAACCCTTCACAGTCTCTTACAATGACCTGCACTTAGCTCTGCAAGTCTCACGTAGTATGCACAAAGCCTTACAATTCTTGATCACACAAATCCAACTGTTAGCACTTAGCCCACTTGCACACTCTCCCTTTCTTACATTGCCTAGTTTTTATAACCCTAAATTGCACCACACATGCTTACCTGGCATCAGGCCAACTCATATCCCTTCTTTGCCAGAAACTACTGAACAACTCTTCCAAAAAATCCATTTTTAAAAGTACACGCTAGCTGGCCCACTACAGCCTACGTGTACCTACAAAGTACATGCTAGCAGGCCCACTACAGCCCGTGTGTACCTTCAGAATCACAAAAAAAGGAAAGTTGTCGACGGGACAAAAATCTATGGGTCAGTTAACTGAAACTCCCAACCATGCATGGACGAGGGTTCGTCCAAAACCCTAGCTTCTTCTAGCCTATAAAAGAAGAGGTAGGGGTACCATTTGGAGGAGGAAGAATATATCGAAGAAACTTTGCCCATTTGTCGAATCCATCATCCCAACCCTTTAGCCTTTCCTCAAGCCAAAGGAGAATTAATGCAAAGCAGTTGGAGGACAAAAGAAGAGGAGGAGCCCAGGATCAGGATCAAGGAGCGGTGGCCGGTCTCGACTTTGATTGTAAGTTGATTCATTTTGAAAATAATAAAAGAATACTTTTCCCATCCCAATGCATGATTTATCTATGATTTGTTTAATTTGTGCTTAATTTCTAACCCTCAAGTAAAAAAGTAGCATGCATGCGTAGTGGTTTGCCTTGATTGCAGGATTATCTTTGGAAGGAGCAGCGCAAGTAAGCGGGCAAAGCGCAATGGAGGATCTACTTTTCTACTTGAGGGTTAGAAATTAATCACAAATTAAACAAAGCATAGACTCCCTTGCAGATTTTGACTGTAAAGAAATTACCTTTTAACCTACCACCCAAAACTTAAACCCCTCTTTCACAATACATGCATGAAAGGAACTACTAACCTTTTTACTGATGTTTGGTGTAGATCCTTCATTGCGCTTTTCCTGCTTACTTGCGCTGCTCCTTCCAAAGATAATACTACAATCAAGGCAAACCACTATGCATGCATGCTACTTTTCTACTTGAGGGTTAGAAATTAAGAATAAATTAAGAAAACCATAGATAACTCATGCATTGGGACAGGAAAAGTATTCTTTTATTATTTAAAAAATGAATCAACTTACAATCAAAGTCGAGACCAGCCACCGCTCCTTGATCCTGATCCTGGGCTCCTCCTCTTCTGTCCTCCAACTGCTTTGCGTTAATTCTCCTTTAGCTTGAGGAAAGGATAAACGGTTAGGACAATGGATTCGGAAAATGGGAAAAGTTTCTTCGCTATAATTTTCCTCCTCCAAATGGTACCCCTACCTCTTCTTTTATAGTCTAGAAGAAGCTAGGGTTTTGAACGAACCCTCGGCCATGCATGGCCGGGAGTTTCAGTTAACTAACCCATAGCTTTTTGTCCCTTCAGAAAATTTCCCTTTTTTGTGATTCTGAAGGTACACGCGGGTTGTAGTGGGCCTGCTAGCATGTACTTTGTAGGTACACGTGGGCTGTAGTGGGCCAGCTAGCGTGTACTTTTAAAAATGGAGTTTTTGGAAGAGTTGTTCAGTATTTTTTGGCAAAGAAAGGATATGAGTTGGCCTGATGCCAGGTAAGCATGTGTGGTGCAATTTAGAGTTATAACAGATGCCCCCTAATGTGTGAGGTTAGAAGAGCATCTGATGGCCAAAATACATTACCAATCTTTTACCAATCTCTACTAATGTGTTGAATGAGTGAGCCCAAGGATCAAGAACCAGGAGGTGTCATCTGCAAAATAACAAATGTGTCACCGAGGTAGGCATACCCATGCTCGGGATAAAATAGAACCATGGATACCAATCAAATACACTGTATATCCATGTCAAATAACTATAAAGAGTAACCATGAATAATACACAACGGAGCTACATCTCGAAATTAGAAAGATATACATATAGAGTATCCATCTTCCAGAAGCTGATGCGGCCTGATGATTGTACTTCAGAGCTCAAGCAACAACTTCAAAATCTTCTAAAACTCGGGTAGGAGTGTAATATGAGTGTACGAATGCACTACCCATAGGTCTTCAACAGCTCGTCTATTATGGACTTGATAATCTTGATGACCAGACTGAAGGCTTCAGTGATTTCGAACAAGGACTTGATTGGACGTTCAGGATGGCCGGGCATGTGGACAAGAGACATATTGCAGAGGTCCGACTCAGGCGTAGTGACAAACTTCCCTTGGACACCAACACGATGAGTGATAAGACTCAGGCAACATATATGTTAATCATAAGTCTACGAACCAAGAGGCAATGCAAACTCTCCATATGTTTGGAAGAGTAACCAAATGGTGGAGGACACAACTCTATATAGTGAGAAAAACTTCCTAAGGTCGTACTACATCCCATAGTCTAATAATCAAATGGACAGATGTGCTTTATCCAAGGGCGACTGATTATGTTTCTAATAAAGAAAATACTTTTCCCATCCTCTTTTTGGGGTATATTTGATTTTTTTTGTGTGTGTTCTTTTTTATGCCTTTTGAAAAAGAATAAAGGAATATTACGTTACAATGGAGGAACGAGTACTGCAAACATACAAGCTCAAGGCACAAGGACAAGACTGATGTTCTGGTAAGATGATACTCGGGAAAAAGCCTCTGGCGGCCAAAGGTGTTAAGATGTAGAAGAAAACTGTCACAAGGCTGATGGATAAGGTATGCAAATGCGGTTGATAGAACACACAATGGTAACGTCCTTCGATGTAAGTTTAACAAGCCCAAAGAAGGTAAGCTCGGTGGTTTTTCATATTTAGAGAGTCTGAAAAAGCATAAAAGGAGACTCCAATGGGGTACCTTTTTCGATAATAGTCTAGTCGGTTTGAAAAAGGGATAAACTAGCACCGATTAGACGTCAATTCAAAACCATTTTAACGAGTGTGACAAGGACAAGATCACTCAGCCATTTTTTCATTTTTAAGGAGTCTGAAAAAAGCTTAACTATGGACTCCGTCAGGAATATTCTTCTGGACCAATTTAACGAGTGTGAAAGAATAAGGTCACTCGACGATCTTTTCAATTTTAGGGAGTCTGAAAAGAGCTTAACTATGGACTCTATGGGGATTTATTTTTCGTAAATTTAGTCCCTCAAGCCTGAAAAAGGAATAAAATTATACCTGAGAATACTCTTCTAAAGAATGGGAATTCGATAGAGTATACCTTTGTTCGTACAGTTGACCATCCGAACTGAAAAATGGGTAAACTACCGCTGGACAGACGTGACTTCAAATTTCAGTTTAACGAGCATGAAAGGTCACAAGATTGCTCGGCAATCTTTTCATGTTTAAAGGGTCTAAAAAGGGCTTAAAAGAAGACCCGTTTAAGGAACGTTCTTCTGGACCAATTTAACGAGTGTGAAGAAACAAGGTCACTCGGCAATCTTTTCATCTTTAAGGAGTCTGAAAAGGGCTTA